>CM053788.1:140373415-140973415 GCA_028749045.1 Cupressus sempervirens | reverse complement strand
TTTGA
The DNA here is from genome assembly GCA_028749045.1 of Cupressus sempervirens. NCBI lineage: Eukaryota > Viridiplantae > Streptophyta > Pinopsida > Cupressales > Cupressaceae > Cupressus > Cupressus sempervirens. Next base: position 140,973,410 of record CM053788.1, on the reverse strand, counting down.
TAGGTTAGCCCAATATCATCTCATGCTAAATCCCAAGAAGTGTGTCTTTTGGGTCACATCTGGCAAGCTTCTAGGCTTCATAGTTTCTAAATGAGGTATAGAGATTGACCCCAAAAAGGTCAAGGTTATCTTAGACATGCCTCCTCCCCAAACACTGTGACAGCTTCACTCTCTTCAAGGAAAGCTTCAATCCGTTCGGCACTTCATCTCCCAACTTGCAGATAAGTGTACACCATTTTCACATTTACTAAAGAAGGATGAGAACTTCCAGTGAGATCCTTTATGTTAGCGCAGCTTTGACCAGCTCAAGCAGTATCTCACCAATCCCCCTATCTTGGTTCCACCAGTTCCTCATCATCCCTTAATTTTGTACATATCTACAATGCCTACTACTCTAGAGGCATTTCTAGCATAGCTTGATGATTATAGCAGAGAAAGAGCCATCTACTATATCAGTAGAACCCTAGTTGGTTATGAACTCAATTACACTCCAATGGAAAAAGCTTGTTTGGCAGTTGTTTTCTCAACTCAAAAGCTGTGCCACTACATGCTAAGTCATACCATCCAAATAGTATCCAAAATTGATCCTCTCAAGTATATGCTCTCCAGAATAGCACTCACAGGTTGGCTAGCAAAGTGGGTTATGCTACTAAGTGAGTTTGACATCCAGTATGTGGACAAAAAGGAAATCAAAGGGCAAGCTATAGCAAATCACCTAGCTGATGCACCTCTAATAGATGCATGTCCTTTGATCATAGAATTTCCAGATAAGCATATCTGTCTAATTGAAGAACAGCCCCCATGGAAGCTTTATTTTGATGGCTCATACACATCTCATGGATCAGGGGTAGGAATATTGCTGGTCACACCTCAAGGAGATTACATTCCAAAAGCCTTCAAGCTAAAATTCCCTAGCACCAACAATATAGCAGAATATGAAGCTCTTGTAGTAGGATTAAAGATAGCTGCAGAATGGAATATCACTGAGTTACAAGTCTTTGGTGATTCTCAACTCATCATCAAGCAAGCCCTAAATGAATATCAAACCAAAGATGAAAAGCTATTACCCTACAAAGAGCTAGTTGATCAACTAACCCAACATTTTACAAAGATTTAGTTTACACAAGTGCCACGAATGCAGAATAAGGCAGTAGATGCCATGGCCACTATCGGCTTGCTCTTAGAAATTCCCCAAGAAGCTACATAGTATGAGTTTTTAGTTGAGTAGCTCCTCACACCTGCCTATGTGAATGAGGATTCAAACCGTATTTGTATCTTGGTTGGTCCCCAATCCCCTTGGTACCATGAAATTCACGCTTACCTTAACGATGGTATCATATCCCCTCACCTCACACATACCCAATGATAGAACCTCATCTGAAAATCATCCCGCTATGTTATCATAGCCAATACCCTATATCATCGGGGTTATCACGATACTCTCTCTCGATGTTTAGATGAAAATGAGGCTGCAATGGCATTAAAAGAAGTACACTTTGGACTTTGCTGTGCCCACATGAGTGGTATTGTCCCAGCATGAAAAATCCTTAGAGAAAGCTACTATTGGCCTACCATTGAAGAAGACTCCTGTGACTTTTTTAGAAAGTCTCTCCCATGTCAGCAGCATGCAAATCTTGTGCACGCTCTAGCACAAGATCTACAGCCTATTGCACCACCTTGGCCTTTCGCTTGTTGGGGCCTTGATCTAGTTGGAACTATCACACCCCTCTCATCTGATGGACATAAATGGATAATAATAGCTATAGAATATTTCACTAAGTGGCTGGAAGCAGTCTCCCTAGTCACAGCTATAGGAGTTCAGGTCTCCAAGTTCATCTTGTACCACATTGTTTGCCACTTCGGCATCCCATCCACCATCTTCACTGACCACGGAGGTAACTTTGAAAATCTCAACATGGAAGAATTATGCACTTCCTTCCACATCCATCACCACTTTTCTAGCCCATATTTCCCACAAGGTAATGGCCAGGAAGAGGCAACTAACAAAACCCTCCTCAAAATCCTAAAGAAAGTTGTCATGATTCCAGCCGCGATTGGCACCTACAAATAAATTTGGCTCTATGGGCCTATCAAACTTCCTTCCATACATCCACAGGCACAACTCCATACTCCCTAGTCTATGGTGCCGAAGTAGTATTACCTATAGAAGTTGAACTTCCCTCACTACACATATCTTTGCGAGGGCAAATATCAGATGAAGAATACAGAGTAGCTCGACTCACCTAGCTAGATCTCTTAGACGAGAAGTGACAACAAGCCTATGATCATCTCACAGTCTATCAAACTCATCTCAAAAGGAATTTCAACAAGAAGGCGCTTCCACGACACTTTCAGCCAGGTGACATGGTCCTCAAAGAAAACATGAAAGTCCAAGTAGATCAAGAAAAGAAAGGCAAGTTTGAACCTACCTGGCTTGGTCCTTATGTTGTCACAGCATCTTTTGGCTCTAGAGCCTATCAGTTATTTACACTAGAAGGAAAACCCTTGAATGATCCTACTAACATCATTCATCTCAAGAAGTTCTATGCTTGAAGATCCTTGGTATACCCAGCTTTTCAAAAGTACAAAAAAAATAGTAAAGAGAAATAAGCATCCAACAGTGAAAACTTGGCAATTCAAGTGCCTTGGATAGGTACCTTGGTGAAAACCTGGTAATTTAGGTGCCTTGTGTACTAAAGACTAATCCATTATCTATCACTATCCTATCCCTCATCCATCCACCTACCATGCCATAAAACACCTGCTTGTTCCCTTGGTGTTCCAACCAAATATCCAAAATCTGATGAAGCTTGTAAATAACTCCTGTACAGCTTGTAAAATCTTGTACCTTAGCTTGTAAAAACTTGTACCAAATCTTGTATTATACCTTGTAAATCTTGTACCATACCTTGTATATCTGAATCTTGTCCAAAGCTTGTACCATATCCCAGGTTGTAAATAATCTTGTATCCTAGCTTGTATCCTATCACGTGCACACACAAAACCCCCATTTTCACTTAGGCTTTTCACAAGCCATCTACCTATCCACCTATCACCTATTATAGACATCCCATCCTTCACAAACATTGCCATCTCACAAAAAACCAAAACATGAACACAAACTTGTACATTTGTAACATATCTTGGTCCATCAGCTTGTACATCCTCTTTAGCTTAGTACCATTGTATCTATCCAACTTTTGTGTCAGTTCGTCCTTGATCAACATCTTGCACACATTACACATCTTGGTTAGCTATTCCAATGCATCCTTTAGCTAGATTTCCTATCACCAAAGTGTTATCCTTCTTAGTTCAGCTTGCCAGATGCATCCCTCATCCAAATCCACCAGCTTAGGTGCTCTCTGATAGGTCCTTGCAGGATATAGCTTTCCTCATGTCTGATCTTGGTCCATTAGTACCTCGTCCTACCCATCTCGTTGGAAAATGGTTCTCTTTTGGATTTTCACTTTCTTTTGATTTGGGATCTTCCATTTTGGGTCTTGAAATATCTTTTCCAAGCAATCTCCTTGTTCCCTCCTCAAGGTTTTCACGATCTTCCATATCATGGTATGCTGCGAATGGGGCAATTAGAGTATGAAGTCTTGATCATGTCTTTCACTTGTTTTCTTTTTCTGCTTATGGGTTACCTAGTGTCATTTCCATGCTGCTTCCTCTGGGATTCATGTGTGATATTGGGGCAATCCTTGCGTGTTTGTTTCAAGTCAGTTCATCAGTCCTTTGGATGGTTGGTGAAAAGGCCTTGATGTTCTTGGTAACCTTGGCAATTAACCAATAGTCCTATAGAAAATCTAGTGCTCAACTACATGGTGGTACTTCTCTTTGAAGTATCCCCCTACTCAAAAAACTTCAATGGATTCCCTTCATCTCCATTATCCCCCATCCATATCCAACACCTATCCCATCTTATGCATTAGTATCTCTTTGAATCACTCCTCACGCTTAGCTTTAGGGATCCACAATCCTAGTCTTAGGGATCCACCAATCAAATCAATCCACCAAGCTTCATTTTTTGAGATCCACAATCCTAGTCCTAGGGATCTTCGAAACCCATCTTCTACCAATCTGACTTTTTGAAATCCTGTTGCATCAGCTTTATCATTCCATCATCCATCTCCCTACCATGGATTCCTTTTATGGCACTCCACTCCTCCATCCTCCCCCCAATCCTGGAAAGTCTTAAGCTTGCTTTACTATTGTGCCTTTGATCATTCTCCTGTAGTGAGAGTTTGAGCTAATTTAGCCCCTCCTCTTTACCAATTTGTGTCTTTGCTCATCTTGATTTTTTTTACTTTTCAAGAAGTCATCGAGCCTCATTTCTCTCTCTACTGCCTTCTTGAGGGGGCATCATCTAAGTCTAGTCTCTCTTCTTCTTATCCAAAATTGGGGCAACCTTGTTGCCAAAAAATCTTCCTCGTGTCATCTTCATTCAAACTTCTTTGAAATAGTGTTGTCTCAACACTATGTCAAAGAGGGGCAAAATGTAGACACCTAAATTTGATTACACTACTTTGGTAATCCTATTTAGTTATCTCTAAAGGCATCATTAATTAAATTCCTATTTAATTAATCCTTTTCCATCCCCTAGTTGATTAATTTAATTAATCATCTATAGTCCTAATTGATAAATCAAATAACCTATTATTTATCAATTAAATCCTATTCTTCTATCTAATTCCAAAAATCCCCATTTATTAAATAAATCTATTTGATAAATAAAATCCTCAAATCTAAAAACCCCTAACCTATCCCTAATCCTCCATTTAGCCTAATCCACCCCATCCACCCATACTAACCACGCTTATCCACTAACTCACCCACCCTCATTAATGCCATCCACTTGCACATCTCTAACATCCCTTATCTAATCCTAAACCCAAGCTTAATCCACCCCCTAATGTTGTCACATTCCCTAAACAAGTTTAAGACTTTCCTAAACAAAACCAAAGTCTCCCCTCAAAAATCCCAACCACCAAGTCATGAGTGCTCTTACAAACCATAAAAGACTCTTACAAGCCCACTCATGACTCTTACATCCATCTTTCACACTCTTCCCTCTTCCACACTCATTCCTCTTACACCTCTCTTACATACTCAACCCCACTCATCATGCCTTTAACCAAGCCTTTACCCTACCCTCTCACACTCATCCTCTTTGTGACAAGTGTCACCTTCCCATTTGTGCTAAACTAGCACAATCCATGTGCTCCCCTTTGAGTGCATCTTAACCCTCCTTAACCATCTCCCCATCCTTGCATCTAAGCCCTCCATCCCTCAAGCCCTTAGCCTATAAATTGAATCCAATCCCAAGCCATTCAACAACAATATTTGAGCTAAAGTTACCATGCTATTTTGAGAACCAAAGCCATCAATCTTACCCTTATAATGCCAAATTGAGAGCTCACAAAGCTACCAATTTTCCATTACCCACCTCCATTGAAGCAGCTTTGAGCATCTTGAGCATACATCCACATCAAAGGACACATCTACAAAATCAAGAAAGCATGGAGTGTTTTCTCTTGTGAGGTTTGCACTTTTTATTTTCTTTTCTTTGTCTAAACATATATGTGAATTTAGTTTTAGTTTGTGAATGTTTACTTTATTGTTAATGTTCTTTGCATACCAGCACTAACTAATACTTTCATGGCTCTAGGACCTAGAGGAGTTGTTATCTGTGATTTTGACAACATTTGGCTGATAGTTTCTATAGTCTCCTTCCTCAATTTATCCTTCTCACGAACCATAAATAAAAATGGCCTCAACTTATTTCTCAAGTATGCTACGAGGTTATTCAAAAATCTCTTTATTTCATCTTCATCATTAGTCTTGTATATTGTCCTTAGCATAGACATCCAAAGTTCAAGGTCTTCTTCTCTTGCTAGAGTCTTCTTCTCTATGAATTTCTCATAGACTTGTTGGTTCACTACTCCTTTTATATCCTTCATACTTAGATCATTTGCAATGATATGTCTTATAGTTAATATATCAATTTGATCCTTCTCAAAATTATTATAAAGATCATAAAATTTGTTCATCTAAACAAAGTTTCTCTCATTAGCAATCACTATGTTTATCTTCAGCTTCCATGGTTTTTGAGCTTTTCTTGCTACTTGCTTAGGTGGAGTCACCTTTTTAGCTTGCTTGGTTTTCTATTCCTCAACTTGTTCATCACTATTGAATTCAATTGTCAACAATGATTTTGTTGGAAATGATTGAAAAGATCTTTGAATGAAGAATGATGGAAAATGTAAAGAATGCTTTCAATCATTGTTTTGTCATTGATATCAAACTTGCTATCTATAGGAATGACAATTTCTTAAGTGATCCAAATACTATCACTTAGTTGATTAACAAGGAGGAGTTAATCAATAAAATGTAACTAGAACACCTAGAGAAAGGTTGAAGTTATGATGTTGTATTGAACTATAAGGATCAGTTGAGACAATGATGAAATCATGTATTAGCAAATTCCTTCAGGTGCCAAACATCAGAAAAAGGTAGTGGATGCCAAGAAAATCAAGAATCATTTAGGTACCGAGTGATCCAAAAAATTATATATGCCAAGTAACAAAAATGTTCATATGCTGAGCTATACAAAATTCAACATGTGCCAAGTAACTTAGGATCCAATAGGAGACGAGCACTACGAAGTAAATAGAAGTCGAGTGATTCAAGAAAAAAGTAGAAGCCAAGAAATATAGGAAAGCTTCAGGTGCTGAGTAAAGTAAAAACTAAAAAGGATGGTGAGCAATCTAGAACTAGATACTGCCAAGCATCAGTAAATAGCAGTAGAAGTTGAGTAACCCAGTTAATGTCGAGCATCAGTAAACCAATGATGCCAAGGTGTTGCATTATTTGTTAAGTCAAAAGATTTGCCAGATCAGTAATGATAAGTTTGTTACATTGAATTTTGTGAATTAGTTGGATGATAAGGATGATGAGTAAATGTCACAGAATTTCATGTAAACCATGCAAACCAGTTTTGAATGAATACTGATGGAGTTATCATGAAGTTTCTGGAAGAAATAGTTTGGAGGGAAAACAATTTTGAAAATCAATTCAAATTGATAATTGGGAAGACTTGAGGAAAAATGAAGAATAGAACTTCTATATAAGGAGTTACAGGTCAGAGATCAAATGTGAGAGAGTGAGTTGGTCATAAGTGTGGTTGTGTGAAGAAGCCAAGAGAAGGCTAGTGTGAAGTGCTAAAAGGAGAACATGATGAGGAGTAAGTATAGAGGATGAAGACTCTGAGTTGATCAAGTGACCATAGAGTTGCATTGGCATAATGAGTGGAAGAACTCAAGGAGATAGATCTTGAAGGGTGGACAAGCTATCAGCACTACAAGGAATAAAAGCCAAGAAAAGAAAAGAACTAAAGAGTGATCTAAAATCTGCAAGGTTAGAGTTGCAATCTTTATCAGGTTAAAACCTTTCTACTACTTTGTTACCATTGTATTAGACATTGAAATCCTACATTACTAGGTTAGCTTAATAACTAGGTGGATAAGCCTCAGGAAAAGGATAGAAGATCCCTAGGAGAAGGATAAGAGATCCTCAAGAGAAGGATAGGAGATCCTTAGAGAGGGATAAAAGATTCTTTTAAGAAGGTGACTATAAATCCCATGGACTTGGGTGGGCCTAACAACTCTATCTAAATCCTTTAATAGGGTGGCATTCTAAGTTGAATGTTCTTAAGTCCTCTAATAGGGCACGCTCATAATAGGCTATAGAAATCCTTTAACAGGGTCACATCTGAAAGTGTGTAAAGCCTTTAAGAGGGTAGGCCTTTAATAGGGCAAACCATCAGAAGTGGTTGAAATCAATTGCGTAGTTATTTTATGGGTGTCATCCCTACCCCAGTTTTACCTTCTTATTCCTGGAGGGTTTTTGGGTCACCAAAATCCTGTGTTATGAGGTGATGCATTTTTACTTTTCATGATTTTTTAATGCTTAATTGCATGCATGATAATTTCAATTATGTGCCATTAAGGATTTGAAAAGAAAGTAAAAAGGCTAGTGCTTTTGATTCACCTCCATTTTATTAAAAAAAAATTATTGGACATTATTGGACCTTGAATAACTGATTCAACCCCCCTCTCAGTTATTCTAAAAATTCTAATAGTGTTCTACTTCTTGCCAGGTCCTATAGCCATATTTGACTCTCATACTCTTTGTTGGCACTACTTCAGCCAATCTCTCTACTTTTCTCCTACATTCACTGGGTTGAACATTGAAGAATTTTTCATATTCTATACTTTGTCTTGAAGTTTTCTTAGTAATTTAAAATAACAAGGGTTGTATATTCAATACACCTTGTTTCATGGTTTGTCTCATATCCTCAAATTCACTTTCTATCATTCCAGCCTTAGATAATCCCTTCTTTAGTACTGACTCAACCTTCTTGTGAGATGCCTTCTCCAAGGTTACTTGATGAGCATGATGTGTGATCTCATCATATGTGCCAAATTTATATTCTATCTTATCTTTCTCAGAATTTAATAATAGATCAATGTAGCCAACTACAACATCATCACTCAACTCATAGCTCAAAGGATCCCTAAATGTTTCACAAGGTTCTACTACTTGAATATATGTATAGTTAGTATCAACTAAAATACATATGTCTTCCTTGAACCTATCCAAAATTGTAGGTGAGATCCTAAACCTTTGTTTCATCTCATTTTGGAATGTTCTCATAATCAAATTTCCACTATCCAATACCTTATTTGTAGGATCTTTTTTGCATACCTTTGATATGTTCTCCATAGTGCATCTATCACTACTCATCATATATATTACTAACAAGTAGGGAAATCTCTTTATCATATGAAAGAATATGTGATTTATCAATGATAAGAATCTAAATACACCATTCTTTGTCCTCTTAATCTTTTCAAGGTTCTCTAAGAGTTGCATACTTAGAATTTCACTCAAATTCACTTGTTCTTTCTCAACATAAATCTTGTAAGTTGCATATATAAATCTTGTTGAAGGTTCATCTATCTTAGAACTTGCACAAACTGAATAAGCTATTATTCTACTAAGAAATCTCACATCATCCTACTTGATGGAGTTGATTATCATAGCCTTCCCATTGTAAATTACATTAGTGTAACTTTCTACTTTCTTCTTAACTAGTTACTCTCCTATGCATACACTGCCTTGTTTGCTAAGACCAGCTACTTCATGAATAAGGTTGGTTGAGATGTCTACTACATTATCTTGCATCCATAGTTTTCCATCATGAATGCTACTTAATATGATTTGAGTCCATTCATCTATATCTAGTTCAAGGCAAAAAATGATACTTAAACAAGTCCAGTTCAAAAATGTTCAAATCTGGCCTTCACTATCATGTCATGGTTAAAGACTATTTCCATATCTTTGTTCATATATTCACTGCCAATAGACTCAAACTTGTAATTCAAATAGCTTTCTACATCTTCTAGATAGATGACATTGTTCAAAGAGATAGACAATGCAAAGTTAGGGTCTCCTTCACTAAGTTTTACAGAAAATACCTTAAACTTAGGTCTATCCTTATTCTCAACAATATGAACAACTAACATAACCTTAATTCTTATCAACAATTTCTTTTACTAAACAAATTTTGCAAGAAAATGATAAAATACCTATTTTCAAAAATAGGGTTTGATTCCAAATTGCTCTAAAAAGACACTTTAGAATTCTCTTTGCTTTGAATATGTTCATACTGAATTAAAATCATTTTTGTACTCCATTTATGCATCAACTTGAAACTGCATTAATTGTGTACTTCATAAATATGAAAAAGCTATCATTTTCATTCTGTAATTAGATAACTTATCCAGAATCATCTATCTAATCTTTAAATGCCACCCAAGGTTTACTATAGCCTACTTCCATCATGAAAATCATCCTCAAGACTTCGCATCATGAAAATTTGTGCAAAAATGTACTTTTCATCTTTTGTTACAAAATCAACTATTATTGTAATACTAGTAACTCTAAATTTAATCATAACTTGTTTATATGAGCTCCAAATCACAAGTAAGCTTAGGTACCATCCAAACACAACTAGATACACCATTTCCCAACTTCACTACCAATAATTTGGTCTCTAATTGAAGTTCTCAAATTCTAATGTTGTGAACAAGCTTAATTCAACTTTATTGAATAAAACTCAACAATTGCCTTAGATCTTTTTATCTCATAATCATCTAAATTTTCTTTTGAGATATTTATTCCTTTTACAAATTCTTCATTAAGTTCTTCTTGAAGTTCACTAACAATGTTTCTTTGTTCTTCATTGCTTCTGCTAGTTTCAGAGTTCCTTTCCTAGTTCCTTTAGTAATTTCTAGAGCTTCTTCCATCATTCCTTCTATTCTTGAAGTTTCTTCCATTGTTCCTTCTATCTCTAAAGTTTCTATCCCTTCTATAGTAACTTTTTGTGTATCTAAAGTTAGTGCATAACTAACATATAGGTGCTCTGCTTCTAGGATTATGTTGACCATTAGGTGCTTGTAGATTTTGAGCAATGTGTCCTAAGTTGTAACAAGTTTATAACACACGATATATCTTCTATCATCTTAAGATCCTCTTTCTCTCAACGTCCTTTCATTAAATCTTCTTCTATCTATAGGATTAGTATTTCTAGACATCCTACTATTTCTTCTATCATTATCATACTTAGGTTTCCTGCAATCAATTGCATTATGACCAATACCATGACAATTATGACAATAAATGTTCTTAACATGATTAAATGACTTATTAGTACAATATTTTTTGATATGACCTATTTCATTACATAAAAAGAACTTACCTCTAAATTCATACCTAGTTTCCTTAGGAGTTTCCACTTCCTTTGGTTCATCCAAGATTTCAACATCCTTGATTTGCTTAATTTCTTTAGGTTTCTTAGAAAATTGACTTGACTCAATCTTATCATAAGATTTGTCCTTTTCTTTTGGATCTGATCTAATCTTAGGTTTCTTCATAGACATGTTAATTAAATAACCAAGATTAGTCTTGTCATAAGAAGGTCTCTATATAGACATAGAATCATCAAGATTTTCTCTGCAAGAATAAAGTTTCTCAAGTTGTTGTTTACATTGTGTCAATTCACCTTTCACAATAGTATTTTACTTATGGAGTTCTTCATGATCTTCTTTCAATGTTCCAAACTTAGATTTTTTCTTTGCCAGACCTTCTCTCAGATCTACATTTTCAGCCTTCAAATCAAATTCAACTTTACTAGGATCATTTCTAAAAGTCAACTTCAGATTTGTAATCTTCAATTCATGCTTCAAGATTTTGTACTCTATCTTCAACTTTGACTACTCATCATCACTAGTTCCAGATTCAGTAGATTCAGGCTTGGATTTCAAATGACCAATTTTTTTCTTTCAACTGACCAATGTATACTTTGGATTCTTTGTATTTGTCCTTTAGCTTATCTCTTTCTTTAGTAAGGAGATCAATTTGTTCGAGAGCTTCTTTGAGGTTCTTCATCAACTATTCCATGTCCATAGGGATCTTAATTAAGCTATTAAGCCTCTTTAAAATAATTGTTCTCTGATACTAATTGTTAGAAATAGGGATTACTAAGAGAGGGGGGTGAATCAATAATCTGCAAAATTTAGTCACCAATTGGATATTATTACTTACTTTAAACCATGCATAACAAAGAAATAAAGTAACACTGAATAGTAATAGTAAAAGTGCACAAAGATAACTCATAACACCATATTTTGTTAACTAGGGAAACCCTAGCCAAGGGAAAACCCCGATGGGTATGATACCCACTAGATAATAGACTTATATATATATATATATATATATATATATATATTCCTTGTTAGAGGATGGACCCTATTAGAATTCAATGAGGAAATTTAGTATAACAGTCCCTATTAGGAGAATTTGAATCCCTATTAGGATATTCCAAGCCTGTTAGGAGTTGTAGTGTAATGTATGCAAGATGAGCCCACTACCCAAACATACAATTTCAGCTACATGAAGAGCTCACTGCTCAATCAAGTAATCTACTAATATTTTCCTTCCTTCACTAATCTTTAATCTTTAGCTCGATCTTGGATCACTAGATAGTTCATACAAAATTTTGCATATATTGCTTTTACAAAAGTTAGCCCATAAGCTCACACAATGACACACTTCTTATCACAAGAAGTCCTTTGCATAAATATCATGCCTTTACATAAAATACTACTCGGTTAGCTTAGATCATAGTTCACTTTTCCAAGTTAGAGTAAACATCTAGGATGTTGGCCCTAATTGGACAAGTAATTGTTTTGCAACCAAAACAATTCTTCCCTTCAATTCCACTATCTTACTCCATCAAAACATGATTAACTTTGTTCCATAGGGTTTGTACAAACTTTTGAGGTTATACAGATCATCACCAACATGTATAATATCTCTATATAATTTCACTTGTCATAATATGACATCTACAACATGTTATAAATAAAACAATACAATGATGTAAACCAAATTCTATGTTTAGATAATTTTATGATAACCAAACACTAAGTATCTTTATTTCCAAGGTTTCCTATCAACATGTACTTCATGTGTTGCCATTAATGATAACAATTGCATATCGCAATTATCCAATTTTCAACAAGATAAATGATGGGAGCTCACCAAGTCCACCACATGAAATATTACAATTGGTCCCAAAGAAACAATCTTTTAAAACTCAAGTGAAGGAAAAGCTACACACAAATAACCACAAGACTAGAAAGCCCAAAGAACAACCAATTTGGACATTCAGGTTTGATGACTCTAAATGAAAATTAGGAGATGGTGCAAGTATTGAATTAATTAATCCCAAAGGTAGGTATTTTTATGCACCATATCACATACAATTTTGATGTACTAACAATGTTGCAAAATATGAAGCCTTGATTTGGGGAGTTCTCTTCGTGTTGGAGAAAGTTGCTAAAGCTCTCATAATTTAAGGAGACTCTCAATTTTTCATTAGATAGGTGAAATCATTCTACTCTTGCAATTATAGGAGACTACTTGCATACTGGTAAAGAGTTTGGGACTTTATGGAAGATTTTGAGGCCTTGGACATAAGGTCCATCCTAAGTAAGAAGAACATGGTATCCAATGCCCTTACCATTTTAGCAAGTGCGTTGTGACCCATTGAAAGAATAAAGTTAAAGAGATTTTCAATTGAATCTATTTCTATCTTTTCTATTCTAGATAACATTAAAAACTTGCAATTCTTCCAAGATGACCAGCATATTCTTAAGTTTATTATGTGTAATGGTCTTTTCAAAGGAAAAGATATTGATGACACTCCCAAGGAAAAGCCTGAAGAAGATGAGCTAGAGGATGAAGATAGGATTATAAATTTGAATGCCAATACTATTCCTAAGGGGATGCTAGAGTTAGAACACATCTTTAATTGAGATGAATCAGCATGTAGTAAAATGAATGTTTGAATAAAAAGGGGTTGAAGAATATGATTCATTTAATCTAGGCATGAAAGAAGATCCAAATATGGTGAAAATTGGAAAGGTGTGTAACCCTCAAGAATGAGAAAGTATGCTTCAATTGCTTATAGAATACAAAGATCTCATAGCATGGAGTTATGAAGAAATCAAGATGCATGATCTCAAGATCATCAATCATGACATTCTATTGAAGCCTAATGCCAAACCCTCCAATTAGAGACAAAGACCAATGAATCCCATAATTGAGTCATTGATAATGAAAAAAGTACAAAAGTTATTTGATGCTAAAATTATCTTCCCTATCCAACATTCCACATGGGTTGCTAACTTAGTCCCAATAAGGAAAAATATTGGAGAAATTCTCCTTCATGTGGAATTAAAAAATTTGAACTTGGCTTCCCAAAAGAACAATTAACCTTTACCCTTACTTGATGAAGTGTTGCAATTTGTGAATGGGCCTAAAATGATGTCTTTTCTAGACAGATATTCTAGATACAACCAAGTGATGCTAGATCAAGAAGATAGGTTGAAGATGACATTTAGAAAAAAAATGGGGAACATTTCCATACCAAAGGATGCCTTTTGGATTCATAAATTTAGGATGTAAATTCCAAAGAGTGATGGATGAATCATTCAAAGGGATGATAAAAAAAGTGCATAGCTATCTACATGGATGACCTCACTATCTTTTCTAAAGATAGAAGTACTCATATTATAGACTAAATTTTTGTGTAACTGATGTTGAAGGTATGGCATATCACTAAATCCCAAAAAGTGTGCATTCAAGGTCATAAAAGGAAAACTCCTTAGCCATATTATTTCTGAAGTTGGAATGTCTATTGATCCTAAAAGGATAGAAGCTATTCTTTATCTATCACCTCCTCACAGTCATAAAGAATTGAAATCTTTCTTTAGAAAAAAATATTTTTTTATGTAAGGTCATTAGTGGATTTGTTGAGATAGTATGTCCTCTAATGACCTTCTCAATAAAGGAATAAAGACTAAATGTGTTCTTGAAATAAAGAAATCTTTTGAAGACATCAAAGTAGCAATGTCTATGTCCCCAATTGTTGTAAGTCCAGATTATGATTTTCCATTCAAAATCTATTCATTTTCTTCAGAACATTCATGCACTAGGATTATTACTAAAAAAGAAAGATAAAGAGGATGAGAGACCTATCATGTTCATGAGTTTCCTACTAAATAATGTTGAGTTGGACTATTATAATTTTGATGAATAGTCTTTTACATGTATAAAGGTAGTTTAAAAAAATTTCCATTATATACTCAAGAGCAAGGTATATGCAATTGTAACTAATCCTACAATTAAAATATTGTAGATGTAGAATGAATTAGGTGAGAGATGAGGAAAATGGATAGCTATATTGCAAGAGTTTGATTTGGAGATTCAACCAATGAAGTTGGTAAGAGGACAAGGATTGACCAAGATGATAGCTGATAATGAGATCAACAATGATAACAAAATAATATTAGATGATGAAATCAAAACTCATAATTAAAAAAAGATGATAGTGTCTCAAGTGGATATTGATCAAGGAAGAATCATTGATTTTGGTATTAAGATATTGTTTACTATATTTTTCAAAATCAATACCCCATTTGGATGAATAGTTCCCAGCATAGAGGATGCAAGATGAAATGTGAATCCTATATGCTACAAGATAGAAAATTTTACAAAAGAAACTATGAGGGAATTTATTTGAAATACTTGGGAAGAAAAGAAGTGAAAGAAGTTTTGGAATAGTTTTATGATAGGTATGGTACGAGACATAGATCAATAGAGGCTACAACTCATACGATTTTGAGATCAAGTTAATTCTAACCTACCATCTTTTAGGATACATTTGAGCATTTACATTCTTGCCACATTTTTCAAACTAGTGCCAATAGAGAGAGACATCGAGCTATGCCACTACAACTAGTATCCGAGGTACACCCTTTTGCTAAGTGGGGGTTGGACTTTATTGGTCTAGTAAACCCACCATCTTCTATAGGATATATGTTCATCCTCATAGCTACAAAATATTGCATGTGCTAGAAAAAAGCTAAAAAAATTCAAAATTGCACAACAAAAGTGGTTATAGATTTCTTAAAAGAACATAGTGTCACAAGTATTTTGTATGTCATTCTTCCTTGTATGCAATAATGGGTCATCTTTTGTGTTAATATTCCTTACTCAATGGGCATTAGAAAATCAAGTCATAATCAAGTTCTCCTCTAATTACTATCCACTAGGGAATGGTGTGGCTAAGTCCACCAATAAGAACTTGATTACAATGATAAAGAAATATCTATAGGAAAATCCAAAAGATTGGCACACTCAACTAGAATATGCATTATGGATGGATAGGTTAGGATAAAAAATGCTTTGGGGACATCTCCATATTTATTCATCTATGGACAAGAACCAATGTTCCCACTTAATCTCAAGGTTCCAATATTGAAATTTATGAAGGGATACACTAAAGACACTGATAGAGTTCATATCAGATTGATGAATTTCTTAAAATTGGATGAAAATAGAAAAAAAACTTTGGAGCATATGGAAAACATCAGGCTATCATCAAATGGTGGTTTAAACTTATTGGTTTAAACAATAGGTCTTTTCAAAGAACTGCTAAGGTCACTATTTGGCATGAGAATTTTTAAAGGTTCATAAAAGAGGAACACAAATGTTATCAAAGTAAAGAAATGATCTGAGAAATGAAATCAATGCCTTGTCCATAAAGTCTAAGCATGGTTAGGGTATAGAAAGAGAATAAAAGAAAGAAAGATAGAAAGAAAGATTCGAAAAGGTCCAAAACAGTAACTAGATAATAGAGATATGCACCCCAAAATGGCTATGCACTACCTATACAAATTGTTTCATGGAAGATTCAAATGGAAACATGTGAGCTCCATGAAGTAGATTAAAAAGAGATTACTATGGACCTAAAATGTAGAATTGATAACCTATTACGAGCACTCAAAATAGATTCTTTCATCCTATCAGATAGGGATTAATACAAAAGTTTTACAAGGATTCCTAATGAGTAGATTAGTGAAGTGAAAGATGGTCTTTGAGTTGCTAGAAGCTCATGACTGATTGTAGTTTGAAACTTTAAAAGAAATGAATACATTGCATACACATTGAGCTTGAAGATTCAAGATTTTGAATTTCTGACTATCAAAGAACTTGAAAGTTGTTTGAAGTGTTCAGGATTCAACTATCATGTGACACATGTTAGAAAAATGCTTGTTGATGAAGAAATGCCTTTGTCATTTCTTTCTTTTTTGGGACTATTTTTTTGGGGTCTCATAGTGCATGCCCCATTTCTCCTAGAAATGGGAACCCCGTAGTAAATTGTTTTGTCTCCCAAACCCCTAGTCTGGGGCCTGGGTCATTTTTTTGGACTCTCACAAGAGTCTAGGACAAGACTTAGTCTATGACTAGGAAAGTTTGGAAAGTCTAAGTTGGAGGAAAAGAGCATTTTTTAAGTTTTATGTGCAAAATTTTGCACTAGAGCACTAGCACACATACACACCCTATTAGGGTACACAGGTGTGCTCAGTGTGCAAATGTCCATCCATCTCCCTTCAGAGGTGCACACATACACACATGTGCAGGTGCACACCTCTAGAGGTTGCACACCTATAAGTATGCACACCTATGAAGGTGTGCACCTAGATTCTAGGTCTATATAAACCCAAGACCCCCTCCCCTTCTTTCATTATATTCTACATTCCTAGAGTCACCACACCCTCACACCTTTCATATTGTACTCTTGACCTCTACCAACTTGGAAAAACAAACAAAAAACAATGTAAGACATGCAAAGCTGTGCACATGCACACCTCCCCAAGGTGCACATGTGCACAACTTTATTCACCTAATCAAGAAAAGACAACCTAAAAAATAACCAAAGTCTAAAAGACATCAAAAAGGTGCACACATGTGCACCTCCTAAAGGTGCAAATGTGCATACCTTTATTTTTTCTTTCAATATCCTTAAGGCATATAAACATGGAAGGGACTAAGTTCCCACCCATAATATGTACTTTCTATTATGCATGTGTGCACCCCACTTAGGTTCCCAGGTGGACAACTGTGCGTAAATAACCAAATAAGGGTCATTACTTGCACATATAGCCATCCCTCTTCCACATGCTAACATTGATGAATTGACTCCTAAGGATTACCAAATCAAGGAGGTCATGTTAGGAAGGTCCATCATAGATATTGTGAAGGTAATGATCATTACATGCATAAAAGAGGTGTTCAGACACATAAACAAAGATGAGTCCGAGTTGCTACTACTATAGAAACAAAATGAGCTTTTGAGAGGTTGTTTGCATGGAATTTTGGGCCTAATAGATCTGGATAATCTAGAGATCACTCTTGTTGTGACATTAGAGAGAAAAGAAAAGTGGAGTGTATAGTTGGATTCATTTTTGGGAGCATGTCAGCAATGACATGACAATTTTGAGGAAAATGGTGTACATATAATATAGGGAAATCTGAACCTATTACACCATATCTAGTCAAGCATAGATAATTTGGTCTCCGTAGTGAACCAATATTTTGGGTTGATGGATGAGGTACATACCTGAGAGAAAGACCTATAGGCTTTGACATCAATAAAAAGTCAAAGGTAGTGTATGCTCATGGAATTTTATACAACAAAGGAGCTTGATAAGATGGATGATTGGATAGAGAAAATATCTACTAGTAATAAAGTCATGGAGGGATTTCATGGAGATATTCAAAGAATAAAGTATGAAAGTCAAGAACAAATTTTGAAATTAGAAAGGTACTACAATGTTGCTTGTGTTGAGATTTTTGAAGATGAGTCAAAAACCAAACTCAAAATAGTGCAATTAGTGGTCCTACAATTGTGAAGAACCTTTTAAGATTCTTTTTTTTCTTTAATATATCAAGCAAACATTCAAGATTGATGAGGTATTATTGGAGCTAGACACCAAATTTGAGGATTTTACGGAAACCTAGATAGAAGTAAGTAATTATCAACAAATTGTTAATGATAAATATGGAGCTTTGGATTTACTAGAAGCTATCCAAGTAATAGAAATAACTGAGAAGTTTAAGGGGAACATCTAGACATCATTTTGGTGTAAAGGTGAAGAAAATTTAGATGATGAAAATTCAATTTTGACACTTGTGAAAAATTTGCATTTTTTGAACCTGTCATCAATGTGCATAGGTGTGCTCTTTTTGGAGGTACACTAACAATTTTGAAGTAGTAGTGTGCTGATAGTTAACTGGTAGTTGCTATTTCAAGAGCATTTGATGCACCAAAAATGCATTTTGATGGTATTTAAACTCCCAAAAACATTTAGAGAAGGTCAAGCTTTTATTTTTAGAGCTTCCAGTGACTCTCAGATTCTCCTGTAGCTTCCTTCTTTTTATCTACTTCTTCTTTCATTGTTTTAAGTTATGTAAAGGCTTATGCACCCATTAATTGATATAAAAAAGGGTAGAAACCTATTTAGCACAATTTAGTGAGTTAGCTTGTATATAATTAAATTTGTTTTATTAGTTTTTAATGAGTTTCATTTTACAATAACTCTCTCCTAGAAAAAAGGGAGGAGATGCTTTCTTATAAATACATGGATGTAATATGTATTCCAAGCCATTATTTTGATGTAATTATTTATGCTATTAGTGATCTCATTCTGAGTGTAGTTATTCTTTCTAGATTTTTTTATTTTTGTGAATGCATGTTCATTAATAATAATGGATCCAATGATTTTATTGCATTGTTATGATTGTGTGACCTTTTTGTTCTAGTATTTTCATCATGTTAATAAATCTTGCTCACATACCTGAGTTGGAGAAAATATCACCTATTGTTCCTTTATAGCTTCTTGTTTCGCATGAGCATACTTTCTATAGACTTGTGATTTGATGAGAAGTGAAACATCTTTGGGTTATTATTGAGTTCCCATTGATGATTGCATCAGTGTAATTGAGGAAGCATTTCTCCTACTTTGATTGATTTCCTACCTAATCTTTTTGATGATTTAACTCATAGAACTGTTACCATGGTTTATGTCCATTAGCAATTTCCCTTTCAAGTTATTTTCTTTAATCTCTCATTACCTTATCTTTGTTATTTTCTTTTCTAAAAATTGGTTAAAATAATAATTCACATAGTTGCATTGATAAATTATAGTCATCATAAAATAGAAAATACCAAAAATATATCTCTTTTATGGTTACTTTTCAAATAGTAGATCAAACATCTTATCCAAAAGTGATCAAAACTAGAAAAGGCCTCCTCGTGAACATACACATTTATCTTTAATTGAGTGGATTCCAATAACTCACAAGGTTTCCTAAAACCTTGGTTCCTAGATTGTCTTTTCAAGTGAATAATTTGAAAGGATTCTTGCCATTAAGCATCATGCAAAATGACATCTCAACTCATTTGTAGTCTTTGTTTTAGTCTATGATATCAAACATATCTCTTTTCATACCTTGTTTCTTTTTATTACTCCTCTATTTGTACTACCAATTTTTTTTTCCCTTAAGATGATTCATTGCAATATACTTAGGTGTCCTTTATTCTTCTCTAGGTTCTTGTCTAGGTTCCTATCTAGGTTTCTCAATATGTACCTGTATATCATTATCCATCTCAAATAATTGTTCCTATTATATATTTTAATTATTTGGTCTTTGACTTGTACCATCTTCATTTTCTAAATCATAGTCAAGTATTCTTTCTTTTATGTTGAACTTTTCATCAAATTTTACATTTGCACTTACAATTATAGTTCTCAATCAATTAACTATGTGACAATGTACATTTACATAGGTATATATGTGTGCACCCATATATTCTTATATAAATATACCAAAAAGTTATCATAGACAATATACATCAAAATAAAAATATCTAGATCATGAAGACATAATTATAAGCACTATAATTTCACCAATCAAACCATAAAAATAAATGATAAAAAAAGAAATCCCCCAGACTAGGTGACTACATTCCTATTAGACTTTGAAGGATATAAGAAGGCCTATATGGATCATGGTTCTAACTCCTTTTTAATGACAACTACTTTGAGGATTTTGAGGCACACTTAGAATTGTGTAGCCTAGTGGAGTTGATGCTTGGTACCTACACAAACCTACATCACCAACCAACAAGATATAATTGTTAGAATATATAGTCCACCAATATAACTAAGAGGGGGGATGGGGGGTGAATCAATTAAATAGATACTCATGTACAAAAACACAAGATATTTTAACTATGGAAACCCTTGATTAGAGTGAAAACACCTATGGGGATGGTACCCACAAGATGATGTACTAATATAAATATTGCTTGTTAGCGGATGGACCTTGATAGTAGTCAATAACAACATTGAATACATATCAATAGTTGTTAGGAGACTTTGAATCCCTATTAGGCTATTCCAACCCATTTTTTTAAGGATAAGGTATAAAGGAAGGTTATTTTTATTTTGGTAAAGTTTAGATTTGATAAGTATCAAGTCTGTGGATCGTGCGAACAAGAGAAGAGTATTTGGTAAATGCGAGTAAGTGATCCAAGGGATTATTGGATGTGAAATTGGTGATCTAATATCAAGATTAGAAGAAGAAGAAATTTGGTTGATAGGATAGAGGAAGAGGAATTACAAGTATAGTTTATTTCTATTATTCTACAAGGAATAATATGGAGACCATTTGGGTAGTGAGTTTAGTGGTCTTTCTCTTAAAGTTGTTTGGACAATGGGTCCATCAGCCTTATAAAATTCTTAATAGGGTTGGCACAATACCTAATAGGGAGTCAAAGTATCCTAATATGGATTGATCTATATTGAATGTTATTTATTGACTCCTATAAGGGTCCATCCTCTAACAAGGAATATTTATATTATTACATCATTTTGTGGGTACCATCCTCACTGGGGTTTTCGCTCTAATCAAGGATTTCGCTAGTTATTATATCTGGCATTATTGTCTATGAGTATCTTGTTATGGTTGTTGAGTAAATTTCTCATATGGTTAAGGATTAATAAGGTTGATAATTATTATAATAGTTATATAATTGATTAACCCCTCACCCCTTTTCTCAGTTATATTGGTAGAATTTACTTTCTTAACCTCTATTCAAGTCTTCACTTAAGACTAGTGTTATTCTATTCATTGTTTTGTTTGGAAAACTTTCCCCTAGAATCAAATCCATTTGGTGAGTAATCTTCCTCACTAGGTGTAATCTATTAGGTAAATTATTTGACACAATATCAAGAAAATATCCCAACAAATATGCAACTTTCATAATTACATCCTCTACTTCTTCTTTATCATCTTTTGGGATTACAAAAATACATATTCTCATGGTTCATACCTTGGAGAAACTCCTTTCCATCAACAAAATATATTCTAGAAGCACTACATACATTTTCTTTTGTCTCCTTTAA
Organism: Cupressus sempervirens; assembly: GCA_028749045.1. NCBI lineage: Eukaryota > Viridiplantae > Streptophyta > Pinopsida > Cupressales > Cupressaceae > Cupressus > Cupressus sempervirens. The sequence continues at coordinate 140,951,463 of CM053788.1, read as the reverse complement.
CAACTTCAACTTATGTTTCACTCCATCCTTTGTTAGAGTGTAGGTATTTGTAGGCCAATCATGTACAACATGCCTGTCAAACTACCATGACCTACCCAAAAACATATGACATATTTCCATAGGTATGATATCACATAGAACCTTATCATGGTAGCTTCCAATCTTGAACTTCATTTAGTATTTCTCATTGACCATGACCTTATGGTCATCTTGCACTTAGGCAATACAATATGGACATGGGTGCTTCTACCTCTTCATCTTCAACTTTGTGACCATATTTTATGACACTAGATTGTCAATACTTCCACCATCAATGATTACATCACAACACTTATCTTCACATTTTCACCTTGTGTAAAATAAGCTTCTTCTTTGATTAGGTTCATTCTTGCGACTCAACATGACTTTTCTATTAACTAGGACTTCTCTTTTAGCATCTTCAAAATGTAATGATCTGGCATCTTCATCAACATGTATGACTCTAGCCTGGCCTTCAATTCTTTGATTATACCTTCCTTGGTGTTCAGAATAATCAAATGCTCTATGCCCTTCTTCTCTATAGTGAAATAATTTTCCACATAAACCTCCTCTTTTAGATCCTTGTCCTTTGTCTCTTCCTAACCGATATCTTTTATTTTGATCATGGAAATGATTGGAATTATTTCCCCTCTAAATTTTACTGCTACTACTAGCCTCATCCTTGTTCTTCTGATCATCATTTTGGCCTCTTTAAGATTGTCTATCAAATCTTTGACACTATGGCCTCTTCTACTATTCTTGTTATCAAACTTTTTTCTCAACTTGTCCCTAACTCTTAGGTAAAACCTCAATAATAGGCACTCAAAACAAACTCAACTCCTCTTGGAATGCTTGGCCTTAACCCATTAAGATAACATATAACTTTCTCCTTATCAACTTACACATGGCTAGTTCTATTAGGAACTTGGTAGAACTCTCTGGTATAGTCTTGAAATGATCTTCCCGCTTGGTTCAACCCTTAAATTTTCTTCAATAGATCAAGTTCATAATCCTTAAGAATACACTATCACTTTATTTTAGCTATCATTTAATCCCATTTGGTGATTTTTTCCTCCCCTCTTCTATTTTTCTCCAACTAGATCTCCTGCCACCAAGTCTTTGTGTGACCCTTCAGTTTGGCCTTCACAAACTTTATCCTGTTCAGATCTTTAATATCTTCATATTCAAAGTATTCTTCCAAGTCATTGATCCAATCAATCAATTCCTCTAGGTTAAAATATCCTGAAAATGTGGGAACATAAAACTTATGTATGCCTCCTCAATAATAGGCACTCAAACCAAACTCAACTCCTCTTGGAATGCTTGGCCTTAACCCATTAAGATAACATATAACTTTCTCCTTATCAACTTACACATGGCTAGTTCTATTAGGAACTTGGTAAAACTCTCTGGTATAGTCTTGAAATGATCTTCCCGCTTGGTTCAACCCTTAAATTTTCTTCAATAGATCAAGTTCATAATCCTTAAGAATACACTATCACTTTATTTTAGCTATCATTTAATCCCATTTGGTGATTTTTTCCTCCCCTCTTCTATTTTTCTCCAACTAGATCTCTTGCCACCAAGTCTTTGTGTGACCCTTCAGTTTGGCCTTCACAAACTTTATCCTGTTCATATCTTTAATATCTTCATATTCAAAGTATTCTTCCAAGTCATTGATCCAATCAATCAATTCCTCTAGGTTAAAATATCCTAAAAATGTGGGAACATAAAACTTATGTATTTTTGAAATCTTAGAAATGGCCTTAAAAGGTTTTTCCACCTCTAGGTTAAGAACTTCCTCTACTACCACTTGATCAATGTTTCCTTGTTCGTCTCTTTCATCCTCACTTTCATCGTCTCCTATGAAAATATTTATTCCTATATGCATTTTTTCTGGTAATGCTTTCATTTTCCTCTAGAGGGCTCTAAAACCCTTAGGGGTAACACCTACGAGTCTTCCACTATGCTCTCAATGTGGAGGCATTTTTTTGCTTCTACTAAAACCTTAGTGCAAACTACCTCAAAATTGGAAATTGACCTACATGCTTAGCCCATACCATAGTCTTGGTGTGATTTTCCTCATAGTCATGATTTGTTCGCACACTTATGAACTCTTGCTTTGATATGGCTTGATGAAGGGTGCTCCCATTAATATCATAAACAAAAGAAATAACAACAATTTGTGAGGAAAAAATATGGGCTTCATATTATCACTACAAATGTGGAATTACTCAATTTAGAATTACAATATGCTAACCCACATGGGTGCCTTCATTACAATAATCTGCAAGACAAAACTACAAACTATCACCTAGAGTTATCCTAGACATTGTACAGACATTTCTTAAATGGGCAATATTATGCCACCTGAGAAGGTTCTAGACAATCAAACTTAATACTTAGGGTTGAGAGACCCTAACAATACATATAGAGTTAGCCAAACACAATTTTGACATTTATTTTGGAATTTTTGGTCCACCCAACTTTGGAAGGCCATAACTTTTGAATTATTTCTTTGATTGGTTATTATACCCACTTTTTAGAATCCTCAGCTTCTGATCTATCGGCTTGGATCCATGCAAGCACCCATCCATTGATTTTTTGAGCCTCATATGGGTATGTTTAGCCCTTCAATGATGATTCTAAAATTTTCATGCTAAAACTACACAACAAAAATACGTAATAAACCATGAATACTCATGATATGGTATTGAGATTCAATTAGTAGGATGATATATCCAAGATGAATAGCCACCTCTAAAATTAGGACATTCTAAGCCTATATGAATGACTTACTAAGTAGAAAGCTTCTAGAAACAAATACTTTTCATTTAGACAACCCTTATTCAAACAATTGAAATGAAATATTTTTCAGTGATGCAAGATTTCTCTTACATGCAAGATACTCCTACATCATACAACTTACATAACATGTTTCTCTTGCTAGTCTCAACAAATCCTTTGGGTTGTTTAATATAGACTTCTTCTAATATTCCAGTTAGAAAACCAAACTTCACATCCATTTGTTAAACTTTAAAACCTGTGTAAGAAGCATATGCAAGAAAAATTCTCACTCCTTCCAACCTTTCAATTGGAGAAAACGTTTTTCCATAGTCAATTCCTTCTTTTTGTGCATATTCTTTATAAACTAGTCTTTCCTTGCTCCTTCTAACATCACCTTTCTCATTCAGTTTGTTTTTGAATACCTATTTTGTTCCAATCACATTCTTGTTCTTTGTTCTAGGTACTAGAGACCAAGTTTTGTTCTTTTCATTCTCAAGTGCATCCTTAACTATTTTGGGTTCAAACTCACACAAAAAACATATATCATTCTTCAATTTATTTCTTGTCATCACTCCTAAATATTTTTCTCCAATGACTTGATCTTCTGTATGATGTCTTCTTAAATAGTTTTCTAGCATAGGTTTAGATCTTGTTACTTCAGATTGTAGTTTATTTGGTTCAACATGTTCATTCTCTTCATTTTCCTCCTTTTGTATCTTTGGTTGTATAAAAGGTTCATCCATCTAATGGTTGGCCGTCACTTTCTTTTTCTCAAGATCAAAAATATGATGCTTGATAGGTTGTTTTTTCTTGACAACACTCCTCTACTGAGACTTGGAAATGTCTTTAATTTGTATCAGTTCAGATGAACTCTCAAATTTAGGTATGGTACTAGGTTTTCCTTCATAGATATATACAAAATTTCTATAATCTTCTAGGTCCTTCTTGCATTTAGCTTCATTCTTTTCTAAAAATTCATCATTCTAAAAATTTGAAATTTCCACAATCTTTTCAGTGTTAGAATTCAAACACTTCTAATATTTTCTCTTTGTGGAATAACCTAGGAATATTCCTTCATCACTTTTTGCAACAAATTTTCCTTTCCTATTATCTTTTAGAATATAACATTTTCTTCCAAAAAAATTGAAACAATTCACATTAGGTGCATGACCATACCAAAGTTCAAAAGGTGTTTTATCAGTACCTTTCTTGACTCGTACTCTATTTACAATATAAACAGTAGTACTTACAACTTCTCTCCAAAAAATTTGTGAGATATTCTTCTCCATCATTAGTGTTCTTTTATAATCCATGATACTATTGTTCCTTCTTTTAGTTCTACCATTCCGTGATGGAGCTCTAGGTTTTGGCATCTACCTTGTGATGGAGCTACCATTGGAGAATTGTTGAATTCTTCTAATAAAAATTCTCCTCCTCTATTAGATCTCAAGAATTGCAAGCTCTTACCTATTTCTTTCTCAACTCTAGCTAAATACTACTTAAAATTTTGAAAATTGTCAAATTTTTCTTTAAGAAACATCACAATCATCATCCTAGAGTAGTAATCAACAAATAGGATAAAGTGCTTATCACCATAGTTTCTTTTCACTCAAATATGACCACATAAATTAGTAGGAACTAATTTTAAAACATCATTATAAGAATAAAATTTTCTCTTGAAACTATGCTTTTCAATTTTCCCAATTGACAATTTTTGCACATCACCTTATTAGGATTACTCAATTTTTGGAAATCCTCTTACTATGTTCTTGATAATATAAACAAGAGTATCAAAGTTCACATGACACAATCTTCTATGTCATAGCCAAACATATTCAAATTGTGCAAACAAGAATGTTTAATTAGATAAGTCTAGATAGAACAAGTTACCTCTAGTTTTCTCTCCACTTCCAATTAGTCCACCAATAGCATCAATGATCTTTGCTTTCCAATCATGAAACTCAACTCTATATCTTGAACTGATCAACTATGCCACAATTAACAAGTTATATTTCAAAACTTCAACCCAATATGCATTGTCACACTTGATCCTATCATTTAGTACAATTGATCCTTTACCTTTCACATAACATGGTACATTATTTCCAAACTTGACACTACTTCTACTATAATGTACCATCTTATCAAACTTAATTGTATAACAAGTCATGTGATGTGAACATACATTATAAATTATCCATCTATCATTCTTTCTTATATGTGGGATTAAAGAATATTTATCATGAACCTCATGGCTAGATTCATCTTTCATAGAATTATAGATAACTTCTTCATCATTTTCATTAGTTTCATTATCAACAGTTTATTTAGTAATGTAACATGATTTCTTGCCTTTTCCTTTGTAGTTTCTATTTCCCCAGCTATCTTTGTTATCTTTCCTTCCTTTGTATTTACCGCCCTTCCTTTCAACATTTTCTTCTCTATTAATGCAGAAGCATCCAGAGGTATAAGGGAAATCCTATGTCACCCAAAAAAATATACTTAGACTTAGTTTCTATTGCATGTGTTTTCATTTTTGGATACCCATTTGGGTCAAATAAAGGTTCCAACTCTCACAGTTCCACTATCAATGTGCTAGAAAATCTCAAAAAAATAGGAGCATGTAATTGGGCCATCATTTTGGTAAACTAGAAGGTTTGAATTGGCCAGATGAATGTAATCATGATTTAGAGCATTCCAGAAAAAGAATTAGGTCAATAGGCCCCACAGTTTGAAAGTTATTGCAGGTTTTCAGGTTTTGGAGACCTCCTAAGAATGCTTCAAAGTTAGGTTAGGGGCATTAAATGACCTCAAAAAGGGCTGAAAAATGGGGGATGAGTGAAGCTGGTCCATAGAGCTATAGAGAACTTTAAGAGCTTTCTGAAAATGTAAACGATTCGTCAATCGGAGCTACGGTTCAAAAGTTATGCCTCCCGAAAGTTTGGTTACTATTTTTGGATTCTTCTAGATTTGTGCCAACTTCTACCGCAGCTTCTGGAACCTTCTATTTGGTCAATGGATGCCTACTAGCACTTTCTAGAATGTACTCCTAGTCCTTAACCCTCTGGGGTCTATTTAAGGAGATTTTTGGCATTGTAAAAGGAAGTTCAGAGTGGAGTTTGAGAGGAGGTATTGAAAGGAGAAATTATCTCCAGATTTATGCTATTGTAAGCCCGTAGGAAATGTTTTGAAGTTTATTTTCTCTGTACTATTGGTACTATCTTATTTTCTTAGTTAATATAATTTCCCCTTTTCTGTTGTGTCCATCTTGTGCTTGGGTTGTGTCCCCATCAAGTGGTATCAAAGCTGGTTTTCCTGAGTGTGTAGACAAAACACCGACTATGAGGTAGTTTGCACCAAGACTGTATGGTTGTGGGTTTGAGTTAAGAAGATGCCTCCATGAAGAGAACATGGTGGAAGGGCCAGAGCTATTAATCCTGAGGAGGTTAGAGCCCTCCAAAGGTAGATACATGCATTGCAAGAGGAGCTCCGTAGAGGAGCAAATGTTGCCGCAGGTGACGACAGTGAGGATGACAATGAAGAAGAAGTAATGGGACGAGAAGGGGAATTTGATGGGGAAGTTCTGAATCATGTAGAGGAAAGGCCTTTTAGGGCCATTACTAAGTTTGGGAAAAGACCCACAATTGAAGTGGGTGTATTTTCAGGAAATCTAAAACCAGATGAGTTGATCGATTGGATCAATGAACTAGAAGAATACTTTGAGTATGAGGATATTAGGGACCCAGATACGGTTAAGTTTGCAAAGGCCAAACTGAAAGGCCATGCCAAAATTTGGTGGCAAGAGATTCAATTGGAAAGAAACAGAAGAGGAAAGGAGAAGATCACAAGATGGGATCGCATGGTGGACAAATTGAAGAAGCAGTTCATTCCTGTGGACTACGAGCTTGATTTGTTTAAGAAGATGCATGGGTTAAAGCAAGCAGGAATATCAGTCCAAGAATATACAGAGGAATTTTACTGACTATTGATTAGAGCAAGACATGCAAAAGAAAATAAGGAGAAGGTTGCTCATTATATCAGTGGGTTGCGACCTAGCATCCAGGAGGAATTAAGTTTGGTAAGAATGACTAGCGTTGAAGAGGCATACTGATTTTCCCTACAAGTTGAAGAGAAGCTGAATAAAAGGTTTGAAGGAAGACAAAGAGGGCGTGGTCAAGGAGGAAGGGGAAGTGGTAGATAATCTGGAGGCTGCAATAAAACCCAAAAGAAAAATGAAGATGTGGGTACTAGCAAGAACCAAAGGAATGAGGGTTTCAACTGCTCCTATGATCAAGACTTTGGAAATCAGAGAGGAAGAGGTAAAGGACATGGACAAGGAAGAGGAGGCTTCTGTGGTACCTATTTCCATTGCAATGAAGAAGGTCATCGTGCCTTTGAATTCCCTCAATGACAAGGAAGGATAGATAGGAGAGCTAAGGGCCAAGCTAGGGTTGCTCATGTGGATGAGGATGTGCAATCATCACATTCAGAGGATGCAAAAAGAGGAGAGACCTTGGTAAATGAAAGAGTCCTACTAAGTGGTGAGATTGAACCAGGACAACAGAGGAGTTTGTTCTGTACTAGATGTAAGTGTGAGGATAAATGTTGTGACATGATCATTGATGGTGGTAGCACTGATAACTTGGTATCAGAAGAGATGGTCTCTAAGCTGAAGCTCAAAAGGGAGAAACATCCCCAGCCCTATCGGATTTCTTGGGTAATAGATGATCATAAGGTCCTGGTAAGTGAACAATGTTTAGTGAAATTCAAAATTGGGAGTTACCATGATGAAGTTCTCTATGATGTTATTTCAATGGATGTTTGCCATCTATTGTTGGGTAGACCATGGTAGTTTGATAGACATGCAGTACATGATGGACATGCAAACACATACTCTCAGACAAAGGATGGAGTTCGCCACAAATTGAAGCCCATGAAAAAGGAAGGTGAAAAGGTATGTAGCAATGCTAGGATTTGTCTTGTTGATGAAAGGAAGATTTTAGATGGCATGAAACATCAGCATATGTGCTATGTTTTGATTCCTAGGAAAGATAAAGAAGGTAGTAGTGAAATACCACTTGAAGTTTCAGATTTACTAGGGGAATTTGGAGATATTATCTATGATGATGTTCCAGATGGATTGCCACCAGTAAGGCAAATTAGTCATCAGATAGATTTGATTCTAGGAGCTAGTTTTCCTAATAAGGCTGCTTAAAGGATGACTCCTAATGAAACAAAGGAGCTAAATAGATAGGTTCAGGAGCTGTTGAGGAAGGGCTTGATTCGAGAGAGCCTAAGTCCATGTGCAGTACCTATAGTAATCGCACCAAAAAAGGATGGAGAGTGGAGGATGTGTACAGATTCTCAAGCTATAAATAGGATAACCATCAAGTACCAATTTCCTTTGCCAAGGATGGATGATCTTATGGACTGCTTGAGTGGAGCTCAGTACTTCACAAATATAGATCTCAAGAGTGGCTATCATCAGATATGAATTCGAGAAGGAGATGAGTGGAAAACAGCCTTCAAGACCAAGGAGGGTCTTTATGAGTGGTTAGTCATGCCCTTTGGATTGACGAATGCCCCAAGCACCTTCATGCAGCTCATGAATGAGGTACTTAAGAAGTTCTGGGGAAAATTTGTTATTTTCTACTTGGATGATATTTTAATTTTCAACAAGACTATGGAAGAACATTTATTCCATATTCGTAGTGTCCTTGAAAGGCTAAGGGAAGAGAAACTGTTAATTAATCTAAAGAAGTGTATCTTTGCAAAAAGGGAATTAGTCTATTTGGGGTTTGTTATATCACCTGAAGGTCTCAAATGGATCCAGAGAAGGTAAAAGCCATCTTGGAATGGCCTACTCCAAGGTCTACTACTGAGGTAAGATCATTTCATGGCCTGGTTAGTTTTTACAAGAAGTTTATTAAGAATTTTAGTGGCATATGTGCACCCCTAACTGATACAATAAGTAGGGGATCTAGTCATGGTGCACTTACGAAAAGAAAGATTTCCAGCCGATACTTACAACAAGCTGAAAATGAAGAAATTTGGCCCCTGCAAAATTTTGAAGAAACATGACTCAGGAAATGCATATGAGGTGGAGCTTCCAGATGATATTCACATTTCTCCCATTTTCAACATTGCAAATTTAACAGAGTATCATGATGATGGTGCAGATGAGGATCTGCTGTTAGAGCCATGTCTGATTCCTGCTTCTAAGAAGGAGGAGATAGAATACATTCTAGTTCATCATGTGGGTAGGAGTACCAGAAATAGGCAATATGAAGAGTATTTGGTCAATTGGAAAGGATGACCAATCGAGGACTCAACTTGGATTTCAGCAGCTAAGGTTTCCCATTTGGGATTTCCTCTACCATTCATAAAGTGACAGGGTCACTTTTCAATCTACCCTAGGTGTCTGATGTAGGAGCATCCAGAAGTATAAGGGCAATCCTGTGTCACCCAAAAAAATATACTTAGACTTAGTTTCTGTTGCATGTGTTTTCATTTTTGGATACCCACTTGGGTCAAATAAAGGTTCCAACTCTCACAGTTCCACTATCAGTGTGCTAGAAAATCCTAAAAAAATAGGAGCATGTAATTAGGCCATCATTTTGGTAAACTAGAAGGTGTGAATTAGCTAGATGAATGTAATCATGATTTAGAGCATTCCAGAAAAAGAATCAGGTCAATAGGCCCCATGGTTTGAAAGTTATTGCAATTTTTTGAGTTTTGGAGACCTCCTAAGAATGCTTCAAAGTCAGGTTAGGGGCATTAAATGACCTTGAAAAGGGCCATAAAATTGGGGACAAGAAACGTTGTTCCATAGGGCTATAGAGCACTTTAAGAGCTTTTCAAAAATGTAAACGGTTCGTCAATTAGAGCTACGGTTCAAAAGTTATGCCTCCTGAAAGTTCGGTTACCATTTCTATATTCTTCTAGATTTGCGCCGACTTCTACCGTAGCTTCTGAAACCTTCTATTTGGTTGGTGGATGCCTACTAGCACTTTCTACAATGTACTCCTAGTCCTTAACCCTCCGGGTCTATTTAAGGAGATTTTTGGCATTGTAAAAGGCAGTTCGGAGTGGAGTTTGAGAGGAGGTATTGAAAGGAGAAATTATCTCCAGATTTATGCTATTGTAAGCCCTTAGGGCATGTTTTGAAGTTTATTTTCTCTGTACTATTGGTACTAGCTTATTTTCTCAGTTAATATAATTTCCCCTTTTCTATTGTGTCCATTTTGTGCTTGGGTTGTGTCCCCATCATCTATTAGGAAACCTTGTTGCAATATGACCAACCTTGTTACATATAAAACAAATAATGAGTTTACCTTTGTATTTTCCCTTTCCTCTTGGTATCCTTTTATCCAATAGTGCCTCAAGTTCGTCAAGGTCATCATCTAATTCACCATAACTATTCACATAATTTATTTTCTTCTTTCCTCTAGATTTTTCAAGAGTCAATTTTTCTTTGAAATAATTTTCAACATTAGTAGGTGTGTAATTATCAAAAATTTCCAACTCAAAAGTTGTAAGTCTACTAACTAGGCTATCCAATGCCAAATCATTAGCAAGGGCACATCTAATTTCTTATATTGAAGAAACTCTAATAGCATAGATGGGAAGTAAAATTATTAATACCTTGCTAATCACTATTTCCTTAGATATGATACCACCAATACTCCTAATTATATTGACCACTTCTTTGATTCTTCCAAAATATTGTCCCATGTTCTCACCTTCTTTCATCTTCATGTCATCAAAATTTCTACTTTAGCTCTTAGCACATTTGTGTCTCCTCCATGGATCAATGCCAACTTGTCCCACACTCGAATTACATTTTCACTGTCTTTTACTTTTTCAAGTTTTGAATAGGCCAAGGAGGATGCAAGATCAATCATCATTTGATTATGCTCCTACATCTCTTTTTTGACATTCCAGTCATGTTTGTTATTAGTCACATGCACTCATTCAAATTGTGAGTTCATACCAATCTTATTGTATGATTAAAAATTTTTATCCAGAATTTCAATTGTTACTAAGTTCTATAGTTGCTACCAAGTCCTTTGGACAAATTATAGTGTATGTCAAGTAGTTACAACTATTATGAAGATCAGCAGTGTGCACTAAGCATCTTAGTCTATATCAAGTTTACCAATGTAAACCAAGTTGCCCAATGCTTATCGAGCTTGCAATTAATGTGATGCAAGTCCAGTGTTGACTAAGCTACTCATTTTTAACCAAGTGACCTAGTTTATTCCAAGCTCAAGGTGATTGTGTTTATCAAGCTATGCAATATGAACCAAGTGACTTAGTTTATATGATGAGTTTCATAGTATTTGTCGAGTCGCTAGTGCAAACCATGTTTAAGACTACTTGGAAGTGGTCAGTATGGTTTGAGCCTCTATGTCTATTGAGTGCATGACAAAGCCAAGGATTGATAGTAGATTTAAAGTATTAGAACCTCATTGAGTCAATCTTCAAAACCTAATTTTCTACACTTTGGCTGACTTTGTAATATTTTGTGTAAACTTGTATTGTGGCTGACTTTGTAATTGTGTAATTGAATTGATATATATGTAATGTATTGTATAACATCCAATGTATGAGTATGGAATTAGAAAAGGAAGTAATTTAATCATTATAAAAGAGCAGAAGTGTAAATTAAAAAGGCTACAATAGTATAAGGGGTTGCAAAGATTCATCTATCACAACAAGCTGATTTGTACACTCAGAGGAATCTCATTTAGCAAACCAAGTTGTAGATTAGAGATTAGCTACTATTTCATCCTAACAAGTGGATCAATTAAATCCTTTGACAAGGTAGACTTAATAGTCTTATATAAATCTCTTTACTAAGTACATACTTCATTGCATGTTTATAAATCCTTTTGCAAGGTGGACCTAGTAGTCCTTATTGCTCCTAATAGTGCAGAACATCATAAGTGATCAATGTAAGCCTTAGCCAACCAACTTTATACTATAGTACTAAAGCTTGTGGGTACCATCCCCACCCTAGTTTTACTTTCTATTTGGAAGGTTTCTAAGTCACCAAATCTTGTGTTAAAGTGTTATGTATGATTTCATGTTTTTAGTTTCTCATGCATGAAGCTAGATCAAAATTCATATAAAGGACTAATTGCTAATTAGTTTTGAAGTTTTAGATGTTACTGATTCATCTCTCTCCTCTCAGTAACATAGTTTGTTATAATATTTCCAATAATTGGTATTAGAGCATTGTGGTTCTTAGATAATAAAAGTTTAATAGCTCGAGTAAAGATCAAAGGCTGTGGAGATATTCAAACTTGACAAGGCTATTGAAAATGAGAATCTAGATTTGGAAATGGCTATTGTCGAACTCAAGAAAGAAAAGGAGAACCTCTCTCAATCCCTAAAAAGAAGAAAAGATATTGCAATTCAAATGAATGACCATCTCTACATTGAAGAAAGAATTGAAGACGTTCATTCAAGCAGCTCAGATGAAGCCCATGAAGCAATCAAGGAACTCCTAGAAAAGAATAGTTCATTGCAAGAAGAAGTAGGAAAACAAAGAAGAGACCAAGAAATTCAATCAGTAAGACTATGCAAAGTTATGGAAGAGAAAAAAAAGATAAAAGAAGAAATTGAAGGAAAAGAAAATGAGATTCAACATTTATCCCCTCAAAAAGCTGAATTCATAAATCAATTCACCAATGAAAATGAATAAATTATACATCTTAGGTCAAAAAATGAAAGATTGCAGAATGATCTAAACTCTAAAAGGCAAACCAATGAAAGAATGATGAAATCCCAAGAAAATATTAATCAGTTGAATGAGCAAAATCTCTATAAACAAAAGGGAAAAGTAGGAATTAGTTATACAAAAGAAGGTGAAACATCCAGGAAAGGAGCTCAAAACAAACCAAAGACCTACTTGTAATCATTGTGGCAAGATAGGTCATACATCAAACAAATGTTGGAGTAATGGGAAGGTAAAATTCAATGGAAAGTGCTAAAATTGCAATCAGCATGGTCATAAGGCTGATGAATGGAAAGAAAAACAAAGATATTGAATCCAACAAAATAGATTGTAAAAGCTATATTTTCTTGAGACCACAACACTTGGTGCAGATGTCTTTACTGTGGAGAATTTGGACACATTGGAATGAATTGTGTAAAGCATCATTTGAGGAAAAGAGATACTACTAAAAGATGTTTCATTTGTACTAAACTTGGTCACCTTGCCAAGAACTACATGAATACTAAAAAAATTGAAGATGAAAAGAAGGAAAAGGCTGCTAACATCAAAAAATAGATGAGACAACAATGGGTGCCAAAGTCTACCTAGAATGCAAATCTTAATGATGATGAACAAGTCACTCAAGAATTGAGTGACTCCACCATTTCTACTTGATCTCTCAAAGGAGTGTTGGAATTGTGATACTAAAAGAGACATCAGATATGAATTCCAGTTAGTAGGATGAAAGATCCAAACTAGTATTCAAGATGCAAAAGGGATCACCAAGTAACAAATGAAAGTTATCATCAAGCAAGGTCAGGTTACTATCTTACTAAGCAAGGAGGGGTTACAGACTCTACCGAGAAAGAATAGGAATAATCAAGATGCGTATGGTTATCGAGTCACAAAGACTTTGTTGAGTGTTCAATAAAAGGAAGTGGATGACAATCTATCAATTTGATCTAACATTTGTACCAAGCATTTATGATGAGATTTGATAAAAGGAATGGAATCAAAGTCATTTTTACCTTGAAATTTTGAGAGCTATTATGTAGTGCAATATTCAAGAGAATTCAAGTGATTTGAGCGAATTATTATCAAAACCTTTGAATTCTCTCAAACCCTCCCGAGTGAAGATGACATCCAATAGTAGCAAGGATAAGAAAGGTTCAAATATGCTAGTTCATGGTGTAGAATGGAAAGCACTAGACTTCAAGCTCACTCTTACAATCACTAAAACCCTAGACCCGAGTGGAATGTAGTCTCAAATCCCTTCCAAGGTATTGTTAATCAATGACATCCATTCTCATTTTAAATGTGTGATTCAATAAATTGGAACACTAGAAATGGATGAAACCCTAGAAAGGTTATGTGTGAATGGCATTTTGAAACCCAAACATCAACATCTGAGGCTAAAGGATTAACCCATATTCCTCACATGCCCCATGAATTTCAAGAGAAATGGATTATGTTTATTCTTAGTCAGATGCACAATGGAAAACTATGGTTGGAGCAACCAATTTTGATCATGAAGAAAAAGATTCATAGGATCACTGGTCTCCCCATGCTGGCAAAAGCTAAGATGACCAAAATCCTAGGTTAGGTAGAACTAGAGAAGAAAACCCTAGAAGAGTGTGATGGAAGAGGTATGAAAATAAGCAACATAACTAATATGGAATTGAACTTTGGCATCCATATCATTGCAGACAAGATCTACAGTTCAAGAAGGTTGAATATTGTATCATGCAAGGTAGTAGACTTGGCATGCAAGATAGTCAAGAACAACCTTTCTTTTGAACTTGTTGAGCTACTGTTGAAACAATTCAACAAGAACATGGAGAGCATCAGAGCATCAAAGAGAAATCCATGTAAGTTTGGCTCTCTATTTACATGCATATTCTTTTATGTTCAAAAATTATTTCCTTCAAAAGGCACTATTGTATGGAGAAAAGATGTGCTTCTACTCTATCAAATTAATGAGTACATTACTGAGATGGGTGAAAATTATAATTCTATTATGGATAATTATTTTGAATCCCCAAGAAACTAGTTGAGGATTACAAGGATGATATATGTTTTATGGTAGATAGTGATAAAGTATACATTGAGACAATTAGGCCTAGAATTGCATGGGTGAAACCTCTTGGATATGAGGTTAATATTGATGAAATGAAAGATATTATTGAGGCATTGATTAATGAACTAGTTGATCTTAAGGAAGCATATTTTGGTACATATGATGAATCCAAGGCCAAGGTAGAACTGGAGATAAGAATCCTTTAGGTGGTAAATAAAGGCAAGAAAAGGATTGCAAAGTTAAACACAAGTTCAAGTCTTTTGTCAACCGAAGGAAAAGGTGAATATGAAGTAGTAGAGGATGAAGAAAAATTAGAGGAGGAAGAATAACTAAAGAAAAAGGGAAAGGTAAGCATTACGAAGCCTACTAAGCCATCCACTATAGTGTTCACTAGGACATCCTCAAAGAAGAAATTAGACAAGCAAGGAGAAGACATAATATTCAGGAAACCTCCACCCACCTTCTAGGATAGATTGAAGGACTTGTAGTTAAGGGTTGACATAACCAACTTCAAGGCATTGAAGTATGAGATTAGGAATGAAGTAGAACAAAATTAGATTGATGATCTAGTGATGGATAAAATGGGTAAGTGGAAATACTCACTGATCAGCTACACTTTAGATTCCTAGTGTTTTGATGGATAAGATCAAGCCAAGACGGGAATTTGCATAGAAAACTGCTAAAAATATATATGAGAAAAACTTGAGGTAGCTTATTCCAAACCTAATTAATAAGGAGGTGAAGGAAACCATGAAGAATAATGAAGAAAAACTAACCTTAAAAGTCAGCACTTTCCTTGTATTGATGAAAAACATAGAGCATGTTGTGAAGAATGAAACAAATACATGGAAGAATGTATATCTTCTTCATAAACTGGATAATTTTCCAGTCAACATAAGTGACAAAGATGATGATGATGATGATGATAATAAAGAATAAAAATGATGAAGAGACAACACTTTTTGATAACATTGATAATGAAGAGGAATAGAAGCAAGAGGCTACCAAGGAAGAAACTCAAGATATAGAGGAAACTAACCTAGTTAAGACTGCTATAGTAGTTATATCCTTACTTCCTCATTCTCCAAGAAAAGTATTGACAACATCAAGCATGGAGATAGCCTCTACAAGATTTATTATGTCGAGCACTCCAAGCACAACCTACTAATCAATCTTTGCACCAAGTTAGCTCAGCACATCATTGACTAAAGTACCAAGTACTTCATCTATCGAGTTGTAGACTCTTCCCTCTTCAATAGTTTTGGATACACCAATTTTGACTTTAATAGGTACTTCTACTAGAATTTATACAATAAGTGCAATATCAACTTGCAATAGCAAGCCCCAATATTTCTACTATTTTTCCATTCCAAGTAACACAAGCAATAAGTGCAAGGAAAGCTGAGACCAAGCCTCAATCGAGCACAAAAGTTTTGGGTAAAGGAAAAGAAAAGGAGGAGGATGTTGATCTTGATGAGGAAATTGTGATTCCAAATTGGGATATTTCAAAACTTACTCCTGATCAAATGAAAACCTTTGGAGAATTACTCTGAAAGAAAGCCAAGCAACAAAGGCTAAGAGAAGAAAGAGATAAATAATTTAAAATCATTGAGGATGCCAAGAATATTTTGGCAGAGGCTATAGGCATAGAAATTGATTCTTCTCAGCCAATCTTGTTTCAGTTGGTAGAAGCAATCCAAAAGTATAATGAAGATCTAGATGGACAAGATAAATTATTACAAAAAGAAAAGAAAAAGTTTGAAAATAATGTGTTAGAGCACATTTCTCAAAAAATTTACATTTACCAAGTAGAGTTATCTACTATTTTGGTTTCTTTGGAAACTTCTTGTATAAATGTAACTATACTTTTTGGTAAACTATGTGATATTCCAAGATTTACTATAGAAATAAAGGACAAATTGTCTAAGATTGATGAAGATCTCAAAGCAAGTGTTCAACAATTGTAGCTTGACTCAAGTTCAAGCTCTATACATTTCAAGAAGATCAAATTTTTCATAGATATACAAGTTGAATTGCTTAGAGAAGAAGCAAGAATCAGATCTACATTGGTAGATATTCAAAATATGGTACTCTCCAATATGGATGCACTGCAAAAGCACATTGCACATTCCAAAACCCTCATCTATGATAATAATTTCTTTGTCACAGACCACATGATTGAACTTTCAGCAGAAGTGCAGGTGGCATTGCACACATGCAAGGTATTGCAAGAGAACTAGGACAAGAATTTGGCAATTATAATAAAGGTACATTTAGACTTCCTATCTCATTTTGGCATTACTATGTAAATCCTATAGTATAAATCTTTGGCATTAATGTCAAAAAAGGAGGAGAAGGTAAAAGATGATATAAAGGGGGAGAAAATTGTAAGAAGAGTGTAAAGAAAATGTATATCGTATGTATAGTATACTATATATTATGTATGGGGGAGCATTACCATGTACACAAATGTCTCCTTTAGAAAAACAATTTTGAAAAATCAATATAAAAAATAGTATACTCTACCAAGTTGGAGACTCAAGGTGATGGATAAAGGTACTCAAGAACTTTTGAATTCAATTTTGATTGATAAGTGTTTTTGTCACTAATGCCAAAGGGGGAGATTGTTGAAATTCCAGTCAAATTTTTTATTAGTGACATACACTTATTTAGATTGTGAGTTCATATCAAGCTTATTGTATAGTTAATAGTGTTAACCAAGAATTTCAATTGTTACCAACTTCTACAGTTGCTACCAAGTCCTTTGGACAAATTCCAGTGTATGCTAAGAAATTACAACTATTGTGAAGATCAATAGTGTAAACTGAGCATCTTAGTGTATGTTGAGTTTACCAGTGTAAACCAAGTTGTGCAACACTTACCAAGTTTGCAATTGATGTGATGTGAGTCCAGTGTTGACCAAACTACTCAGTGTTAACCAAGTGACTCAGTTTATACCAAGCTCAAGGTGATAGTGTTTACTAAGATATGTAGTATGAACAAAGTGATTCAGTTTTATGATGAGTTTCATAGTATTTGTCAAGTCATTAATGCAAACTGAATTCAAGACTACTTGGAAGTGCTCAGTATGTTGGAAATCTGATTTAAAAGCTCATTGTTGAAGATCAAAGAGGGAAATTTTTGCAAAGAAGGAAGATTGTTGTTTTCAATCATTATTTTTTCATTGATGTCAAACCTTCTATTTGTAGGAATGACATTTTCTTATAAGATCCAAATACTATCACTTAGTTGATTGATGAAGAGGATTTGATCAACAAGATGTAACAAGATCACCTAAGGGAAAGTTTGAGTTATGATGTTGTAATGAAATGCAAGGATTAGTTAAGACAATGGTTAAATGATGTATTGATAACATACTTAAAGATATAGAGGTTGGTCACACATAGAAACATTGGATGAAGAAGTTGTAACAAGGTTGATTGCAAAGCTTAAACTAAGATCATTAGTGGGTGACGAGCATGTTAGTTGAAGCTGAGAAAATTCTTAGTTGGAGCTGAGCAACAAGAAATTCTAGTGTGTGCCAAGTAATCTTTAGGTGCAAATTGAAGCTCAAGAATCGAGCATTAGAAAATCTTAGTTGGTGCCGAGTGATCTTCAGGTGCCGAGCATTAGGAAAAATACAATTGATGTCGAGTAACATAGTATGTGTCAAGCATCTGTATTTCAGTAGTGTCGAGTTGTGGCATTATTTCAAATGACAAAGATTAACCAAATTTGAGCTAACAAAGTGGTTACCTTAAATTTTGTGAACTAGTTGGAAGATAAGGGTGATGATTTGGTGGCACAAAACTCTATGTAAACTATTTTTAGGCGAATTCAAGAGGATTATTCAAGAAGTTTCTAGAGGAAACAAAAGATGGGTTAGATGCAATGAATCTTACCTAATCCATACAAATTAAAATTAAAGAATGGAACAATCAAGTAGGAAAAGGAACTTCAAGACTTATATTTAAAAAGTCATAGACCAAGAAGCAAATGTTGTTGATACTACTACTACCGGAGAGCCAAATTGTGAAGTAGTTAAAATGGTGTCAAGGAGAAGAAATCTAGGAGAAGGAATAGCACAGAGGCTCTACTTCTACAAGTGGTCATAAAGAGATGATTGCACTAGTACATTAATCATGGAAACTCAAAGAGACTAAGCTTGAAAGGAGGGCTAGTTGTCAGAGTTGCAAAGATTGAAGGCCAAGCAATGGTATGAGCTGAGAAGTGATCTGAGATGTGCAAGTTAAGTTGTATGTTGTAATTAGGTCAAAGATTTTCTAATACTCTCTAGCAATTGTATTAGATAAGGAAAAATCTTATGGACTTAGGTTGGTTTAATAGCCATTTGTAAATCCTTTAATAGGGTGGTATTCCAAGTAAATGTTCTAAAGTCCTCTAACCAAGCCCACTTCTAATAGGGTGGTTAAATCCTCTAACAAGGTCACATTTAACACTGTGTTGTAAGCCTTTACTAGGTAGGTCTTTCATAGAGAATCACTTTAGAAGAGTGAGAATTGAGTAGCATGTTACTGGTGATTTTTCCCAAATTGGGTTTCCACGTAAATCACTGTGTTATGTGTTGATTTTTTACGTGTTATGTTTGCATGTTAATTTACAGTAACTTGCTGGTTAGAAAAGTTAAAGCTTGAATGAATAAATGGGCTCACTATACTTAGTGAAAAGTTTGAATAGGACATTTGGACCTTGAATAACTGATTCACCCCCCCTCTCAATTATTCCAAAGCATTTCTAACAATTGGTATCGGAGCTTTTCACTGATTTAGTTTCAAGGTACTAAAAGTAGGAAGATCAAGATGTCTGAGAGAGAAGTTCCCAAGCTCAACAAAGACAACTTTTCTACATGGCAGAGTCTGATGAAATTGCACTTTGGATCAATAGGTGACTATGCACAAACCTCAAATGGAATAGAACATGTAAATCTAGCAGGACCTCTTACTATAGATGATTTAAATAAAAAGAAGGAGCACAATCAAGCAATGTTGGAGATTGCCTCTACACTCAGTTATGTAGAATATGATGACATCAATGATTGTGACACTACATTCAAGATGTGGAAAGCCTTATCAGATATCTATGGAGGAGATTAGAATATCTAGAAAGAAAAGAGAGAAAGCCTAAGAAGAAATTTTGATGACATGAAAATGCAAGAAGGTGAAAATGTTGTTCAATATGCTGCAAGAATGAAAGAAGTGGTAAGTGCAATAATAATTTTAAGTGATCAATTGGAAGAAGAAACTATCATCAACAAATACTTAAGAACTCTACTGCCTATCTATGCTATTAGAGTTTCATCCATTCAATAGCTAAGGTGTGTACAAGGAAGCACACTAACCTTTGAAGGAATAGTGGGAAGACTTACTGCATTTAAATTGTCCAATTTTGATAACTACAGACCTAAGAACCTTGAATCTACTTTCAAGGGGAAAATGTCAATAAAAGACACTTAGGAGGAGACATCAAGCAAGAAGAAAAGAAAGGGAAAACATGCATCCAGTGATAGCAGCATAGATGAGGAAGATGTGGAATAGTTAGAAGCACTACTGGCTAGGAGATTCCATAGAGGCAAAGGTAAATTCAAAGCTAAGCTTCCTATCATATGTTTCAATTGGAATGAAGTAGGTCATATTGCTGCAAGATGTACACAAAAGAAGAACTACAAAGAAGGAAACAAGTACAGGAACAAGAGAGAAGATGATAGCAAAGACTACAAGGAAAAAGGCAAGACATGCTATATTTTTTAAGAAGATTCTAATGAGAATGATGATGAAGTAGTCTATGTCACCATGAAGGATGAATCAAATAAAGATGAAGATGAAGCAACAACATTGGTTACCAGTGTGGACAAGAGTGACAAGCAGATCATAGATAGTGGATGCTCACATTACATGATAGGAGATAAAAGTAAGTTCATTACCTTTACTTAATATGACAGAAATAGTGTTAGATTTGGTAATGATGCTTCATGTCAAATTAGAAGGCTCTATTAAACTTAGAGAGAAAAATTCATGTGATAATGCATACTATGTTGAAGGATTGAACTACAACTTGTTGAGTGTATCATAGGTAGGAAACGTAGGTTGCAAAGTTGAATTTGAAAACAAAACTTCCAAGATTTATGACACTAATGGAAATCTAATAGGAAAAGGTGAACAAACTAGGAGTAATCTATTTTACCTAGATATGAAAGATGCAACATGTCTTGTTGTTAGACTTGATCATGTGTGGTTGTAGCATAAAAGGTTGTGTCATGTTAACTTTGATAATCTAATTAGCATTAACAAAAAGAACAAGGTCAGAGGATTGTGAAAATTAAAGAAACCTAAAAACACAATATGCAAAAAATATCAACTAGGGAAGATGACTAAGTCTAGTTTCGAAAGCAAAACATATACTTCCAAAGAAGTACTAGAGTTTGTCCATACAAACTTATGTGGTCTAATAGAAATGCAAAGCTACCTAGGAGATAGATACATAATGCTACTTGTAGATGATTATTCCAAGATAATGATTACTATGTTTTTAAAGAAAAAATTTTATGCATTTCAAATGTTCAAGTGGTATTTGGCTAGAGTTGAGAAGGAAATAGGAAAGAACCTAAAATGCTTAAGGTCAGATAGAGGAGGTGACTTTACATTAACATAATTTGAAATATTCTACAATGACAGAGGTATCAAGAGGAAAATATCAACACCAAGAACTCCACCATAGAATGGTATTGATGAAAGAAGGAATAGGTCAATGATTGATTGTGCTAGAACCTTGATGATGGAGAAAAATGTTGCACTAAAGTACTAGAGAGAAGTTGTAAGTACTATAGTCTACACACAGAATAGAGTTAAAGTTAAGAAAGGTACAAATGCAACACCTTTTGAATTGTGGTATGATCATTGACCTAATGTTAAACATTTCAAACTATTTGGTTGTAAATGATATATTCTGAAAGATACTAGAAATGGAAAGTTTGATGCAAAAAGTGATGAAGGCATATTCCTTAAATACTCCACTAGAAGCAAAGCATATAAGTGTTTGAATACTAATACTAACAAGATTGTGGAGAGTGCAAATGTAAATTTTGATGAGCATGCAGAAGTTTAGAGGATTATAGATCCTTTGTATGCTTCTATGAAGGAATGTCTATTGAAGACACTGCTACAAATCAAGTTGGGAATCAACAACAAATTTCAATATCAGCTGAGTCACAACTAGTGAATGTTGAGTTGCATTCAAAAGCTGAGCTACTGAATGTAGAAAATGTAGATTTTGGTTTTGAAAATAGTCTACATGAGAGAAATGATGAAGTTAAAGATGAAGAAGAACAAAATGACTCTAAAGCTAAAGGATCAAACATGGAAAGAAGGATAGAACCAAGATTAGCCAAGTATGTGAGAAGACATCACCCTGCAGATCAAATCATTGTTTACAAGGATGCTAGACCAATGAAAAGGAATAGACTAAGGAACCAATCATGTCTGTTAAGTAGGGTTGAACCTAAATTAGTGAAAGATGAACTACGAGATGATGACTAGTATAAAGCTATGGAAGAGGAAATAGATTAGATTGTGAAGAAAAAAACATGCACACTAGTTCCTAGACCAGCTGATAAGAATGTGATTGGTACAAAATGGGTGTTTAGAAACAAACTTGATGAGAATGGTGAGATAATAAGGAACAAAGCCAGACTAGTTTGCAAAGGCTATGTACAAGAAGAAAGACTGGATTATGGGGAAACATTTTCCCCTATTGCAAGAATGGAAGGAGTAAGAACATTACTTGCATATGTTGCATACAAAGGTTTCAAAGTCTACCAAATGGATGTTAAGTCTACTTTTCTGAATGGTATACTAGAAGAGGAAGTCTACATAGAAGAAGCAGAGGGATTTGTAGATGACAAGAACAAGGACATGATTTGCAAACTACATAAAGCACTTTATGGATTGAAGCAAGCACCTAGAGCATGGTATGAGAGATTGCAAAAATATCTTGTGAAGATTGGATTTGAGAGAATAGATGACAATAACAACTTGTACATCAATGTTGAAAAAGGTAAAGACATTTTGATATGAGAAATATTTGTTGATGATATAATATTTGGAGGGAAAGATGTTCTATGCAAAGATTTTTTTGATCAAATGAAGCATGAATTTGAGATGTCAATGTTTGGAGAAATCAAATTCTTTGTTGAATTACAAGTACATCAATTGAAACATGGCATATTTGTGACCCAATCCAAATATATCATGGACATACTCAAAACATTTGGATTAAACGAGTCAAAACTAGTTAGCAAACCTATGGCAACAAGACATAAGCTATCTAAGAATGATGAGTCTGTTGGAGTAAATCAAAAATTGTATAGATCAATGATTGGAAAGCTGCAATATGTCGTACATAGTAGACTAGACATTACATTAGCTATTGGAATAGTGGCAAGATTTTTTGCAAATCCAAGAGAAAATCACTTAATGGTAGTAAAGAGAATATGGAGGTGCTTAAAAGGAACTAATGACTTTGGTTTGTACTACAAGAGGAGTGAAAAATTTTAACTGAAAGCCTACATTGATGCAGATTAGAGAGGTAACATTGATGATAGAAAAAGCACCAGTGGAGGAGCACTTTTCTTGGAAATTTTTTTGATTACATGGACTAGAAAAAAGCAAAGTTGTACCTCACAATCCACTAGTAAAGCTAAATATATTGTAGCTGCTATAAATTACACCAATATTGTATGGATTAAACATTTATTGCAAGGTATGAAGGAAGAGGTAACTGAGCCTATGATACTTTATTGTGACAATACAAGTGCTATCAACATATCAAAGAACCTTGTAATGCATGCTAAAACCAAGCACATTGTAATAAAGTATCACTATGTAAGAGAGTTGGTAGAAGACAAACAATTGAAGATGGAATATGTTAGCTCAAAGGAGAAAATTGATGACATCTTCATAAAAGTACTAGCTAAAGGTGCTTTTGAATATCTTAGAGGTAAGTTAGGGGTGATACCCTAGCCAAGGCTACTTGAGGCAAAAGCAAGACTACCCTGTATCAAATGAGCTAATTATTGAAGATTTTACACATTGATGTAGAGGATGCTTACTTTAAGATTCATGCTTAAAGTAGTAGAAGTGTTGAAGTTCCAAATCAGTCACAAGCAAGGTGATAGAGGGAGAAATTGAATAAACTTGCAAAAACAACACTTGCATATTAAGATGCTAATATGTCTTTGGCATTGTTGTCAAAGAGGAAGAAATTGTGAGAAACTGATCAATAGCATATGATCAAAAGTATGAGGGAGATACTAATCAAATGAAGATAGAGGGAGAAGTTGATCAAAACAACAGAAGATGAGTAATATAGAGGGAGAAAAACAAAGAACAAGGATACAACAGCAAAGAGGGAGAAGTAGTAATGAAGCAATCAAGATAGTAGAAGGATATGTAAAAACTGATGGTAATACAACAATTACGTTTTGGCATCTAACTCACTGTTCTAATCTAGTTAGCATTTGGTTAGATAGTTTAATCTAATTGTTGATCAATTTGTTTTTCCATCAATGCTAAAGAGGGAGATTCCTATAAATCTGACTGAAAAGCTCATTATTGAAGATCAAAGAGGAAAATTGTTGCAAAGAAGGAAGATTTTTGTTTTCAATCATTATTTAGTCATTGATGTCAAACTTGCTATTGTAGGAATGACATTTTATTATAAGATCCAGGTACTATCACTTAGTTGATTGATGAAGAGGATATGATCAACAAGATGTAACAAGAGCACCTAAGGGAAAGGTTGAGTTATGATGTTTTAATGAAGTGCAAGGAATAGTTAAGACAATGGTTAAATGATGTATTGATAACATACTTAAAGATACAGAGGTTGGTCACACTTAGAAACATTGGATGAAGAAGTTGTAACAAGGTTTATTGCAAAGCTTAAACTAAGATCATTAGTGGGTGTTGAGAAAGTTAGTTGAAGCCAAGAAAATTCTTAGTTGGAGCTGAGTGCCAAGTGAAGCTCAAGTGTCGAGCATCAAAAAATCTTAGTTGGTGCTGAGTGATCTTCAGGTGCCAAGCATCAAGAAAAATACAATAGATGTCGAGTAACACAATATGTGCTAAGCACTAGTATTTCAATAGTGCCAAGCTACTACAGTATTTCAAACAATGAAGATTCACAAAATTTGAGCTGACAAAGTGGTTACCTTGAATTTTTTAAACTAGTTGGAAAATAAAGATGATGAGCTGGTGGCACAAAACTTTATGTAAACCATTTTTAGGCAAATTCAAGAGGATTATTCAAGAAGTTTCTAAAGGAAACAAAATATGGGTTAGATGTAATGAATCCTACCTAATCCATATAAATAGAAATTAAAGAATGGAAGAATCAAGTGGGAAAAGGAACTCCAAGACTTCTATTTAAGGAGTCATAGACCAAGAAGCAAATGTTGTTGATGCTACTGCTGCCAAAGAGCCAAATTGTGAACTAGTTAGAAGGGTGTCAAGGAGAAGACATCTAGGAGAAGGAAGAGCATAGAGGCTCTACTTCTACAAGTGGTCATGAAGAGATGATTGCATTGGTACATTGAGCATGGAGACTCAAAGAGACTAAGCTTGAAAGGAGGGCAAGTTGTTAGAGTTGCAGAGATTGAAGACCAGGCAATGGTATGAGCTGAGAAGTGATTTGAGATCTGCAAGTTAAGTTGTATGTTGTAATTCGGTCAAAGATTTTCTAATACTCTCTAAAAATTGTATTAGATAAGGAAAAATCCTATGGTCTTAGGTTGGTTTAATAGCAATTTGTAAATCCTTTAACATGGTGGCATTCCAAGTGAATGTTCTAAAGTCCTCTAATAGGCCTACTTCTAACAGGGTGGTTAAATCCTCTAACAATGTCACATTTAACAGTGTGGTGTAAGACTTTAACAGGGCATCACTTCATAAGAGTGAGAATTAAGTAGCATGTTACTAGTGGTTTTCCCAAATTGTGTTTCCACGTAAATCACTGTGTTATGTGTTGATTTCTTATGTGTTATGCTTGCATGTAAATTTATAGTAATTTTATAGTTAGAAAAGTTAAAGCTTGAATGAATGAATGGGCTCACTATACTTAGTAAAAAGTTTGAATTTGGACCTTAGATAATTGATTCACGCCCCCACCCCCTTCTTAGTTATTCTAAAGCATTTTTAACATAGTACGAACCAAGCCTCTACATCTACTAAGTGCATGATGATGTTAAGCATTGACAATGGGTGCCAAGTATCAGAACCTCATTCAGTTAGTCTTCAAAACCTGAGTTTCTACACTTTGGCCAACTTTGTAATATTTTATGTAAAATTGTATTGTGGCTGACTTTGTAATTCTGTAATTGGATTGATATTTATGTAATGTATTTTATCACATCTAATGTATGAGTATGGAATTAAAAAAGGAAGTAATGAAATCATTATAAAAGAGTAGATGTGTGACTTACAAAGGCTACAGTAGTATAAAGAGTAGCAAAGATTCATCTATCACAAAAAGCTAATTTGTACACTTATAGGAATCTTATTCAACAAACCAAGTTGCAAATCAAAGATTAGCTCCTATTTAATCCTAACAAGTGGATTAGTCAAATTCTTTAACAAGGAAGACCTAACAGTCTTATATAAATCTCTTTAACAAGTACATACTTCATTGTATGTTTGTAAATCCTTCTGCAAGGTGGACCTAGTAGTCCTTATTGCTCCTAACAAAGAAAATCATTAGGAGTGATCAATGTAAGCCTTAACTAGCCAACTTTATATTTGAGTAATAAAGCTTGTGGGTATCATCCCCACCCTAGTTTTACTTTCTATTTAGAAGGTTTTTGGGTCACCAAATCTTGTGTTAAAGTGTTATGTATGCTTTCATGTTTTTAATTTCTTATGCATGAAGTAGGATCAGAATTCATATAAAGGATTAATTGCTAATCGGGATAAAAGTTTTAGAAGTTATTGATTCACCCCTCCCCTCTCCATAATGTAGTTTGTCATAATATTTTCAACACTCTTCCATTTTATTAACCGTCATAGGTCTAGGAACCTCAATGTACTCATTTTATAGCTAGTAAAGTGCATAATCTCCAACACCAGATAAATGCAACTTCATTATCCTTTTCCATATTGAGAAATTATCTTTACTCAAATTGAGTACCTGTCTCTTGTACATCTTTATCTTTAGCTTTAAGTCCTTCAAAATTTTGTACAAGCACCAAAGCTTTGATACCAATTGTTGGAATATTTAGAATAACTAAGAGGGGAGGGAGAATCAATTATTCGTAGCTATAGATAAAAACAACTATTAATAACTTAAACAAAATTAATCAAACTCATGAAACAAAATTGTTCATCACTATTTAACTCATCATTCCCTCTTAGCTCTTTGTTCTATATCTATGTTGACTAGAAGAAAATATCACAATTAACAATAAACTTAAAACTTAAAATATTAAGTAGCATAACCATATAAAAAACATCCACACAAATGTTTGATACCAAGATTTAACATGGAAACCCAATTTAGGAAAAACCACCAAGTAACATGCTACCACTTTTCACTCTTTTGAGGTGAGCTCTATTAGGAGCCAGCCCTATTAAAGGTTAAAAAATGCATTGTTAGGTGTGACCATTTTAAAAGATTAAAATCACCATATTAGGAGTGTCCTTATTAGAGGTATTTATAACATTCCATCAGAATTTCACCTTGTTATAGGATTTACAAATAAGTTTTACACCAACCTTAATCAAAAGGAATTTATCACTGCCATAACAATTAGAAACTAACAACTAGGTTTGATTTGATAACATATAACAATTTACAAAATTCAGATCTTCATTAGGCTTAATATTGGTTCATTGACTAGAATCCATCTCTCTCAACAACTCATATCTTCTTGGCAACTCTTCAAGAAATATCCCATGGCACAAACTTCACACTTCTTCTTTACAAGTCTATTGTCTACTTGTCTTCACAAATTCTATACCAAAAGACCTAAAAAAACATCTCACATGCCTCCTTAAATAGGTAGCTTTGATATCTTTCTTCTTAAACATAACCATATATTTAAGGGTTATGATTAGATTCACAAGTTCAATTAATCTAGTCATCTTCTTTTCTTCCTCTTCCTTCTTTGAAAGTTCTAGAGGTTTTCCTCAAATATTAGCCTTTGATCACTCAACTAATCCTTTCCATTCATTAAATATTCCATCTCATCAACCCTTGTCATAAATATGTTCTAATTATTTCAATAATTCAACTATTTCAGCTTTAAATCTTGATTCTTTATGAAACTCTTAGTTTGCTGACACTTGCTCATAACTACATCTTGTTGTTTGGTCATCACTAGATCACTCAATCATCACTAAAATTTCTTGCCTAGTTTACACTATGCAACTCAGTCATTACTCTCACTTAACATTATCTATCACTTGGCTTATACTAATACTCGACCAACCTTTTTCTTCTTGTCAATACTTAAGTTCCTTAATCTTCTTCTTCGGATACTTGGTTGCTTCACAACTCTATTTCTTCTCAAATGATTTTTCTTCCTTTCTTATTACAATAAATAAATAACACATTATCTTGTCAAGTACATCTCTTTAGCACATCGCAACTCAACCTTTCACTAGATCATCTCATGATCTATTATTTTCATATCCTCTTCATCAATCAAATGATATGGTACCCTACACTATTAGTAAATTTCTTACTAGTAAGATTTTACATTAATGACAACATAACAATTATTCCATAATTGCAGTTCCAACACTAACTAACTAACTGGAAATGAACACCAAATGAAGAGATACCACTAGGTTATTGTAAAGTTGGTCTAAAAATGTAGATATTACATCACTATTATAAATGTACAACTACAATGAGATAGCTAAATTTACTTCCTTTAGAAACCTATTCATAGCTCGTCATCCCATAAAATTATGATACTTCAACAGACCCAAGCTATCCCAAATTCTTATATTGAATCTATTATTATCCTTCCATCTTCTAACCATTTAGCATTCTTTCTATCCAATATTTCTAAAAAATGACTACTACCCTAATTATATAAAAGATTGCTACCCATAAGTCATCTTACTTGATGAATAATTTCTAAGACAAAGAGAATGTATTATAAACATTTAGGTTAGGACCCAAATCCATAAGAGCAACCCCATAAAGATGCATTATGTTGCATGAATACACAAGAGGGTCTTCCAAATGAATTACAAAATAGAACAATACATCATTAAGCATCACATGTCATAAATCTTCACTACAAGCCACAACTTACCACCCTGATCATTAGAACAACAAAAATAGTATATGACCATACCAATCTTAAGATAACTTCATTTGGATAGAGAAAGATGAAAAGCTATATATATGGTATTAATAAAATCTAGACCATGCCATAAGGATCACATAAGAAAATGAGCCAACAAGATTTATCATAACCTAAAATAGGAGTAAAGTTGTCCAAATAAATGCTAAAAAAATAAACCACAAGGAATTATTTTTAGGTCCTACATAAAACCTTTCTCTTAATGGGAAATAAGATACTGAGAAGGGGAGTAAATCAGAATCTATAATACTTTTCACTACTAAAACAATTCACACCTAATACATCTCATATCTCAAATATTATACCATTTAAACATAAATATGTATTGCTGAAATGAAATCTATCTAAGCATGGCATCCATGAAAATCATCAACACATAACATAATGATATTGGTTACTCAGAAACATTTCAATATGCAGGTAAAACTGGAGTGGGGATCAATGAATCTTCACTCTTGCAACAACAAAGTTAACCTATTTGGGCTACAATTTGATCATGTTAGATGATCTACCCTATGATGGGTCTACTCTATTAAAAGTGTTTAAGACTATTAGGGGTCTACATTTACAATAAAGTAAGGACTCTATTAGGAGATTTGAAGTAGGTCTATTAGAACCACTCTTTTGAGAGACTTGACTTGACTCAATTTTTTAGAAATGATTCAGTACCTGACCCTTTGGTTTTCTTTGAAAGCTAATTACAAGTCTCCTCTCTCTAAAATCTAATCTCCTTATCTGATATATCTATTATGTCCTTCATTTCTCTAGTTGCACTATCTAAACTCCTTCACTCTGTACTTTACTTGTTTTCTTTTTCACTTTTCTTCATATGATTCGCACACACCCTATATGATTTTAGGTTATGAACCCTTCTTAAGTAGCTAATCATCAAAGGTTCTAGATGAGAATCAACAATCCATATTTCATCCTTTTGTCATTTTCCATTCTAAATTTTTGATTGGTCATTCTATTTTCCTAGGGATTAATGAAAAATTGTGTATTTTTCTCCTTGATTATCTCTTTGATCCTTAAATGGAGGTCAGATAGAATGAATTACATAAGTGCTTATATAATTACAAACTAAAATGTTATTACTGATTTACTTGGCACTTGAATGTTATAATGTGTTAGAAAGGTTAATCTTTCCTTGGATATATTTTAATTGGGATATTCCAAGGGTCCCTACATGTAATTTGTCCACTTGTACACATGTGGAGGACATGTCATTGTTTTTCCTTTATTCCACATGTAAGGACAACTCTTTTTTATTTCTTTATTTAGTTTATCCTCCTTAAGAGGATTGTGACACTTTGCACACACCTATTATGAATGTGGCATTCATAGAAATGGGAGTTACAAATGCAACTCCTCTCTCATCTCTATATAAGAGATGCTCCTCCTTCTTTCTTCACAACTACACAACACTCTAAGCACTTGATGTTATTGTATTGAGCTATCTTTGCTCCAACACTCTCTCTCTCTCTTCTTTAGGCATTTGCCTTCATTCATAATAACTCACAAGGGGTTTTCTTTGCTTTCCCCTTATAAATCCTTGTCTCCATTGTTGAACCATCTTGGTGTATGCTCTTGGAGTTGCTTATCTTATGGTAACATTGTTTCACACTTAACTTACTTGGATTGTTTCTTGTTCCTTGCTCAACATTATTCATTTCTTACATAATGCTTGGTCATAACTAAAATTCATGTTGTCACTCAGCCTCCACATATTTTGTTGACTCAACAATAATTAAATTTATGCTTTCTCAATCTCAAATGAATTACTTGGATTGTATACTTTATCAGTCTCAATTGGGGTGCTCAAAAACCTTTGAATTTCTCCATATGTATTGATAGATAAACAAGTCCTTCCATAGGTTGACCTTCTCTAGATGGATCGGTCACAGTGATGATCATCCAATGTTACCTTGAAAATAACTAAGTGTTAGATACTAATAGCCAACTGAGGCTTAGAGATCAAAAATCTCCCCTTTGACTTTAGTGGAAAAAATATTGTGTCATGACATAGCCTTCCATGCAAAAATAATACTCCCCATGAGCCTGTAATTCAGTTTGCAAAAATAAAATATCTTCTATACAATATCTCCCCTTAGTATTTATAGAAATTTCTTCCCTTATTGCCCCTTTGATATATATCTTTTTATATATCCCCCTTGTTTTTTTTACTTATGACTTGGTGTGTGTTGGGGCTATCTTTTACTTATCAAAAAATGTTTGATGAGTAACCAAAATTGCTTCAAGTTTTTTTATTCCATCTGTCTCTTTGGTGTAGAAGCACCTAGGCATCATATAATTACAAGAGATCATAAATTATATTTTAATGATTTATTTTCATTCATATATGTTTAAATATCATTCTATGTAATGGAATCCAATTGAAAAGAAAAGTTGTAAGATAAAATGTAATGTTGTCCACATTGTCATAGTTAAGGTTGTAGTTGGTTTAATATGTCAAAAGTTGTAAAATGACCCTTAAAAGATAATAACCATGTAAAAGGTTATTACATGGTAATTTTGATGTCTTTAATATTTATGAAAATTCATGGCATCACATTTGTCAAAATTGTCAAAAGTTGTCAAGAAGGTGAAGAGTTGTAAAAATGTAACAATGTAAAATTGCATTAAAGTTGTAAAAGGAAGTCCAAAGGTCATGGGTGGTATTTGTAAGGGCTAAAATTAACAAGAAAATATAAAATTCATTGTAAGGATGAACCAAAAATATAAGGAAGGAAATGAAGGGGAAAAATGTGAATATTTAAGTTCTTTTAGAGCACTTTATAATTGTTATTTTGATTGGCTTTCTAGTTCTCTTATTGTTCCCAAGATTTGTACATCCATGTACAACATTAAAATGATTTATTATTGATATATAATAGTAAAAAAATGAATAATTCTTCTATTTCTTTTGGTTTTATTTTATTTCATGTAGATTTGAGAAAGTTATGAACATTCTATGGATGACAATTTTTTTAGATTTTCAAATTATAGTCATATTGAAGCAATGTGTGTGGATTTTTAATTGATGTTTCAAGGGATGAAACTTATATTTATCAAAATAGGAATGAATAATATATATAAATAAATTTATTTGGTACATTTTTGTATAATTTATGATCATTTCAGTGAAAACTAGTTTTTAACCATCTTAAATGGAGTCACAGAAAATGGGTCTCGGCATAGAGCCCAAAACTTTGGATTATATCATTGGATGTTTTTTAATTTTGGATATATTATTGGATACTTGATTACACCTAATTTGGATGGTTGGATAGAATAAATTATTTATATATTTAAAATTTATGAATCTTTATACTTAGGTTTATCTAGAATGACCGAATTTTCAAGATTGATTTGTTATTTGATAATGGTGATTTGATGGATGATTATATTGGGGAAAAATATATGGATGCCTCTAGAATATTGAATAAATTATATTTAAGATGGAAACACATGATTTATTTGGAGGTTATTGAAGGGCTATAATGATACTTTCATCAAATTGGTATGGGAGCTCAAAAGATTATGAGTGTGTAGATAGAAGGTAATATACACCAGGAAGTGTTGGGTATTTTGATTCTTGTTGTGAAGTTACTTGGTTGTAGGTACACATTCACTTGATATAGATAGGTAGACATGGAGGTCTATCAAAAGGGCCATAGGAGATGGTCCATTGAGTATTTCCATGAGACTAGAAATAGAGGCAAGAGAGGACTCCCAAGAGAGGGACAAAAGTTAGTGTTTGTAGTAGCATGGAGGAGTGGACTTCAGATTAGAGATGCACCTTGGAAGCAGAAAACATAAAATCCATTGATAGGAGTCATAGTTGAAAGGATAAAGAGGAAGCAATAGAGGCATCAATCTAGTGATGAAGACAAAGCGACAATATATTTGTTTACATATTCTCACCAAAGCATGTCCATGGGACATGGAGATCTTTCAAGTCTGGAAAATGGTTTAGCATAACCTAGACAAAATATAAATACAAAAGATCATAATAGATATTTTATTGATTTATTTTCATTCATATATGTTTCAACGTCATCCTATGAAATGGAATCACAAAAATGTAATGTTGTCCACATTTGTCATAGCTAAGGTCCCAATTGGTTTAATATGTCAAAAGTTGTAAAATGAACCTTGCAAAGATAATAACTATGTTAAAGGTTATTAAATTCTCATTTTTATATGTCTTTAATGTTTATGTAAAGTCTATTAGCACAAATTTTGATGGTATTTCTTTGGGGTTGTATCCTAAGCATTAGAGAGCATTGACATATTGCATTCATGATTATGTTTTCCATTGATGTCAACATAGTAGTAAGTCTATGAAGATTGATAGAGTGGAAAATTGAGATAATACTTGTATGGAAAAAGTTTTGATTGTTTGGAAATGCACGACCAATGACATGTTTTACCTTGTATCTTGGTGATGAGGTTAAATATGTAGAGTCTAAGTCAAAGATGTACGAAAGCTATAAGTGATTTATAGAGAGCAGTATAAAGAAAAAGTTCATGGAAAGGAGTTTTTGATGATCTTATTATATCTTTTAGCATAGATATAATCTATTGATATAGAGTTAGATAGAGATCAAGGAAAGTCTGATGGTGATGTCAACAAGTGCGCAAGTCTCATGTGTGAAGTTTTGTGTATACTATGAGTCAATAGTGTTATTGTAATTGCAAATTAATTAATTATCTTATTATAATTAATTAGGAAAGCCTTAAGACTGACACAAGGAATTATTTCAAAGAAATGATATAAATGAAAGATGTTTTCCTTGTTTTTAAGTGTGTGATATACATAAATTGTATGTGAAGTGCAAAAATGAGAAAGAGTGTTTCTTGAATGTAATTGATCCAAGTTATTATTGGATGTAAAGTTCATGGTCTAGTATCAAGATCAAAAGTAGTAGAGGTACAGTTGATAGGATAAAGAAAGAGAAAGGAAGTACAACTCAAATCTATTATTCTACAAGGAATAATAAAAAGATCATTTAGATAGTGGGTTCATTAGTATTTCCCATGAAGCTATTTGGAAAGTGGTTCCATCTACCCTCTACAACTCCTAATAGGGTTGGCACAACCCCTAATAGGGATTCAAAGTCTCCTAACAGGGACTAATATGTACATAATGTTTTTATAGACTCCTAATATGGTCCACCCTCTAACAAATAATATGTATATTGGGACATCATCTTGTGGGTGCCATCCTCACTAGGGTTTTCCCTCTAATCAAGTGTTTCCCTAGTTACAATATCTAGTGTTATTGTGCATGATTATCTTTTTATGGTTTCTAATTATATTTTTCACTTGGTTAAGTTTGATTAAGGTTTATAATTTTTATAATAGTCGTATAAAGGATTCACACCCCCCCTCTTAGTTATATTGGTGGACTATATATTCTAACAATTAGTTTCAGAGCATCAGGTCCTTGAAAAGAAAGTTTAATAGCTTCAAGAGATCAATCATGAATCATTTCAAAAATGATAGTCATAAATTTTATGGGGTTAACTATGATAGTTGGAAGGATAAGATGAAGAATCATATGTTTTATATGGGTCTAGGTTATTGGCTTTTTACGAATAGCAAGAATACAATTGTGGAGGAAGAAAAGCTTGAATAATGTAGTGAAGTAGAGAGAGATTTATTCATGTGTATTATGCGAGCTAGAGAAGCCTTAATATCAGCCCTTTTGGAGAATCAATATAGTTAGTTAAAGTCTCTATTAACATCATATGAGATTTGAAAAACATTAGAATTTACTTTTAAAGGTGATAATGATAAAAAGAGAATAAGATTGCAGAATTGGATATGTGCATTTTAAGATGCTAAAATAATGGAAGGTAAATCTATAAGAAGCTATGTTGGTAGAATATCTAATATTATTATAGGAATTAAATTATATAACAGATCCAAATAAGAAGATTAGGTTGTGTGGAAGATCTTGAAAACCCTAACACCACCATTTAAGAAAGTAGCCTAGATGATTGAACTTCTAATACCTTGTACTAAGAAGTTTACCAAAGAAACCTTGCTTGGAAGATTGGAATCAATAAAAGTAGGTTTGGGATAGTCTAGAGAATTGACAAGACTTGAAATAGCTTTCAATGTCTTAAATTTTCATCCTAATTTGATTAGAAGTGCGAGAACACATGGAGATTTTGCTAGCACCAGTAGAACTAGATTTGATAAAGATAAGAAGATTGAAAAAGGTATAGCCCTTCTTGTAAGAAGAGGACTAGATGGTAAGAATATCTTTAAATGTTTAATTTGTAATGAATTTGGTCATTGTGTATCAAAATGTCCTAAAAGAGAGAAGAAAATATAAGGGAAAGTTTAAGTCCAGAAGACCTAGAAATTGTCTATATGTAAATGAAGATGAGGAATCTGATGAAAAAGTTCAAAGCAAAAGTGATGATGAGCTAGGATTCATAGCCATTAAGGAAGATGATCTTGAAATAGAAATTAGAGAGAAAAAATCTCAAGTTTCCCAAGTTGAAAAGAAGTTTGATTGGATAATAGACAGTGGATGTTCACATCACATGGCTTGTGAAATGAATAAGTTTGTTAAATTCAAGAATCATGATGGAAGCATTGTTAGAGTTGGTAACAATGAAGTATGTCACATCATAGGGATATGATATATTACTCTTGATGGAAATACTAACATTGATGATGTTTACTTTGTTGATCAACTAAAGCATATCAAAGAGAAAGATGGTAAGCTGATTGGAATAGGAATAAGGTCCAAAAGTAATGTATTTCAGTTGAATCCTACTAAAATAACATGTTTGGTTTCTAAAGTGGATAATAATTAGCTATGTAGTAGAAGGTTTTGTCATATAAATTTTGATAACACTATGAAGGTTAGTAGAAAATTTGCAATTAGAGATCTACCTAAGACAATAAAGCCTACTAATATTGCTTGCAAAGAATGTATCTTGTCTAAGTAGAAGAAGGTATCATTTCCTAGCAAGAAGTTCACTACTACAAAGAAGCTAGAGATTGTTCACATAGTTTTGAGTGGTCCCTCAAGGACAAGGAGAAAGTTATTTCATGATTCTTGTTGATGATTTCACTAGATTGATGAGGGTAGCATTCTTTAAAGAGAAATTTGAATGATTTGAGAAGTTTAATAAATTTAAGAGTAGAGTTAAGAATAAATTTGATGTTAAGATAAAATGTTTGAGATCAGATACAGGAGGAGATTTTTCCTCTACGTAGTTTGACATATCTTGTGGAGAAAATGGAAGCAAGAGATAGTTGTCTTCACCCAAGACACCTAAGAAAAATGGAATTGCTAAAAGAAGAAATAGATTAGTAGTAGAGGTAGCAAGAGAAATGGTGTGTGAAAATGATGCATCCAAGACTTTTTGAAGAGAAGTGGTCAATACAATAGTGTACACTATGAACATAATATAGATCAAGAAAGGTATGGATAAAGATCCTTATGAATTATGGTTTGGTCATTCACCCTCAGTGAAGTATTTTAGAATCTTTGGAAGAAAATCTTATATAAAGAGAGATGATGGTATTGGTAAGTTTGATCCAAGAACTAATTAAGGTATGTTTCTTGGTTATTCGTTGAAGAGTAAAGCTTACAGATGCTTTAATCATAGAACTAATATAGTTGAATTCTTAAATATAAAAGTTGATGAAAAGTTTAGAATTAAGGAATAGATAGTGGATTACAATTCTAACGAAGAAGAGGATAATACTAGAATTGTTAGATAGAATGTAAAAGTTTTCTTTGAGATTAATGATGATATATAGAATGACATACAAATTGTTGAGCAAAGAGGAGAAAGATCTGAACCAAGGGAAGAGAGAAGATTTGAGTTAGCAAATCCTACCTCTAATAGGAATCTGATAATGAATCACTATCTAGAGAAGATAATTAGAAGTAAAGACAAAGGAGTGATGAAAAGAAACATAGTTAATGAAGAGATATGTTTGATTTCTCAAATTGAACCTAAGAGTGTAGATAAAACTTGTAAAGATGATCATTGGATTCAAGAAATGAAGGAAGAATTAGATTAGATTGTGAAAAATGAAACATGGGAATTAGTTACAAGACCTAAAGACAAGAATGTTATTGGAACCAAATGGATATTTGGAAACAAGATGAATGAACAAGGTGAAGTTGTAAGGAACAAGGATAGACTTGTGTGCAAAGGATATTCATAGCTAGAAGGAATAGACTATGAAGAGACATGTGCCCCTATAGCCAGAATGGAATAGTAATAATGTTCTTGGTGTATGCATCGAACAAGAAATTCAAAGTGTATCAGATGGATGTAAAATCAACCTTCCTAAATGAAAAACTTAAAGAAGGGGTATACATTGAGCAACCTCAAGGATTCCCTCTGACAAAAGAAAAAGATATGGTACATAGATTGAAGAAAGATCTATATGGTTTGAAGCAAGCACCTAGAACTTGTTATTCAAGGTTGGACAAATATTTGGCAAAGCTTGGATCTGTTATAGGTATGGAAAATAGTAACTTATATTTGAAAGAAATAAAGAATGACTTAATGTTAATAGTAATATTTGTTGATGACATAATATTTGGATGTAATGATGAAGAAAGTGATAAGTTTTCTAAAGAACTAAAGAATGAGTTTGAGATGAGTATGATAGGAGAAATGATGTTTTCCCTAGGTTTGTGGATTGTACAAAATAGTGATGGTATTTTAATTTCACAAAATAAGTATTGGAAAGACTTGTTGAAGAGATTTTTCTTGGATAATTGTAAGCCTATTGGTACACCAATGATAACTAGTCACAAGTTATCTAGCAAAGATGAGACACCTATAGTTGAGTATAAGAAGTATATATCCATGATTGGAGGTTTTCAATATTTGACTCACACTATACTAGATATAGAAAACAAAGTTGGGATTGTAGCTATATTTCAAGATGATCCTAAGGAGTATCACTATGAAATAGTAAAAAGGATATTCAAATATTTGAAGGGGACATCTGATTATGGAATATAGTATGACAGATCAATTGATTTCACTCTATATGCATATACTAATGTGAATTGGGAAATTAGTATGGATGACAGAAAGAGCACCAATGGTGGAGCATTCTTTTTTGGAAGAAGATTGGTCTCTCGGATAAGCAAGAAACAATAGTTTATCTTATAGAGTATAGCTAAGGTAGAGTATGTAGCAACAACAAATACTTGTAATCAAGTGATGTGGATGAAGAAGATGCTAAAAGACATTAGGATGGAATTTTGGAATCTATTATCATATATTGTGATAACATAAGTACAATGAGTAAGTCTAAGAATCTTGTATTGCATTCTAAGACTAAGTATATATCTATTAAGTATCATGTTTTGAGAGAGAAAGTAGTAGAAAAGGAGATTAGATTGGAGTATGTGAGTACTAGAGATTAGATTGCAAATAATTTTATGAATCCCTTACCTAAAGATACATTTGAGTACTTAGACATATGCTTGGGTTATGCCCCTACCTACTTTAGAGTAGATGATGTAGAGATTAAATTAGTCCAGTGGTACAAAGCACTATTGTTTGACTCAACTAAATGCCGATGTTTCCTATATGGGGGAGTATTTGTGATGAGAAGAGTCATCAAGGACTCTTGATATTTGGTATTGAATAGTGTCTTTGGACACTTGAGCTAGTTAATTTCTTTGAGCAACAATTAACATTATGAGGTCTTTCTCATTGATGTCAGCGGGGAGAAGAGTGCATGAAAACCATCTCCTAAGTGTGTATGGGAGAGAAGAGTGCATAAAAGTCTCTACTTTATTAGGGAGATTTAGAAAGATTCATGAATATCTCTATGGGAGAGATATGCAGAATGAAGATACAAAACAAAGCAGTGTTCTAGAGGATTTTCAAATTTGATTGATGAAGATGATTTGAAAATATGAGAATAGTAGCAATAGCAATAGTAGAGTATTGTTTCTTATTCTTGGAACTTAGATGATTTTCATCTATGTTTCCATGAATACCAAAGGGGGATATTATTAGCACAAATTCTAATGGTGTTCCTTTGGGAGAGTATCCTAAGCATTCTAGAGCATTGACATGTTGTATTCATGACTATGTTTGTCATTAATGTCAACATAGCAATAGTAAGTCTATGAAGATTAGTAGAGTAGCTATCGTGTATCATACTTGTAGGGATAAAGTTTTTATTGTCTCATGATGCACAATCAAGGACATATCATACCTTGTGTCTTGATCACAAGGTTAAATGCAAAGAGTCTAAGTCAAAGATGTATGGAAGTTATAAGTGATTTACAAAGAGTAGTATAGAGACAGAGTGCATGGAAAGTAGTTTTTGATGATCCTATTATATCTTCTAGCATAGATATAATTTTGTGTTGTGTAGTTAATCAACGATTGATGACAGTCTGATGGTGATGTCAACAAGTATGCAAGTCCTGAAGTCACACTTGTGAAGTTTTTTTATGTACTATGAAATGGCAATGTTATTGTAATTGTAAATTAATTAATTGGGAAAGCCTCAAGGCCCAGTCAAGGAATTTTTTTGAAGATAGGGTATAAATGAAAGATGTTTTCCTTGCTTTTAAGTGTGATATATACATATATTGTATGTAAAGTGTTAAAAGGAGTAGAGTGTTTGTTGAATGCAAGTAAGAAATCCAAGGGATTATTGGATGCAAATTTCATGATCTAGTATCAAGATTAGAAGGAGCAAAGGTATGGTTGATAGGACAGAGAAATAGAAAGGAAGTACAATTCAAATCTATTATTCTACAAGGAATAATAAAGAGATCATTTGGATAGTGGATTCATTGGTCTTTCCCTTGAATCTATTTGGACAATGGGTCCATCTACCTTCTACAACTCCTAACAAGGTTGGAACCTCCAAACAGGGATTCAAAGTCTTCTGACAAGGACTTATATGTATTGAATGTTGTTATAGACTCCTAATAGGCTCCATCATCTAACAAGGAATATTTATATTAGTACATCATCTTGTGGGTATCACCCCCACTAGATTTTTCCCTCTGATCAAGCATTCCACTAGTTAACATATCTGGTGTTATTGTGCATGAATATCTTGTTGTGGTTTCTGATTATATTGTTCACATGGTTAAGTTTTATTAAGGTTGATAATTGTGATAATAGTTGTATAACTAAATCACCCCACCCCTCACTACTCCCTCTATTATATTGGTCAACTATATATTCTAACAAATTCATGACATCACATTTGTCAAAAGTCTCAAAAGTTGTCAAGAAGTTGAAGAGTTGCAAAAAATGCAACAATGTAAAATTGCATTAAAGTTGTAAAATGAATTCTAAAGGTCATGGGTGGTATTTTTAAGTTCTAAAATTACCAATAAACTATATAACTCATTGTAATATTGAACCAAGAAGGAAAGGAGAAAAGGAAGGGAAAAAAGGTGAATATTTATGTTCTTTTGGAGCACTTTATACTTGTTGTTTTGATTGGCTTTCTAGTTCTTTCTTTTTTTCTTTCAGGTTTTGTAAATCAATCTACAATGTGAAAATGATATATTATCGATATGGTAGAGTAGGAAAATAAATAATCCTTCCATTTCTTTTGGTTTGAATTTAGTTAATGTTGTTTTGAGAAAGTTATAAGCATTCTATGGATGATTTTTTTTTTTTCAGATTTTCAATTTGGAGTCATATTGAAGCAACACGTATGAATGTTTAATTATTGTTTCAAAGGATGAAAAATATATTTATGGAAATATAAATCTATCATATTTCTAATGAAATTTATTTGGTACATTTTTGTTAATTTTTTTTATAAGTTATGATTGTTTCAGTTAGAACTAGTTTTTAAAATGGAATCACAAAAAATGGGTCTCAATATAG
The DNA here is from genome assembly GCA_028749045.1 of Cupressus sempervirens. NCBI lineage: Eukaryota > Viridiplantae > Streptophyta > Pinopsida > Cupressales > Cupressaceae > Cupressus > Cupressus sempervirens. The sequence goes on along the minus strand of CM053788.1, from coordinate 140,910,601 downwards.
AGCCCATAACTTTGGATTATACTGTTGGATGTTTCTAAATTTTGGATATGTTATTAGAAACCTGATTACACTTGAAAAATTTATGAATCTCTATATACAGGGCTATTTAGAATGGCAAAAGTTTCAAGATTGATTTGTTATTTGATAATGGTGATTTGATGGATGGTCATATTGACAAAAAAGGTATGGATGCCTCTAGAATATTGAATAAATTTAATTTAAGATGGAAATATATGAATTATTTGGGGGTTCTTGAAGGGTTATAATGATACTTTCATTACTCTTGCAGATTCCATGACTTGAATATGAATCTCTAGCTCGACAACTAAATCAATTAAGCTCTTAATATTTGAAATATGAGTGTATTTCTTAAAATGACTCTAAGATATAGACAATTCCTTTTGAATAATCTCCAAATTTCACAAAATCATGAATTGAATAGAAATAAATTTGGTCCTCATGTCACTATCTCTAGCCAATGACTCGACCAGACTCTATTGACCAAATGTCAACTTATTATATGAAGGTTGTTAAGATCTAATTAAAGAGATCATTGTTGGGAGAGATTATTGAAAGAAGAATATTGTTGAAGAAGACTATGTTTTCCAATCATTATTTTGTCACTAATGTAAAACCTTCTATTTTTTGGTAAGACAATTGCTTATAAGATTCAAGTATTGTCACATAGTTGATTGATGAAGAGGATTTGATCAATAAGAGGTAACAATAGCACCTAGAGGAAAGGTTGAGTTATGATTATGTACTAAAGTACAAGGACCAGCTAAGAGGGTGATGATATGATGTATTAATAATCTAATTAAGGTTACAAAGGCTGGTTTCACTTAGAAAGTTTAGAAGGACAAGTTACACAAAGTTTGTCTACTAAGCTTGACCGAGTGGATAGTAGGTGCCAAGAAAAGTCAGTGCAAGCCAAGCAAAAAATTAGTTGGAGCCGAGTAAAATTTCATTCTAGTGTATGAAAACAAAAATAGTTGATGCTGAGTAAAGTTTAGTTGATGTCGAGAACAAGTAAACTTTAGTAGGTGTCGAGTAATTTCATAGTGGATGTCGAGCAATGGAGTATGGGTCAAGCATTAGAAAGTAGATAATGCCAAGCTATTGTATTATCTAAAAGATCAAAGATTTGATGAATATGAGCTAACAAGTTTGTTTTCTTATATTTTGTGAACTAGGTGGAAGATAAGGTTGATGAGCTGGTGGCACATAACTCAAGGTAAAATTTTTTAGGTGAATTCAAATGGGTTCTAGGAGAAGTTTCTAGAAGAGATATGAGATATAGGGTAGATACATTCTATCCTACCTAACCCATCTAAAACCTAAAGTTGGATGATGGAAAATGACTAGAAAACTATCTTAATTTCCTTCTTATAGGAATGTTTGGTCATGAAGCAAAGTTGTTATGCTCGAGAACCTAAGGGAGACAAAGGAGTCAAGGACTTTTCTTCATCAAGTGACCTAAGAGAAGAGTCTACAATGGCATGTTAAGAAAGAAGGCTTAAGGATATGAATGCTTCAAGGGTGAATAAGCTATTAGAGTTACAAAGTATGAAGGCCAAGAAAAATTGAGGACTAAATAGAGATCTATAATCTACAAGAGAAGTTTTAAGTTATATCAAATCAAAGCTCTACTATTACTCTCTAAGAATTGTATCAATCTAAGGTAAATTCTTTGGATTAAGTTTGACCTAACAGTCATTTGTAAATCCTTTAGCCAAGTGTCATTCCAAGTGAATGGCCTAAAGTCCTCTAACAAGGCTTACTTCTAATAGGGTGATTGAAATCCTTTAACTGGGTCACATTTAACAGTGTGTATTGTAACCATTAACATGGTTGGCCTTTCATAGGTCATCACTTTAGAAGAGTGAAAAAGAGTAGCATGTTACTAGTCGTTTTTCCCAAATTGAGTTTCCATGTAAATCATTGTGTCAAGTATGTTGATGAATCTATTATGTTTCATGCTTTACATTTCTACAAGTTGATTTGATAGTAACATACAAGTTTTTAGTGATTGCATAATCTTATGGATGCATGCATGAGTATAAATGCTTTATGGGTTCACTAAGATATGAAATGTTTTATTTATACATCAAGACCTTGGATAATTGAATCACCACCCCCCCTCTTATTTATTCCAAAGTATTCCAACAATTGGTATTAGGGCCATCTGCTTAATAGAACTAGTTTGAAAGTTTTGACATTAAGTCAAGTTCTTTATTAGTGACAACACTTATTCAAATTGCAATTCAAGTGTTTAGGAAGCAATTCAGTGCTTTTTGAGAAGTTCAAGTGTTTACCAAGTAGTTTAGTGTTTTCCAAGTTCTACAGTTTAGACTAAGCATTATAGTGGTTTCCAAATGAATTTAGGTAGTGTGAAGACCACCAGTTCTTACTGAGTAGTTCAGTGGTTACCATACTTCATAGTATCTACCGAGTCATTAGTTCTTGAGAAGTGAAGTTAGTGTTAACTGAGTGATGAGATAATTAGTGTTTACTAAGTGTAGGCATGATAAATGTGGAATTCAATTTCTATCAAGTGACACTATATCTACCAAGTCACCAATGTATACCAAGTCCAAAACTATGTTGAAGTGATTAGTATGGACTGAGCCTCTACTTCTATTGAGTGCATGATGATGCCAAGTAAAGATAGTGGATTTTGTGTATTAGAAAGTCACCAAGTCAGTTTTTAAAATTTGAGTATCTATATTTGGGCTAACTTTGTAATATTGGTGTTAACTTGTGTATTGGTCGACCTTGTAATTATGTGAATTGGATTGATATATATGAATTTATTGTATCATATCCAAAGTGTGTAATGTTTTGATATGAGTTAATGTGAATGAAATGCAAGCATGCAAATGCGAATCAACAATAGAAAAAAGTGTATTGCAATGTCATACCAAGAGCAAAAAAGTTACATCTATCACATAGAGGTGATCAGTACTTCAAGGATCTCAATTAGCAATTTAGTTGTAAGTTAGATCTATTGTTTCATCATAACAAGTGAATAAACTTCAAATCCTTTAATAGGGTAGACTTAACAGTCTTTTCTTAAATCTCTTTACTGAGTGCATACTTCATTTTATATTTGTAAAACCTCTAACAAGGTGGACCTAATAGTCCTAATTGCTCCTAATAGGGTAGATCATTAGAAGTAATCATTGTAAGCCTTAATAGGCCAACTTTATGCTATAGTATTGAAGTTTTGTGGGTATCATCCCCACCCTAGTTTTACTTTCTATTTGGAAGGTTTTTGGGTCACCAAATATTGTGTTCAAAGTGTTTTTTGTTTCTCATGTGTGCAGTAGATTAGATCTATTAATGGTAATTAAATTATGCTATTAAGTTTTGAATTTGTTAAAAGTAACCTAGCTAGTATTGAATATTTCCAACAATTGGTATCAAAGCTTTTTGGTTCTTAGGAGAAATTTTGATAGCTTGAGCAAAGATCAAGGACAATTGAGATATTCAAACTTGAAAAAGCTATTGACAGTGAAAAGTTAAATCTAGAGATGGCCATAACTCAACTCAAGAAAGCAAAAAGCATCTTTCCCAATCCCTAAAAAGAAGGAAGGAACTTACCAATTAGATGAATGACCACTAGCATGTTGAAGAGAAGATTGAAGACTTTTTCCCCTCAAGCAGTTCAGATGAAACCAATGATGCAATCAAAGAACTAGAAAAGAATGGTTCCCTACAAGAAAAAGTAAGAAAATTGAAAAGAGAACAAGAAATTCAGTCAATAAGATTGTGTGAAATCTCAGAACAAAGAAATAAGGAAAAAGAAGACTTGGAGGGAAGGAACTATGAAATTCAAAATCAATCCCTTCAACAAGAAAATCTTATTAATTAGCTCTTCAATGCAAATGAAGAAATCATGAGTTTGAGATCTGAAAATGAAAGGTTAAGGAATGACTTAAACTCTGAAAGGAAAATCAATGAAAGGATGCAAGTTGATCTAAATTCTAAAAGGAAACTCGATGAAAGAATATGAAATCCCAAGCAAACATGGATCAATTAAATCGGCAAAATGAGCAGAATCCTTATAGGAAAAAGGGTAAGGCAAGACTTGGATACAAAGAAGAAGGTGAATCCTCCAAACAAGGTGCACAAAGGAATCAAAGACCTACTTGTAGTTACTATGATAAGATAAGCCATACATCAAATAAATGTTGGAGTAATGGAATGAGAAAATTTAATGGAAAATGCTACAATTGTAGTTAGCATGGCCATAAAGCAAATGAATGCAAAGAGAAACCAAAGTTTGAGGGCAAGTGTCACAAATGCAAGAAACGAGGTCACAAGGCATCTGAATGCTAATCTAAGTTATTCAATCTATCTAAATTATTTGTGAAGGAAATATTTGGTTGGGACAATAACATGTGGTGTAGATGTCATTATTGTGGAGAATATGGACACATTGGTATGAATTGTGTTAGACATCACATGAAAAGAAAGGGTACCACCATAAGATGTTACACATGTACTAAACTTGGTCATATAGCTAAGAATTGCATGAATATTGGTAGAGTTGAAGATGAAAAGAAAGAAAAATAAGATAACATCAGGAAGTAGATGAGATAGCAATAGATTCCAAAATCTATCGAGAAAGCTAGTTCAAGAGATGACAGTCATGTCACTCAAGAAGTGGGTGACTCCGCCATTTCCAATTAAGTTCTTAAGGAAGAACTGGAATTGTGTTTTCAAGGTCACATCTTAAACAGTTCCAAATTGAAAGGAAGAAAAGATTCATAGTGGTTTTCAAGATACAAAAGAATCATCAGCAAGATTGGTAATAGTTATCACCAAATTGACTTCTCTACTGAGCAAGGTTGGGTCATGGATTCTACTGAGCGAAGTCAGGAGTAACATGGTTATGTTTGGTTGCCAAGTTACAAATTTTCACCAAGAAATCCTTATAGATAGTAGATGGTAGGCTGTCTCGCACAATGTCATTATGGCTCTCATTGTATTGAGAATTAATGGGAAGTTTTTATCAAAAAGGTAGGAAATTGACTTCATTTTCACTGTGAATTTAGTATATTGCAAATAGAGGGATTTGCAAAGCATCCCAACTACCCTGAGAAAAATTTTCAGCAAAAGTTTTTCAAAGATTTTTCTTAGCTTACTGAATTATCATGGCATCTAGTAGCAACAAGAAGGTGAAGAAAGGATCTAAAATGTTGGTGTGAGGCATTGAATTGAAAGCCCTTGACTTCAAACGGGTATCAGTGATTGCTGAAACCCTCAAATCAAATGGAGCTTAGTCTGAGATACCACCTAAGGTACTTCTTATAAATGACATTAAAACTCATTTTAAATGTGTAGTTCAAGAGATAGAAACCCTTGAAATGGATAATGCCCTAAGTGAACTCTATGTGAATGGAACTCTCAAACTTGAGCACAAACATTTGGAAGAGAAAGGTTTAGCTCATATTCCTCACTTGCCTTGAAACTTTCAAATCAAATGGATTAGGTATATCCTAAGTTGAGTTCATAATGGTCAACTATTGCTAGAGAAACTAGTTTTAATTACTAACAAAATCATACATCGCATTACTAGTCTCCCCATGCTTACGAAAGCTAAAGTCACTAAAACCCTAGGTCGGGATGAGTTACAAAAGAAAAGCCTAGCCAAGTGGGATGATAGAGGAATGAAAATTAGTACTGTATCTGATATAGAACTAAAATTTGGCATCCATGTGATAGCACATAAGATTTATAGCTCAAGTTGACTCAATAGTGTGTCATGCGAAGTAGTTGACTTAGCATATAAGGTCATAAAGAAGAATTTGTTATATGACCTAGCAAATTTTTTGTTGAAGTAGCTGAAAAAAATATGGAAAGCATTAGAACATCAAAGAATAACCCATGAAAATTTGGTTCATTGTTGACATGTTTGTTCTTCTATGTTCAAAAGTTTTTCCCCTCTAAAGGGATGGTTGTATCAACAAAAGACACACTGGTCTTATATTAGATCAATGAGTTTATCACTAAAATGGGTGAAAATTTGATAGTATCATGGAAAATTATTTTGAAATTTTTAAAGAAAAGATGAATAAAAAATTTAGGATACCAAATAAGTTAGTTGAAGATTATAAGGATATGTTTGTTTTATGGTAGATAGTGATAGAGTATACATCTAGGCACTAAGGCCCAGAGTTGTGTGGGTAAAACCTCTTCCATATGATGTTAACCTTGATGAGGCAAAGGAAAGCATTGAAGCCATGGTAAATGAGCCTATAGATCCAAAAGAACCCCTCTTTGGAACCTATGATGAGGCTAAATCAGGAATTGAACTTGAGATCAAGCTTCCATGGGCAGTGAACAAAGGAAGGAGGAGGATAGAAAAATTGAAAATAAAAAATTATCGAAGGAAAAGGAGAAGATGTGGAAGAATCTGAAAATGAAGAGGAAACTAAAAAGGAAGAAAAGATAGTAAGGAAGAAAGACAAGGTGATTATGACCAAGCCACCCAAGCCATCCACAACAGTATTTACAAGGAGATCTAGGAAGAAAGGAGGAAAAGATGGTAGTGAAGTTGTGTTTAGTAAGCCTCCTCTCACCTTCTAGGAAAGACTAAAAAAAATGGAAGAAGGTACAAGTATAACTAAATTCAAGTCATTAAAGTATGAGACCAGGACAAAGGCTGAGAAGAACCAAATTGAGGAGTTGGTGCTAACCAAGATGGGAAAATGGAAGTATTCCCCTAATTAGATAACATCTAAAATTTCTAATGATCTATTAGAGAGATTGAAGCCAATATGGGACTCAACCAAGAAAACAAAAAAGGACATCTATGAGAAAACCCTGAGGTAGTTATTACCGAGCATTACCAATGCTAAGGTAAAAGAATCTATGAAGAAAAATTAGATGACTCTTAGATTTCATACTTGTTTAATTTCATTGAAAGACATAGAGAATGTAGTCAATAATGCTACATATATGTGGAAGAATGTTTATCACTTGCATAAACCAAGTGACTCTCTAGAAGAAGTCAAGGATGATGACAATGACAAGGATGAAGAAAATGAAGAAGACTGCACTCCATGTGTTACAATTGATACTAAAGAATATTAGGAATTAATGAAGGATGATGAAGAAGAAAAAGAGAAAGAAGTTGAAGAGGAAGCTAGGAAATAAGAAGAAGAGAGTGACCCAGTCAAGATAGTTGTGGCTGTCATAGCTTCACTTCCTCACTCTCCAACAAAACTTGCAACATCATCAGGCTCAAAGATAGCTTTAGCAACTTTAGTTGTGGCAACCATTCATACATCAAATGTCCAATCACTCCCTACTACCTCTTAGCTCAATACATCATAGATAGAAGTGTCTACCACTTCATCTACTGAGTTGTAGAATCCTTTATTTATTGAGCCAGCCTCAGCAATGGATACTGAGTGTTGCACAACTTTAAGTTCTTTAGTAGCAAGTGCAATTTTGGATTCTTCATTTTTGGCTACTTTAGTTGTACATGCTATAGTAAGTGCTGAAATTGTAAATATTTTTGATAGTACTTCACTTGTGAATACCTCAATTTTGGGAAGTTTGGTAAATACATCAATTTTGGATTCTGTAAGTATTCTAGTATGTATTCCACTAGTAGGCATTGTAAAAAATTTCACTGCTAGTCCTACTATTTCCACCATTGTTTCTATTTTGAATCCTAAAGCATTATCTTCAAAGATAGTTGAGCCAAAGACTCACCAAAGACTTTTGAGTAGTGGAAAGGAAATAGATCTAGATCTAGATGAGGATATTGAAATTTCCAAATTGGATTTTGACAATGCCACTGTAAATCAACTAAGATTAGATAGTCAGCTCCTCCAAAAGAAATCCAAGCAGAAGCAATTAAGAGAAGACAGAGATAGAGAATATAGGATTATTGAGGATACAAACAATATTTTGATAGATGCTATAGGTGTTGAAGTTGATTCTTCTCAACAGATTTTGTTGTAATTAGAAGAGGTAGTTAGCAAATTCAATAAAGATTGTAGTGGCCAAGATAAGTTAATTGAGAGAGCAAAAAATAAGTTTGATAACAAAGTGCTTGATCACATTGCTCAGCAAATTGCCATCTAGCAGGTAGAACTTTCTACAATTTTGACAAATCTTGAAACTTCTTACACGAATGTAACATCTCTTTATTCAAAGATATGTGATATGACCAAGTATACTAAGGAAATAAAGAGTAAATTGAATAAAATTGATGAAGATCTGATGGTTAGTGCAAAGAAGTTGTAGCTTGACCCTAGTTCAAGCTTTATACATCAAATGAAGATTAGATTCTTATAAGATATGCAGGCAGAATTATTGAGAAAGGAAGCAAGGATTCAATCTACAATCATAGAAATTTAGAACATGATCCTTCCTATCATGGATATGATGCAGAAGCACATTTCCTATTCCAAAACATTGATCCATGACAATAATTTCTCAATTACAAATCACATGATCGAGCACTCTATAGAAGTAAAAGTTGATCTTAAAACCTGCAAAGTTTTGCAAGATAACTAGGACAAGACCTTAACTCTTATTCTTGAGGTACATTCTAAATTTCTCTCACATTTTGGTGTCTCCATATAAGTAGATTGTGTATAAATCTTTGGCATTACTACCAAAAAGGGGAAGAGACATGTACATAATTAAGGAGGAGAGATATTTGTATATATCATGAGAGAAAGATACCATACTAGGAGATACACTTAGTATGACACTATATGTATATTGTATGGTGGAGATATATGTAAAAGTATATATAACAGAGTTACAAAGACACATTTTGGAAAATCTCAAAAAAAAATTAGTATAGCAATACTGAGCTAGTATCACACTGAACATAGGTTTTGGTTGATAAGTGTTTTTGTTACTAATACCAAAGGGGGAGATTGTTGACATTAAGTCAAGTTTTTTATTAGTGACAACAATTATTTAGATTTTAGTTCAAGTGTTTACCAAGTAGTTTAGTGCTTGTTGAGTAGTTCAAGTGTTTACCAAGTAGTTTAGTGCTTGTCGAGTAGTTCAAGTGTTTGCCAAGTTCTACAGTTTAGACCGAGCATTCCAATGGTTACCAAGTGAATTCAAGTAGTGTGAAGACTAGTAGTTCTTATTGAGCAGTTCAATGGTTACCAAGCTTTTTAGTATCTACTGAGGCATCAGATCTTGAGAAGCAAAGTTAGTGTTAACCAAGTGATGAGATAATTAGTGTTTATGAGTGCAGGCATGGTAAACATGGAATTCAATGTCTACCAGGTGACACTATATCTATTGAGTCACCAGTTTATATCGAGTTAAAAACTATGTTGTAGTGATTAGTATGGCTGGAGCCTCTACTTCTATCATGACAATGCCAAGTAATGACAGTGGACATCGTGTATCAAAAAATCACCAAGTCAGTTTTTAGAACCCAAGTATCTACATTTGGGCTGACTTTGTAATATTGTTGTTAACTTGTGTATTGGCCAACCTTGTAATTATGTGAATTGGATTGATATATATATGAATGTATCGTATCATATCCAAAGTGTGTAATGTTTAGATATGAGTTAATATGAATGAAATCAAAGCATGTGAATGTGAATCAATATCAGAACAAAGGGTATTGCAAGGTCATATCAAGAGCAACAAAGTTACATCTATCACATAGAGGTGATTAGTACTTCAAGGATCTCAATCAAAAATTTAGTTGTAAGTTAGATCTATTGTTTCATCCTAACAGGTGAATCAACTTCAAATCCTTTAACAAGGTAGGCTTAATAGTCTTTTCTTTAAATCTATTTATCGAGTGCATACTTCATTGTATGTTTGTAAAACCTCTAACAAGATGGACCTAGTAGTCCTAATTGCTCCTAATAGGGTAGATCATTAGAAGTGATAATTGTAAGCCTTAACAAGCCAACTTTATGTTGCAGTATTGAATTTTTGTGGGTATCATCCCCACCCCAGTTTTACTTTCTATTTGGAAGTTTTCTAGGTCACCAAATATTGTGTTCAAAGTGTTTTAGTTTCTCATGCATGTAGTAGATTAGATCTCTTAATGATAATTGGATTATGCTATTAATTTTTGAGGTTATTGATTCACTAGTTCCCTCCTAGTAACCTAGCTAGTCTTGAATATTTTCAATAGAAAGTACTAGAAGCACAAAGATTGAGATGTCTAAAAGAGAAGTACCCAAGCTCAATAGAGAGAAATTTCCTACAAGGAAAAGTTTGATAAATCTACACCTTGGAGGACTTGGAGATCATGCATAATCTACCATTTTTGTGGAACATGTTGATCCTATTGGTGCCCCAACTATTGAAGTCATAAGGAAGAATAAAGAACACAACCATGCAATGTTGGAGATTGCCTCTACCATAAGTTATGCTGAATTTGATGATATCAAAGGTCTTGATAATGAAAAGAAAATGATGGATGCCCTAGCTACCATATATGGAGGAGACACCAATGTTCTTAGAGCCAAATCTAAAAGCCTTAAAGGTAAGTTTGATGAAATGAGAATGGAATAAGGTGAGAATATTGTTCAATGTGTGAAAGGATAAAAGAAGTGGTTAATGCAATAAGAAGAGAAAATGGAAAAGTAGATGATGAAACTATTTTAAGCAAAGTTTTGAGAACACTTCTACCTATATATGCTATTAGAGTTTCTACAATTCATGAACTAAGATGTATTCATATTCTAGGGAATAAGCTATCACTTGAATGTTTGGTAGGTAGACTCACTACTTTTGAGCTATCTAACTTTGATAATTACAAACCTGAAAAGATTGAATCTTCTTTCTATTGGCATTAAGTTATTATTTCCATTAGTGACAACACTTATCTATATTATTATAACTACCGAGCTCATCACTCAGTCTACAATGTATACTGAGCATTCAGTGGTTACCTTGTACATTCATCACTTAAGTAGTTTACACTGAGCTTCACAATTCACACCGAGCATTCTAGTGTTAACTGAGCTGAGTACAGCTACCAAGTGAATGTGCAATCTAGCAATCTCTACCAAGTTTATAGTGTTCACCTAGCTTCACATTGTTTACTGAGTGATGAAAGCATAGTGCCTACTGAGTGATGAAAGCACAGTGCCTACTGAGTGATGAAAGCACAGTGCCTACCGAGTGATGGAAGCACAGTGTCTACCAAGTGATGCAAGCATAGTGCTTACCAAGTAATGAAAGTATAATGTTTACTGAGTGAAAGCAAGGTAAATGAAGGATTCAATTTTTATTGAGTGATACTATATCCATCGAGTCTTCAATGGTTACTAAGTTCAAAACTATGTCAGGTGATTAGTATGGACCGAGCCTTCACTTCTACCGAGTGCATGACGATGCCGAGTAATGCAGTGGACACTGAGTATCAGAAGCTCACCAAGTTAGTTCAGTGAACCCGAGTTATTTACTATTGGGTTGACTCAATAATGTTTTGTTCACTTGTTTTTTAGCCGACCTTACAATTATAATTATTGGAATGGTATATATATGTAATGTATTATATCATTTGGAAGATATATATGATGATTAGAGTATCAAGAGAAACAATGTAATGCTTGAGAAGTGTAAATGTGAATCAGCAAAAGAGCAAAATATTCAACAAGGTCTACAAGGAGTAGTAATGCTTCATTAGTCACAAGAGGTGATATATACTTCAAGGATCTAATCAACAAATAAAGTTTGTAATTAGATCCACTATTTCATCCTAACAGGTGAATCAATTTTGTAAATCCTTTAATAGGGTAGACTTAACAGTCTTTGTACAAATCTCCTAATAGAGTGCATACTTTAGTGTATGTTTGTAAATCCTCTAATAAGGTGGACCTAGTAGTCCTTTATGCTCCTAACAGGGCAGATCACCAAAAGTGGTCAATGTAAGCCTTAATAGGCCAACTTCATACTATAGTAACGAAGTTTTGTGGGTATCATCCCCACCCTAGTTTTACTTTATATTTGAAAGGTTTCTGGGTCACCAAATCATTGTGTACATGTGTTATGGATGTTTGATTTCTCATATATATTGTAGATTAGATGAATAAATGATGAATAGTTAAAGTGCTGAATTATTTAAAGTTTTGAAGTTATTAATTCACCCCTCCCCTCTTAGTAACCTATCTTATCTTGAATATTTCCAACAATTGGTATTAGAGCTTTTGGTTCTCAGGACAAAGCTTGACAACTTGAGAAAAGATCAAGAACAATGGAGATATTCAAACTTGACAAAGCTATTGAAAATGAAAAGCTAGATCTGGAAATGGCCATGGCTCAACTCAAAGAAGCTAAGGAGCATCTTTCTCAATCCCTAAAGAGAAGGAAGGAACTTGCAAGAAAAATGAATGATCATTAGTATGTTGAAGAAAAGATTGAAGACCTTTTACCATCGAGCAGTTCAAATGAAGCTAATGAGGCTATTAAGGAACTCCTAGCAAAGAATGGTTCTCTGCAGGAAGAAGTAAGAAAGCTTAAAAGAGAACAAGAAATCCAATCAATCAGGCTATGTGAAGTCTTGGAATAGAGAGACAAGGAAAATGAAGGCTTAGAGGCAAGAAATAATCAATCCCTTCAGAATGAAAATCTTGTAAATCAACTATCTAATGCAAATGAAGAAATTATGAATCTGAGATCTGAAAATGAAAGTCTAAGGAATGATCTGTTCACTGAAAGACAAATCAATGAAAGCTTAAAATATGACTTGAGATTCGAAAGACAAATCAATGAAAGTTTGGAAAATGACCTAATCACTAAAAAGAAAATCAATGAGAGAATGATGAAATCTCAAGCAGACATGACTCAATTAAATCAGCAAAGTGAGCAGAATCTTCATAGACAAAAAGGCAAAGATGGACTTGGTTACAAAGAAGAAGGTGAAACCTCCAAAAAAGGTGCCCAAAGGAATCAAAGATCTACTTGCAATCACTATGGTAAGCTAGGTCACACATCAAACAAGTTTTGGAGCAATGGAAAAGGTAAATTCAATGGTAAATGCTACAATTGCAGTCAGCATGGTCATAAAGCTAATGAATGCAAGGAAAAACCAAAATTTGAAGGCAATTGTCATAAGTTCAAGAAGCATGGTCACAAGGCATTCCAATGCAAATCCAAATCATTCAATCTAGCTGAATAACTTGTTAAAGCAATCTTTGGATGGGATTACAATACCTGGTGTAGATGTCATTACTATGGAGAATATGGACACATTGGCAAAGACTGCTCAAGGCATCACTTGAGGAAAAGAGACACAATAGTAAAATGTTACACATGCACTGAACTCAGTCATATAGCTAAAAATTGCATGAATATAGGAAGAATTGAAGATGAAAAGAAAGCTAAAGCTGAAAACATTTGGAAGCAAATGAGGCAATAGTGGATTCCAAAATCTACCGAGCAAGATAGTTCAAGTGATGGAAATGTCACTCAAGAAGTGGGTGACTCCGTCATTTCCAATTAGATTCATAAAGGATCTGGAACTATATCATCAAGCTATATCTAGAGTAGTTCCAAATGCAAGAAAGAAAAATGATCAAATTAGTATTCCAAATACATAAAGATCAAAGAAAGTGTATCTTTTGCCAAGTTGCATCTACCGAGGAAAGTTAGTTGAAGACCTTACCAAACTAGGTCGGGAGTGACTAAAAGTTTTTGTTCGACCACCAAGTTGCAAGCTTCTACCAAGCAAATGAATGATAGCCTGGTAAACACTCTGTTATCTTAGCTACCTTTGTACCAAGCATTTATGGAAAAAAATTTGTCAAAAAGGGCAGAATTCAATTTCATTCTTCATTGTGATTTTAGAACTAAGAAATTTCAAGTGAATTCCAAGCAACTCCAAGCAATTTCAAGCAATTTTAAAGGAGAAAAATTGTTCATAATTTTCTTACACTTATCGAGCAGCAATGGCATCCAGGAGTAGCAGCAGCACCAAGGCAAAAAGAGGTTTAAAAATGTTGGTAAAGGGTACAAAATGGAAAGTGCCCAACTTCAAAATTGTTCCAACTATTGTAGAATCACTCGACCTGAATGGAGCTCAATCGTAAATTCCACCTAAGGTACTTCTTATCAATGATATTTTTACTCATTTCAAATGTTATGTTCAAGAAATTAGAAACCTAGAGATGGACAATACCCTAGGAGAAATGAGTGTAGATGGCTCTCTGAAACCTGAATACAAGCATCTTGAAACCAAAGGTTTGACTCATATCTCGCATATGCCTAGAAGCTTCCAAACTAAATGGATTAGGTATATTTTGAGTTGGGTGCACAATGGGAAACTATGGTTAGAACAGCCAGTGTTAATTACAAAGAAGATGATTAATAAAATCACAGGTCTCCCTATGCTCAGCAAAGCAAAAACCACCAAAACCCTAGGTTGGGAGGAGTTACAAAAGAAAACCCTAGCCAAATGGGATGGTAGAGGTTTAAAGGTCACCAATGTATCAAATGTCAAACTAAGATTTTTCATTCATGTCATTGCCCAAAAAATCTATAGCTCTAGTCAACTGAACAGTGTACCTTGTGAAGCTGTGAATTTGGCTTTTAAAATTGTAAAGAAAAACCTTGAATTTGATCTTTCAAAATTATTGTTTAGACAATTGAATAAAAATATGGATAGTATAAGGACTTCAAAGAATAATCCTTGTAAATTTGTCTCTCTATTGATCTGTTTATTTTTCTATGTTCAAAAATTCTTTCCATCAAAGGGAACAGTTGTATGGAGAAAAGACATTCCCATTCTTTATTAGATTAATGAATTTGTAGCAAAAATGGGTGAAATTTTTGATAGCATCATGGACAATTATTTTGAAGATTTCAAGGAGAGAATAAATAACAGGTTCTGAATTCCACCAAAATTAGTTGAAGATTACAAATATGATGTATGCTTTATGGTTGACTATGATAAGGTATACATTGAGGTAGTCAAACCTTGAGTTGCATGGGTAAAACCTCTTCCTTACGAGGTAAATATTGATGAGGCCAGGGATATTATTGAAGCACTGGTGAATGAGCTAGTAGACCCAAGGCAACCAATCATCAGAACATATGATGAGGCAAAGGCCAGAATTGAGCTTGAAATCAAGCTACCCCAGGCCATAAGCAAAGGCAAGAGGAAGATAGCAAAATTAAAAACTACTACCGGTCCTCTTATGCTTACCGAGGGAAAAGGTGAGGATGAAGAAGATGATAAAGAAGAAGAAGGAGAAGAAGAAAAAGAAGAACATGAATATGAAGAGGAACAACCTAAGAAGAAAGGTAAGGTAACTATTACCAAACCTAAGAAAAAGCCCACTGTAGTATTCTCCAGACGAACTAGAAAAGGCAAGTAGGAACCCATACTAGTCAAGCCTCCACCCACATTCAAGGAAAGGCTTAAACAATTGGAAGAAGGAGCTGGCATCAAAAATTTCAAGGCATTGAAATTTGAAACAAGAACTAATGCTGAGAAAATGTAGATTGAGGAACTGGTACTCGATAAGATGGGTAAATGGAAATACTCCCTAGACCAGCTTGCCTCTCAAATCTCCAAAGAACTATTGGAGAGATTGCAACCGAGATGGGAGTCAGCCACCCAAATGGTTAAAGACATATATGAGCAATCTCTAAAGAATCTTCTACCTAGTCTCACTGGAGTAGAAATAAAGGAAGCAATGAAAAACCATGAAGGTAAAATGATAATTAGATTTCACACATGTTTTATCTTAATTAAATACATTGAGCATGTTGTAAATGATGCAACATGTGGAAGAACATCTATCATCTACAAAAGTCTAGTGAAGATCCAGTTGTGATCAAGCATGATGATAGTATTGATAGTAATGATTTTGATAGCACTCCATCCATTACAATCACTCTAGGAGATCTGCATGCAGTTATGGAAGAAAAAGAGGAAGAAGAAGATCCAGTTAAAATTGTAGCAAAAGTGATTGCATCCCTTCCTCACTCTCCACCAATGATTGCTACATCCACTATGGAGACAGCTTCAACAAGTGAGATTGTGAGCACAACAGTCACATCAATTTTTCAATCTTCACCGGCCACCTCCCAGCTCCAGGTATCTAAAATAGAGGTGCCAAGCACTTCATCTACTGAGCTATCTATCACTTCTTTAGCCACTGATTCAACCTCCTTTGCTCCTTCATCAACAACAAGTGTACCAGTAAGTTCCACATTTTTGTTTTCATCAGTTTCAGCAAGTTCTACAGTTTTGGTTCCATTAGCATCAACTATATCCACTTCCACTCTAATCAGTTCTACTATGGGTACTCTATTGAGTATGATACCATTTTTGGGAAGTGCTTCAATTTTTTATCCGGTTAATACTCTTATTGGCATTCAATCCTCAAGTCCTATCCCAATTTTTATTGCTAGCCCTTCCATCTCCACTATTGTGTCTATTCCTAAGGTCAAACCAATCATCACAGAAGTCAAACAAAAGCATCCATTAAGACTTCTAATCACTAGAAAGGAAATTACAGAAGATATTGACTTAGACACAAAGATAGTAATTCCAAAGATTGACTATGAAAATGCCACCATTGAAGAGATGAGGTTAGCTAGTCAACTAATAGAGATGAAAGCTACGCAAAAGTAGTTAAGGTCTGAAAGGGATAAGGAATACATGATAATTGAGAATGCCAAGAACATAATTACAGATGCTATAGGTGTTGAAGTAGATTCTACTCAACACATTTTGATTCAATTAGAAGAGGCTGTATAGAAATTCAATGAGGATTCTTTCGGACAAGAAAAACTTATTGAGAAAGTTGAAAAGAAATTTGATAATAAGGTGCTAGAGAATATTGCTCAAAAGATAGCAATAAAGCAAGTTGAATTGTCAACATTTTTGAGAAATTTTGAAAATTCTTTTAATAATGTAGCATCACTTTTTGCTAAACTTTGCGATGTTTTTGGCTTCACCAAAGAAATAAAGGATAAGTTAAATAAGATTGACATTGATATGCAATCAAGTGCCTCCTAGCTAAAGATGGACTCCTCCTCCACAACCTCCCATCACACCAAGATCAAATATTTGGCAGATGTTCAGGCAAAATTATTGAGAGAGGAAGCTAGGATCTGGTCACAACTCATAGACATCCAGAACATGATCCTTCCTATCATGGACACAATGAAAAAACATCTTGTACATTGCAAAACATTGGTCCAAGGTCAAAACTTCTTAGTGGCTGATCACTTGATCCAATTATTAGCAGAAGTTCAAATTGCTCTCTCCACCTATCAAATTTTGTAGCAGACTTGGGATAGCACTTTTGCAACCATTCTTAAGGTACATCAAGAATTTATATCTCACTTTGGTGTAACCATATAAATTGTATATATGCAGTCCTTTGGCATTATTGTCAAAAAGGGGGAGAGATTCAGAGGAAAGTTATCACTATAAGTGATAGGGGGGGTTAGCACACAATAAAGTTTGCATGTTTACATAAGTATATTTGCATATGCAGTAGTTCTACAAAGATCAATTTAAAAAAAACTAAATTCATTCAGTCAGGTTGTGTACATATGGTTTGGCTTATAAGCGTTTTTGTCACTAATGCCAAAAGGGGAGATTGTTGGCATTAAGTTATGATTGCCATTAGTGACAACACTTATTTGTATCAGTATAACTACCAAGCTCATCACTCAGTCTACAATGTATACTGAGCATTCAGTGGTTACCTTGTACATTCATCACTTAAGTAGTTTACACCGAGCTTTGCAGTTCACACCAAGCATTCTAGTGTTAACTAAACTGAGTACAACTACCGAGTGAATGTGCAATCTAGAAATGTCTACCAAATATACAGTGTTCACCTAACTTTGCAGTGTTTACCAAGTGATGAAATCATAGTGCCTACCAAGTGATGAAAGCATAGTGCCTATTGAGTGATGAAAGCACAGTGCCTACCGAGTGATGGAAGCATAGTGTCTACCAAGTGATGCAAGCACAGTGCTTATCGAGTAATGAAAGTATAATGTTTACCGAGTGAAAGCAAGGTAAATAAAGGATTCAATTTTTATTGAGTGATACTATATCCATCGAGTCTTCAATGGTTACCTAGTTCAGAACTATGTCAGGTGATTAGTATGAACTAGGCCTTCACTTCTATCGAGTGCATGACGATGCCGAGTAATGCAATGGACACCGAGTTAGTTCAGTGAACTCGAGTTATTTACTATTGGGCTAACTCAGTAATGTTTTGTTCACTTGTGTTTTAGCTAACCTTGCAATTATAATTATTGGAATGGTATATATATGTAATTTATTATATCATTTGGAAGATATATATGATGATTAGAGTATCAAGAGAGAAAATGTAATGTTTGAGAAGTGTAAATGCAAATCAGCAGAAGAGAAGAATATTTAGCAAGGTCTACAAGGAGTAGTAATGATTCATTAGTCACAAGAGGTGATATATACTTCAAGGATCTAATCAAAAAATCAAGTTTGTAATTAGATCCACTGTTTCATCCTAACAGGTGAATCAGTTTTGTAAATTCTTTAATAGGGTAGACTTAACAATCTTTGTACAAATCTCTTAACAGAGTGCATACTTCAGTGTATGTTTCTAAATCCTCTAACAAGGTGGACCTAGTAGTCCTTTATGCTCCTAACAAGGCAGATCACCAGAAGTGGTCAATGTAAGCCTTAATAGGCCAACTTCATATTGTAGTAATGAAGTTTTGTGGGTATCATCCCCACCCCAATTTTACTTTCTATTTGAAAGGTTTCTGGGTCATCAAATCACTATGTACATGTGTTATGGATGTTTGATTTCTCATATATGTAGTAGATTAGATGAATGAATGACGAATAGTTAAAGTGTTGAATTATTTAAAGTTTTGAAGTTACTAATTCACCCCTCCCCTCTCAGTAACCTATCTTGTCTTGAATATTTCCAACACTTTCAAAGCTAATATTTCATTAAAGGAACCTAATGAGAAAAAGAAGAAGCATGTGTCCAGTGATAGTGATACAGATGAGGAGGATGTTGAACAACTTGAAGCACTACTAGCAAGAAGATTCCATGAAGGTAAAGGCAAGTTCAAAGGTAAGTTACCCATCATTTGTTTTAATTGCAATGAGGTCGGTCGTATTGTTGCTAGATGCCTAGAGAAGAAGAACTACAAAGGTCGTGACAAATATAAGAGTATAAGAGATATAGATAACAAAGATTACAAAGACAAAGGCAAGACATCTTGCTACATTGCTGAAGAGAATGATTTTGATGAACATGATGATGAGGTGGTATATGTTGCAATGAAGGATGAATCTGATGAAGATGATGCAATTGCACTTGTGACTTGTCTGAACAAGAATGATAGATGGATCATTGACAGTAGATGTTCACATCACATGACTAGAGAAAAAAGTAAGTTCATTACTCTAAATTATTATGATGGAAATAGTGTAAGATTTGGTAATGATGCACCATGTTTGATAAAAGAAAAGGGTTGTATCAAACTCACAGATAAGATTTCATGTGATAATGCTTACCATGCTAAAGGACTCAACTATAATTTGTTGAGTGTATCACAACTAAACAATCTAGGATGTAAGGTTGAATTTGAAAAAAATATTGCTAAGATATATGGTACAAATGGAAAATTGATTGGAAATGTGGTAAAAATAGAAGTAATCTATTCTATCTTGATATAGAGGATGCTACTTGCATTCTTGTAAAATTTGATGATGTATGGATATGGCACAAGAGGTTATGTCATGTTAATTTTGATAACTTGGTTAGTATTAGTAACATGAAGAAAGTTAGAGATTTGCCTAAGTTGAAGAAGCTTGATAATATAATGTGCAAACAATGTCAGTTAGGCAAAATGACAAAGTCAAGTTTAAAGATTAAAACTTATACCTCTAAAGGAATACTAAAGATTATTCATACAGACTTGTGTGGACCAATTGAAGTACAAAGATACAAGGGAGATAAGTACATAATGCTATTTGTCAATGATTATTCTAGGATGATGATAGTTATGTTTTTGAAATAAAAATCTGATGCTTTTCAAATGCTTAAGAGGTACTTAGCAAGAGTTGAAAAGGAAATAGTAAAAGTCTGAAATGTTTGAGATCTTTAAGAGGTACTTAGCAAGAGTTGAAAAGGAAATAGGTAAAAGTCTAAAATGTTTGAGATCTGATAGAGGAGGAGAATCCACATCAAATGAATTTGAGATGTTATGTAATGACACAGGATTCAAAAGACAAACATCTACCCCTACAACCCCTTCACAAAATGGAATAGCTAAAAGAAGGAACAGATCTATAATGGACTATGCTAGAACACTCGTGATTGAGAAGAATGTTGCTCTAAAATATTAGAAAGAAGCTTTAAGCATAGCTATCTATACCTTTAATCGTGTGAAGATTAAGAAAGGTACTCACTCAACACCTTTTGAACTATGGTATGAATACTCACCCAATGTAAAATACGTTAAGGTATTTGGAATTAAGTGTTACATTCTTAAAGATTTTAGGAATGGAAAGCTTGTTGCAAAAAGTGAAGATGGTATATTCCTAGGATATTCCACAAGAAGTAAAGCTTATAAGTGTTTGAATACCAACACTACCAAAATTATGGAAAGTGCAAATGTGAACTTTGATGAATATACAAAAGTATATGAGGCTAAACCTATGGAATATCTAGAAGAATAAAAATCATTTGTATACTTTTATGAATTAATTTTTGTTGAAGAAGATGCTACAAATCAAGTTACAAATCAACAACAAGTTAGAGTGACTATCGAGTCACACCCTAAGAATGCCAAGTTGCATTTAGGAACCAAGATGCATTTAGATTTTAAGCTACATAATGAAGTTGATTTACATTCTAATTCTAAGATTAGTGTACATGAAAGAGATGTTAAGATACCCAATAGAGATATACATAGTGATTCTAAAGTTGAAAGACAAAATGAAGAAACATGAGTTGAACCAAGATTGTCTAAGTACGTCAAAAGACATCATCCTGTTGCTCAAATAATTGGAGATAAACATGCTAGAATAGTGACAAGAAATAGATTGAGAAGTGAAACATGTTTGCTAAGTATGAAGGAAACCAAAATAGTAAAAGATGCACTAGAAGATGTTGACTGGTACAAAGCCATGAAAGAAGAGATTAATCAAAGAGAGAAGAATAAAACTTGGAGTCTAGTTCCTAGACAAGAAGACAAGAATGTGATTGGTACCAACTGGGTATTTAGAAACAAACTAGATGAAAATGGTGAAGTCACAAGAAACAAAAGAAGATTAGTTTGCAAGGGATATGCTTAAGAAGAAGGAATTGACTATGGAGAGACATTTGCCCCTATTACTATATTGGAAGGAGTAAGAAATCTACTTGCTTATGTTGCATACAAAGCTTTCAAAGTTTATAAAATGGATGTTAAATCTACATTTATGAATCGTATATTAGAGAAAGAAGTTTACATAGATCAACCAGAAGGTTTTGTTGATGTTAACAATAAGAACATGGTATGTAGACTGTACAAAGCTCTATATGGTTTGAAACAACCACGAAGAGCATGGTATGAGAGACTTCATAATTATCTTGTGAAGATTGGATTTGAAAGGACTGATGATAACAATCTATACATGTAGACAAAGAAAGGAAAAGGTATTTTGTTATTTGAAATATTTGTTGATGATATCATATTTGGATGTCAAAATGCTTTATGTAAGGATTTTGCAAATCAAATGAAGCAAGAATTTGAGATGTCTATGTTTGGACAAATCAAATTTTTTGTGGGTTTACAAGTATATCAAATGAAATATGGTATATACATCACTTAGTCAAAGTATGTCAAGGAAATATTAAATTTTTTTGGATTAGAGGATTCCAAAATAGTAACTACACCTATGGTGATAGGACACAAATTGTCAAAGAATGATGATTCTGTTGAAGTGAACCAGACAATTTATAGGTCTATGATTGGCAAATTGCAATATGCAGTACATAGCATCCTGATATTGCATTATGTATAGGGATAGTTGTAAGATTCTTTGCTAATCTTAGGAAGAATCATTTAATGGTTATGAAGAGAATAATGAGATATCTAAAAGGAATAGAAGATTTTGGTCTATACTATAAGAAAAATGAAAAT
Organism: Cupressus sempervirens; assembly: GCA_028749045.1. Taxonomy (NCBI): domain Eukaryota; kingdom Viridiplantae; phylum Streptophyta; class Pinopsida; order Cupressales; family Cupressaceae; genus Cupressus; species Cupressus sempervirens. Next base: position 140,888,479 of record CM053788.1, on the reverse strand, counting down.
TTTGAATTGAGAGCCTACGCTGATGTTGATTAGGATAGAAACATTGATGACAGAAAGAGCACCAATGGAGGAGCATTTTTCTTAGGAAAGAGACTAGTTACATGGACTATTAAGAAACAAAATTGTACTTCACAATCTACTAGTGAAGGTGAATATGTTGTTGCTATTGTAAATTGTACAAACATTGTGTGGATCAAACAACTACTCAAAGGAATGAAGGAAGAGATCATAGAACTAGTGATATTTTATTGTGATAATACAAGTGCCATCAATATATCAAAGAATCCAATGATACACAAAAAGAAAAAGCACATTGCAATCAAGTATCATTACTTGAGTGAGTTAGTTCAAGATAAAAAGGTGATGATGGAATATGTTAACTCAAAGGAGAAAATTGTTGATATCTTCACAAAACCATCACCTAAGGATGGTCATGAGTATCTGAGAGGTAAATTAGGGGTGATACCCCTATCAAAGGCTATCTATGTAAAAAGAGGAGTGCCTTGCATCAAACAAGCTAATATTCATGTGTTACACATTGATAGAAAGGATCTTACTTTAGGAGTTGCCTAAAGTAATCATAGAACTGAAACTTCAAATCAGTCACAAGCAAGGTGACAAAGGGAGAAACTAAACAAACTATAAAATCCTATATCTACATGTTTAAGATGAAAAGTTTTTGTTAAATGTCTTATGTATTGTTATTAAAGAGGGAGATATTCTACTGATCAAAGCCAAAATGTGTAGGGAGACATTCTACTAATCAAAGAGGGAGATAGATCAAGCCAGTATGATTAATGAGAAAGAGAGAGGAATAAGAAATTGTAATCTACCTAGTTAGAGGGACTTATAAGAAAGAGTGAATTTTATAACCTAATTAGAAGATAGAAGTTGTTAATAGGAGAGATATCAATACAAGTTTTCCTTTATGTATTGTCTTACTAGTTTAACCTAGTCAGTTTGGTTGTTTTGGTTGAACAGTTTAGTTTTCTGTCAATGCCAAAGAGGGAGATTGTTGAGATATGATTGAAAAGATCATTGGCGAGAGAGATTATTGAAAGAAGTAGATTGTTCAAGAAGACTCTGTGTTTCAATTATTGTTTTTTCACTAGTACCAAACCTTCTATAAGTTGGTAGGACAATTTCTTATAAGATTCAAGTACTATCACTTAGTTGATTGATGAAGAAGATTTGATCAATAAGAGGTAAAAATAACACCTAGAGGAAAGGTTGAGTTATGACTATGTAATGAAGTCAAGGGTTTTGCTTCATCAAAGTGACCTAAGAGAAGAGTCTACAATGGCATGTTAAGCAAGAAGGCTTAAGGAGATGAATTCTTAAGGATAAACAAGCTATCAAAGCTACAAAGTATGAAGGCCAAATAAAATTGAGAACTAAATAGAAATTTTTAATCTGTAAGAGAAGTTGTAAGTTGTATCAGATTAAAGCTCTACTATTACTCTCTAAAAATTGTATTAGTCTAAGGTAAATCCTTTGGATTAAGTTTTACCTAACAGTCATTTGTAAATCCTTTAACTAGGTGGCATTCCAAGTGAATGGATTAAAGTCATCTAACAAGGCTCACTTCTAATAGGGTGATTGAAATCCTTTAACTGGGTCACATTTAACAGTGTGTATTGTAACCTTTAACAAGGTTGGCCTTTCATAGGGCATCACTTGAGAAGAGTGAAAAAGAGTAGCATGTTACTAGTGGTTTTTCTCAAATTGGGTTTCCATGTAAATCACTATGTCAAGTGTGTTGACAATAACCTACAAGTTTTTAGTGATTGCATAATCTTATCGATGCAAGCATGAGTATAAATGTTTTATGGGTTCACTAAGTTGTGAAAAGTTTTATTTATACATCTAGACCTTAGATAAATGATTCACTTCCACCCCCCCCCCCCCCCCAAGTTATTTTCATGTCCCCTTTTCAAATAATAAAAAAATAATAATCTTTGCTAAGGCAGGCAGGCCCAAGAAAGTGAAGTTTCGGAAAAAGGGGGTTAATCTTTGGAAACCGTTGGACTAATAAATGAAATTATTATTAAAATATGTTTCATTAACCTCTCTTGGACGTGAGTTATGGTTATGCCCTATTTTAAGGGGTTTGGAGGCATTTTGGAGGATTCCAGAACTTGATTTTTGCTCATTCTTTGTTATTCTTCAAAGGCTGCCAAACCTGTGGAGAAGGAGACCCAAGAACGGGAGTTTGCAGGTTTCCAAGGAGACCCAAGAACGGGATTTTGCAGGTTTCCAAGAAGGCTAAGGATGGGAGTTTGAAGCCATTCCATGTGCATGCTCATACAGAGTTTGCCTTTGTGCTAAACAGTGCAGATTTGTGGATTTTCGAGTGTGTTTTTGGTATGAGTTTGGTGTTTCCAGTTGAGTATTTCATATCAGTTTGGTTTGCTGCTGTATTTCAGACTTTAAGGTGTTAAAATAGAGCTAAATATATGTATTGGGACGTGATTAAACTTTTGAGATAGATTAGTACTATTTTTGTGGTGTTTTCGGGCATTTTTGTGTTAATTTTGAGAGCCCGATGAGCATAGTTTTTGTCCTACATTTGAGAACTGTTGTGTAAAGGCTATACGGATTTGGAAATGTCATTTTGTAGGCTGTTATGCTGCTGAAATTTTTGTAAAATTTTCAACTTTCAGATTTATTAATAATAGGTGAAGTTGTGAAGCTTTTGGCACAATTTTTGGCATACCCGATTTGGGGTTTCTTGAGAAATTTGGTGGATCTTTGTGATATTAGTTGTTTGATCTTAAAGATCTGATTAGAGGTTGGAAATATCATATAAAATTAGAAAAAGGGACATTTTAGTGGTATCAGAGCCATGATCTTTCCAACCTGAGGGTTTGTAGAAGTTTCCATGTCAGTTTTGACAACTACCCAGATCTTGCATTTCAGTTTTGAGAACTACCCAAATCTTGCATGTCATAATTTATGGTTGGATGTTGCTTCTAATCAACTGCATGTCAAAATTTATGGTTTCATGCTACTTCTAATCATTTTCATGTTAGTTCTTGGTGAATTTGGTGGTTGTAGACGTTTGTATGTCAGTTTTGACAACTACCCAGATCTTGCATGTCAGTTTTGACAACTACCCAGATCTTGCATGTCAGTTTGACAACTACCTAGATCTTGCATGTCATAATTTATGATTGCATGTTGCTTCTAATCAGCTGCATGTCAAAATTTATGGTTGCATGCTACTTCTAATCATTTGCATGTTAGTTCTTGGTGAATTTGGTGGTTGCATGTTGCTTCTAATTAGTTGGATGTCAAAATCTATGGTTGCATGCTACTTCTAATCATTTGCATGTTAGTTCTTGGTGTTTGAAGAAGTTATATCCTATTGGGGTTACAGTCTTCTTTATCCAGAATGGACAGGTATAGTACAGAGTCTTAGAGGACACAATCTTGGACAATTGATATCCAGAGTCAAAACAGTAGAAAGGATGGTTATTTAGATATTCGAGATAAACTTATGAAAATAAGCCATGACATGTCTGAACAGTTGGTTGAGCACCACCGTATAATGAATGACATGTTGTTCGAACCAGCTAAGTTGGATAAGTTGACTAGATTTCTATTTGGAAAATTTTCTCACAGGACAGATGACACAATTCCCAAGAAATTGCATGAGGAGTTTGAGAAACTAACTGATAGCCAGGTAGAGGTCTCAGATTCTAATCTTCCACAGGAGGTGGTGGGAAAGGATATTACACAGATTGATAGTAACGGTCAACTTGATACTCAAATTGAGACAATTGTTTACAAGTCGTCAAAGGGTGATGTCACAGGTATTCAGGATGGTATAGTTACAACAGGCAGTGACTACAGTGTAGTGGGTTCAGATGATGATTATGAGGATGTTGTGGTGCAGGATGGTGAGATACCTGGTAGAGATGAGCATACATTGAGCATTCATGACTTTGCTAAGAAAGAGTACCAGGCACAATTAGATGCTTCATCGCATGAGGTTGAGGCTGGTAGTACTTCACATGATTTGTCCAACCAGCTGAAGGTGAACAAAGATAGTATTGTGACTTCATTATCTCATCATGATAGGTATGTGGAGTTAGTTGGTATTGGTCATATTACTCAGGTGAGGAGTTTGCTTGAGTTACCAGTTGATTCTAGTTTACAAATATGGACTCGAGATTGTTATATTGGCATTTGGGATTTAGTTGACTAGAGATCTTTAACACTTTTTGGTAGCAGTGTTTGTTTGGGTGCTATCATGGATTTGATTAGTAGATTACATGGTGTTGTCTTTTCTTGTGCCAGTATCTTGTCTGATGTTGGTATTAGTTTTTATACACCGATGTTGGGCTTTGTTCATATATCCAATCAACCATACTTGCTGGAATGTGTTGATGATATTTCATATTTGGCAATGTGTATAGATGAGTCCCAAGATCATATTGGCATTGATGACATCCAGGAGGATGCAGTGGGCTGTTTTGAAGACTTAGTTTCCTTGGGTATAGAGGAGTTGGACAGCAATGCTAATGTTTTTGATACTCCGTATGTTGATATGAGTTTTAGATTTGATTCACAGGATATGGATGGTAATACTCTAGAGACTAGTAACTTTGAGGATACTCCTTTAGACAGGTCATTAGAGGAGGTTTGTAGGAGACAGTCAAGCCAGTGCCATCATGTGTCTAATCAGTTGAGAGTTAGTGACCGAGACATTGCTATCACTTGCCAGCATTTTGATGTTGCTCATCAGTTGTTAGCAGTTTATGGATGGGGTTCTCCTACTAGTGATGAGCAAGGAGGCAGTTATCTTTCCTTGACAGAGTTCCACTCTTTATGGGAGGCTATCTAGATTCTGAGACAAGATTATATGCAGTTGGTAGCTGACAGAGATTATCTTATGAAGTGGGGCAGTATAGCATATGATGCATTGTTGGCCAAGGAAGATGAGGTGAGTGAGCTTACTGAGCAGCTTGAGGTGACTTCTGAGATTCTTTACACAGTTGGCTTTCAAGGAGTCACAGTTTCATTTGGCTAAGGTGACCATGGAGTTAGAGCGACTACAGTCTTTACCTAATTCTATATAGTCACAAGCTGTGGTGTTTGCTGATCTAAGGATGTCCATGGCTGAGATTGTCAGAGACAATGGAGATGGTGATGCATCCATTCTTGATACTAACATTGGCATATCAGGTTCATTCCCACTAGAGTTAGGTTCAGTTGAGTTGGGTGTTGTAGCAGATTTTTGTATACCTGACATGGTGGTGGCCTCTAGTATTGATGGCACAGAGACTAGAGATGTATCAAAGATCATGTGTGATGTTGGTGAGTCAGTAGTTGGCATGGTTCTTGCTAGTAATACTACTCCCTTGGTGATATCTTCGGAGGTAGTAGTCAGTTCCAACATGGTTAATGATCAATTGTAGCTAGTTTCATCTGGATTACAGTCTGAGCCACTGACTGAGATTGGTGCATTCTATCGGCATTACACTGTGAGGTACGCTCATCAATTTACCTTTGATGACCATGTTGATGAGATAATGATACAAAGATGTACTTTGGTTCCTAGTGCTTATCATCAGTTATGGGACAATTTGATGCCTCAAGATGAGAGTTGTGATGGGCATGACATGGTGATAGGTTCTGCAGTTGATAGCTTGATAATATGTGACTTAGAGCGAGAGTTTGGGAGTGATGCTTCAGTGGGTGTTGTTATTGATTCTACTCCTTTGGCTATGACATCTCCTGACTTAGCTAGTGATCAGTCATAGTGGGTTGTATCACTTGTTCATGGTGAGCTGTTGACTGAGGTTGGTTTTTTTTATCAACATTATATTGCAGGGTATGTACATCAGTTAGCATTTGATCCTTGTTTTGAGGAGTTGATGGCAGGAAAATTTGGTTTGGATTCCATTTCTTACTCTTTATCTTGTAATGTCTTTTCACCATCAGTAGTGCATGGGAGTTATGGTTATGAGATAGTGGCTGGTGATTTGCAGAGTTGTGTTGACTGCAGGAGTTGTACATTGTGTGGATTCTCCATACTTGGTACAGTTTCATTCAAGAGCATTCACCATTCTTGCAAAGTTGGATTGTACATTCCGTATAGGCCAGTGGGATGCGTTGATGGTATTTATTATGTTGGCAATTTGATTTGTCCACTTTACTTGGGTTCTAATGTTCTAAGAGTTTGTGTCTCGTGGGTTTTTGATTGTGGTAGTGGTGATTTTGGAGTTTGGTTGAGCTATAATTGTCAATTTAATTATGGATTCCTCTTGGTCATATTGTAGAGGATATTGCAGGAGCCTATGTTATTAGGCAGTAGTATAGTTCATGACTACATTTGGGATCCAGGTGGATTGATTGGTTTATTGTTCAAACATTGCTTGAGGACAAGCAATGTTTGGGAGAGGAGGACTTGTCATGTCCCCTTTTCAAATAATAAAAAAATAATAATCTTTGCTAAGGCAGGCAGGCCCAAGAAAGTGAAGTTTCGGAAAAAGGGGTTAATCTTTGGAAACCATTGGACTAATAAATGAAATTATTATTAAAATATGTTTCATTAACCTCTCTTGGATGTGAGTTATGGTTATGCCCTCTTTTAAGGGGTTTGGAGGCATTTTGGGAGATTCCAAAACTTGATTTTTGCTCATTCTTTGTTATTCTTCAGAGGCTGCCAAACCTGTGGAGAACGAGACCCAAGAACGAGAGTTTGTAGGTTTCCAAGGAGACCCAAGAATGAGAGTTTTCAGGTTTCCAAGAAGGCTAAGGATGGGAGTTTGAAGCCATTCCATGTGCATGCTCATACAGAGTTTGCCTTTGTGTTGAACAGTGCAGATTTGTGGATTTTCGGGTGTGTTTTTGGTATGAGTTTGGTGTTTCCAGTTGAGTATTTCATATCAGTTTGGTTTCCTTCTGTACTTAAGACTTTAAGGTGTTAAAATAGAGCTGAATATATGTATTGGGACATGATTAAACTTTTGAGATAGATTAGTAGTGTTTTTGTGGTGTTTCCGAGCATTTTTGTGTTAATTTCGAGAGCCCGATGAGCATAGTTTTTGTCCTACATTTGAGAACTGTTGTGTAAAGGTTATATGGATTTGGAAATGTCATTTTTTAGGCTTTTATGCTGCTGAAATTTCTGTAAAAATGTCCACTTTCAGATTTATTAATAATAGGTGAAGTTGTGAAGCTTTTGGCCCAATTTCTGGCATACCCGATTTGGGGTTTCTTGAGAAATTTGGTGGATCTTTGTGATATTAGTTGTTTGATCTTAAAGATCTGATTAGAGGTTGGAAATATCATATAAAATCAGAAAAAGGGACATTTCAGTTATTCTAAATTATTCCAGTAAAGGTGAGCTTGAACTTGCATCCTTTCACATTGAATGTGAGCATGCCTTTATATATACTTGAATTATATCAATTTATTGTCGATTCTCCAATGTGAAGAAATCAACATCACAAAGCTTCATGTATAAAAAATGAATTCTATAAAATTTCTTCCATTCATTTGACTAGATTAGAAAGATCTACTTGTCTATATACAAGGTCCTTAGAGACTTTCTCCAAAAATTTGTGCTTAAACTTTCTCTTAGAACATTGCATCAATTTATCATTAGCCTCAATATCATATGTTTGAACTTCGTTAACTATATACACCAACTAATATAAAATTGGATGTTGGATATTAACATGAGTGATTCCAAATGCTTCAACAAAAAATTCTTTAATATTATGTAATCCCTATTTCTTTTTGTGTTCTTTTCTCAGTTTTCTTTCTTTTCCTTATGACTCAACAAGGTTTGTAATTCCTACATTTTTTCCAATGTCAACTTTTTTAAGTCATACACGAGTAAAGTTATTACCTCATCTATAATTATTGACTCACTCTATCATGTCATTTGATTGTACCACTATCTATGATCGAGGGGTTGCAACACTAGGTAGTGATAGCTACAATTGTTTACCCTTTACAATTGATCTAGATACCTATGTAGGCTCTTTTTGAGTAGACATAATGTATTATTCAAGTGTAATAATTAATATCTCATCAAGCTTGGCACTCAGTAGTTGTATAAGAGCTTTGGAATCCTCTTGTTCTTTGAGTTTCTCTCCTTTGTCTATCATTTCTTTTTCTTTCTCTTCTTCAACCTTTTCAATTGTTTGACCCATTTGCATGCAAATAAATTGTGGAAATACAATAATAGCCTTTTCTTTTTGCTTGTCACTTATATCAACAACAATTAATGTAACATCAAAATTATCAGTTTTGGCACCTTCAATCCTTGGATACTCCTTGTTTTGTAGTAATATTGGATTGGTTCTAGGTAGAGATGTATCAGATTCATCAATTTTAAGGTCTTCCTCTATTAACAAATTCTGATCATGTGATGATGAAATATGAATGTCCTCAATTGTAACAACATCTTGTTGTTCACACCCTTCAACTAATTTCTTGATTTGCTCAACAATTTTTGTAACTTCTTCTACATTGTCCTCTTCTTCCTTGACTTTTCCATCTCTTTCCTCTTCCTCATCTTTTTTATCATCTTCTTCCTCCTATGCTACAACTAATCTTCTCTTTGGCCTCTTAGGAATGTTCTACTTAGGTGAACTAGCTTGTTTCCTCTTTGCTAGACTTACTTTTGGTTTGACAGCCAGGGGCTAGGCTATCTTTGATCTTGTTATTCTTCTTGTTTTAGGATCTTGGTGTGTGACAACTTTCTACACACCTTTTTTATGATCTTGTTTCACATTTGGATCAACAATTATTACTTTCTTTTTCTTTATTGCCTTGGAAATTGCAAGTAGCTCTTTTCCTTTGGACTCCTCGACTTCAACTGTATCTTCAGTTTCTTCTTCATCATCATCCTTTCCCTCAAGACCTTTAATTTCCTTAGAGTTCTTTTCTTATCTTTCTTGGGCTCACTTGACTTTGCATTCATTTTATCCTTAAATGTATCATATGTGTCGAATGGCTTGACATTCACATCAACATCTTTTGCCAAAGTATAGTCACTGTTGTGGTGATTTCATCAACATTTACTTCATAATGCATTAGCCTTAACCATGAAACTCTAGGTAGTACAACATTGGCATAAAAAAAATATGTATCTACCATGAAACATATATCATCAAGATATTTATCTATAGTGTATTTAGGAATCCTCATACAATTTTTCATTTTGTTCTTGTACTCCTCAAAATAGTTATTCATAATTTCCTCAAAGTTTTCCCCTAACTAATTTATCAATTAATTAATTTTCTCCATAGTTGGCCTACTTCTATCCCATGTTATTGTGTCGACGATAAGAAAAGAATTTTGTACATAAAAATATATACAAACTAACAAAGATCCAAACTTATATGATGTGTTCTTCACTTTGCTTATAGTTCCAAGATTCTTTGTTAATTGTTGAAGTTGCAACTTAGCAAGATCATAACTATGATCCTTTTTGACAATTTTTTAGCCTAGGTCCAATACAATACATGTCACACTATTCAATCAGCTCAGCTGATAAAACTTATGTTTTCTTACTACGAATTTGATAATGGGGTCTTCAATCCCATCGATTGACATGCCTCAATCATTCTATCTTGCTCTTGTCAATTTATCAACTTCATTTCTTGCAACACATCTTATTGACTTTGCTCTATCTAGAGTAGAGTATCTAGTCACTCTACATATGCTAGCCTTGTTGATCTTGATTGGCCCTCCTTCTAACCATACCTTCATGTCATGAACATGACTCAACATAGTCTTTATCCATTCTTCTTTGAATTTTTTTAGAAAACCTAGGACATGGAGAAGCCCTTTCTCGACAATAATCTTATTCTCCTCTTTTAATACTCCATTATCATACAATTTTTCATAAGCTTCTCTCAGCTTGAAATCTCTAACTTCTCAAATTTTACACATGTAGCATCTTCATATATCATGAATTTCTAGGACTTTTAGTGGAATTGATGATAGAACACCAATTTTGACTTATGTTGCTTCAACATTCAAATGATTTTTCAAATTAGATGGGGGATACTGATCATTCCTCATGATTTGTGTGTTCCTTTCATTCAATATTTCATAAGAAGTTGTAGACGATGGCATTTCAAACTAGGGTTTTGAAAATATGTTTGATAACCTTTGAAAATAACTAGCTTAAAGATAAAGTTCCACTTACAAAATTCTAACAAATCACCAATGGCATAGAATGATTCTCTCAGTTTGTCAATGAATTTTCCTTTGAATCACCTCAAAAATACTTGTACATTTCAAACTAGGGTTCTGAAAACAAACTTTTCTTTGATAACCTCTGAAAACAACTAGCTCAAAGATAAAGTTCCACTTACAAAATTCTGACAAATCACCAATGGCACAAAATTATTCTCTCACTTTGTCTCTAAAATTGCCTTTGAATTGCCTCAAAATTACTTGTGCACTAGGATTCACTGGGTAAAATAAAAATGAATGCCCAAATTTGATATATACCTTCATTTTTTCAATTATGTCTGCAACAAATGAAATTGTACTAAGGCAGGTGCACAACAACTATGTCAGCCTTTCATACCTATATTTAAATACTCAGTCACTAATACCTTGCTTAGCCAATACCAATTCACTCATCCTATGCATTATCTTGGTCATCATAAGAGCTTGGTCTATATTGCAATGCTCAGTCAATACAAATTATAATATTGATGCTCGATAAAAACATATTTTATTGCCCAATACTTCTCACAGATTCTTCCTAATACATCTTTATTCATGTTGATGTGGACTTTTAAACATTACTCATTAGGAACTATTGTATGATATTACATTAGTTATAGAGTCCCTGTTGCAAATCTTTAGAATAACTAAGAGTGGGGTGAATCAATTAGCCAAGGTGTAGATGTACAAATAAAACTTCTCAGTGCTTAACAAATCCATACCCATAAAATCGTAACATGCATCCATCCATTAGATCATACAATACCTTAATATGTGACTATCCTAGGTCAAAATAACTTTTCATAAATGTAAACATGAAATACCATAAACATATTCACACAATTTGACACAAAGATTTTACATGGAAACTCAATTTAGGAAAAACCACTAGTAACATGCTACCCAAATTTCACTCTTTTGACATGATGCCCTATGAAAGGCCAACCTTGTTAAAGGTTACAATACACACTATTAAATGTGACATATTTAGAGGATTTCAGTCACCCTATTAGGAGTGAGTCTTGTTAGAGGACTTTTAAACATTCCATTAGAATGTCACCCTATTAAAGGATTTAAAAATGACTGTTAGGTCAACCTTAATCCAAAGGATTTTTTCCACACTAGTACAATTGTTAGAAAGTAACAGTAGGAATTGGTTTGATAAAAACTTATAACTCACTTACATATTACATATCTCTATTTTAGTCCTCCATTCTTGTTGGCATTCATACTCTTGAACTTTGATAGGTTGTTCACCCTTCAAGCATTCATCCCCTTAAGCCTTCTTTCTTTGTATGCCAACTGCAGTCTCTTTTGTTTGACCACTAGATGAAGCAATACCCTACTCTCCTTATCTTCCTTAGGTTCTCACAAATGAGAACCTTTTCTTCTGGTCATCTATCTCTATAAATAGAGAATTTATATCTTTTTCCACTTAACCACAATCATCCATTTTAGGGTTAGGTAAGATTCAATGATTTGGTGCATTTTTCCATTTGAGTTCCTCTACAATCTTCCTTGAATTCATCTCAAAATGATTTATCTTGAAGTTTGTGCCACTAGCTCATAATAGTCATCTTCTATATGCTTCATATAATTCAAGAAATAAAATTAGTTGGCTCAAATTTGTCAAATTTTTGATTTACCACTGTTTACTATCGCTCTACATCTATACTACTCTGTCACTTGGCTAGCACTAGTTCATTCAACAAACACTAAAGTTTATTAATGCTCAAGACCAACTAAAATTTACTTGGCATGTACTAACATTCAATTAGCTTGCATTGCTTGCCTTATTTTCTCAACATCTCTTGATTTTCACTCAACTTCTACTATTTTTTACTCGGCTTGCATTAACTATTTGACAAGGCTTGGCAGGCACATTTCTTACTTGATCATCTTCCAGTCTTTTCTTGAGTAATATTTCATTACAGACTTTAAGTAGATAACAATACACTATATTATCAATGTCTTACTTGGTCTTAGTGCTCCTTTCATACACCAAATAACTCAACCTTTCTCTAGGTTCTCTTATTGTCTTCTCATTTCAAATCCTCTTCATCAATCAACCACATGATAGTATTTAGAACAAAAAGAAATTGTCTCACCAGTAGGTAGCAAGTTTGACATTATTGACAAAATAATGATTTTTCCATTACAAGTTCTACACTTCAAAACAATCTCTTTTAACAATCTTCCTTTTTGGCATTGTGGCATTGATGTAAAACCACTACCAATAACAATACCAAAAAGGAATCAATATTTTTGAAATTTCTCCGTCTAGCAGTATAAGTCCTTCCTCTATATAGGGTAATGTTAGCTTTGTCAATCTCCTTCAATATATATCTATCTCCTTATATCTCCCTCTTTAGGTTGTTTTCTCTTATATCTCCCTCTTTGACAACAATGCCAAAGACTTGTCATCTTTTCTTGTAGATATAATCAATTCAGGTTCTCCCTCTATCACCTTGCATGTGACTACAAATCTTCTAATTCAGCTCCTTCATTACTTTAGGTAGCTCCTAAAGTAAGATTTATTGCATCAAGTTATCAAATACAATATTTAGTTCAGTTGATGCAGGGCACTACTCATCCTTCTTAAGAAGCATTTGATAGGGGTAACACCCCTAGTTTACCTCTAAGATATTCATGTGCATCCTTAGGTAAATCTTTTGTGAATATATTAGCTATATATTCTTTTGTATTCACATATTCCATCCTCACTTCTTTGTCTTGAACCAACTCCCTCAAGTAATGATACTTGATTGCAATGTTCTTTGTCTTTGTGTGCATCAAAGGGTACTTTGATATGTTTATAGCACTTGTGTTATGACAATAAGGTACTACAGCTTTAGTAATTTCCTCCTTCATGCCTTTGAGTAGATGTTTGATCCATACCACATTTATACAATTTACTCTAGTAGCTACATATTTAACTTCAATGATAGATTGAGATATACAATTTTGTTTCTTACTGGTCTAGGTGAGCAATCTATTTCCTAAAAAAAATGCTCCACCACTTGTACTCTTTCTATCATCAATGTTTCTAGCCAAATCAATATCTGTATAGGCTCTCAACTCAAATTTTCCATTTTCTTGTAGTATAGACCATAATCTTCTATTCCTTTTAGATATCTCATAATTCTCTTAACAACCATAAAATTATTCTCCTTAGGATTTACAGAAAATCTTGCAATAATCCCAACAACCAATGCAATGTTAGGTTTGTTATGTACTACCTATTGCAACTTGCTAATCATAGACATGTACCATGTTGATTCTCTTTATGAGAATCATCGATCTTTGAAAGTTTATGTCCTTTCACCAAGAGTGCCAAGTGGTTTTGAATCCTCCAAAAAAAAAAAAATTAATATTTTCTTTACATACTTAGACTAAGAGATGTATATACCATATTTCATCTAATACTTACAAACCAACAAAGAACTTAATCTCTCCAACCATAGACATATCAAATTGTTTCTTCATTTCATTTGAAAATGTATCACATAATGCATTTTGACCTCTAAATATGATATCATCAACAAAAATTTCAGCTAGTAAAATACATGTACCTCCTTCTATCTTCAAGTATAGATTGTTTTTATTGTTAGTCTTCTCAAAACCAATATTTAGAAGATAATTTTGAAGCCTTTCATACCATGCTCTTGGGGCTTGTGTTAAACCATATAAATCTTTGTGTAGTCTATATACCATGTTCTTGTTGTTTGGATCAACAAATCCTTCAAGTTGTTCTATGTAAACCTCTTCTTCTAGTATACCATTCTAAAATTTTGAATTCACATCCATCTGAAAAAATTTGAAACTTTTGTATGCAGAGTAAGCAAGCAAAGTTCTTACTTCTTCCAATCTTGCAACTGGGGCAAATGTTTCTCCATTGTGAATTCCTTCTTCTTGTGCATACCCCTTGCAAACTAATTGATGGAGTCACAACCCATGAACATAATGGACAAAAAAGGAAGGCAAAACTTTATTAAATATGAAAATATGCCAATACATTCAGTATAGAGAAAACAGACTCCAAAAAATGCCTTATGGGCTTACAATAGTATAAATCTGGAGATAATTTCTTCTTCCAATACCTTTTCTCAAGCTCCACTCTGAACTGCCTTTTACAATGCCAGAAATGTTCTTAAATAGACCCCAAAGGGTTAAGGATTAGGAACACATTCTAGAAAGTGCTAGTTGGCATCCACCACCAAAATAGAAGACTCTAGAAGTCGCATTAGAAGTCGGCGCAAAATTAGAAGAATCCAAAAATGGTAGCCAAACTTTTGGGAGGCATAACTTTTGAACTGTAGCTCCAATTGATGAAGCATTTACATTTTTAGAAAGCTCTCAAAGTGCTCTATAGCCTTATGGACCAGATATGCTTGTCCCCCATTTTTTGAACCTATACAAGGTCATTTAGTGCTTCAAACCTGACTTTGAAGCATTCTTAGGAGGTCTCCAAAAACTGAAAAACTGCAATAAATTTCTAACCATGGAGTCTTTTGACTTGATTCTTTTTCTAGAATGTTCTAAATTACAAGTATAATCTTCCCTCAAATTTACACCTTCTAACTCACCATAATTATGGCTCAATTACATAGTCCTATTTTTCTAGCATTTACATGTATCCCAAGGTGCTTAAAAACTATAACCCAAGACACTAATAGTGGAACTATGAGAGTTGGAACCTTTATTTGACCCAAATGGGTATCCAGAAATGAAAACACATGAAACATAAACTATGTCTAGGTATTTTTTTTGGGTGACATAGGATTGCCCTTATACCTCTAGATGCTCCTGCATCACTAATCTTGCCTTATTCCTTGTAACTTCACCATTCTCATCTAACTTGTTTCTATACACCCACTTGGTTACTATCACATTCTTGTTTCTTGGTCTAGGTACTAGAGTCCATGTCTTTTTCTTCTCAATCTGATCAATCTCTTCTTTCATGGCTTTACTCCAATTTTCATTCTCTAATGCATCTTTCGCTTTCTTAGGCTCATGCATGCTCAATAAACATGTATGATTTCTCAACCTAATCCTTGTCATTGGTTTTTCTTCTTTATCTCTAATAATTTGTTCAACAAAGTGATGTCTTCTGACATACTTTGACAATCTTGGTTTTTCTCTTCTTTCTTCAATAGGTCTTCCAACTTTAGAATCACTAGGTACTTTGCTATCAAGTAGATCAACATTCCTTTCATGTACACTTATCTCAAAATCAAAAATGTACCTCAACTTGTATTTGGACCTTAGCTCCTAAATGCAACTCGATTCCTAAATGTAATTTGGCATCCATTGTATGTGACTCAATAGTCACTGATACTTGCTATTGATTTACAACTTAGTTCACAACACCTTCATCAACAGACATATCTTCATAAAAGTATTCAAAATACTTGTACACTTTAGTTTCCTTCATAGGGTTAGCTTCATGTACCTATGCATATTCATCAATCTTCACATTTGCACTTTCCACAACTTTGTTAGTGTTAGTATTCAAACACTTATAATCTTTACTTATTGTAGAATAACCTAGGAATATACCTTCTTCACTTTTAGCATCAAATTTACCATTCCTATTATCTTTAAGAATGTAACACTTGCTTCTAAATACCTTAAAATACTTTACATTGGGTGAGTATCCATACCATAATTTAAAAGGTTTTGAATGAGTACCTTTCTTGACTTGTGCTTAGTTCAAGGCATAGACAATTGTACTTACAACTTCTCTCTAGTATTTCAAAGCAACATTCTTCTCCATCATGAGTGTTCTAGCATAGTCCATCACATATTTGTTCCTCCTTTCAACAATCCCATTTTGTGGAGGGGTCCTAGGTGCAAAAGTCTATCTCTTGATTCCTCTATCATTACAAAATATTTCAAACTCATTTGATGTAAATTCTCCACCACTGTCAGATCTCATACATTTCAAATTTTTTTCTATCTCCTTTTAAACTCTTACCAAGTAACACTTAAAAATTTGAAAAAAATCAAAAAATTTCTTCAAAAACATAACTGTCATTGTCCTAGAATAATCATCAACAAATAGGATAATTACTTGTCAACTTTGTAACTTTGCACATCAATTAATCCACACAAATTAGTATGAACTAATTATAGAATTTATTTAGAGAAGTAAGTCTTACTTTTGAAACTAGATTTTTCATGTTTCCTAATTAACATTGTTTGCAAACCATATTATCAGGTTTCTTAAGTTTAGGCAAACCTTTGACTCTTTTCATATTACTAATACTAACTAAGTTATCAAAGTTAACATGACATAACCTCTTGTGCCATAACCACACATCATCAAATTCTACAAGACAAGTGACATCATTCATGTCAAGATAAAATAGATTAACTCTAGTCTAATCTTAATATCCAATTAGTTTCCCATCAATGTCATAGATCTTTTCTTTCTTGTTCTCAAATTCAACTTTGAGACCTAAACTAATAAGTTGGGACACACTCAAAAAGTTATAGTTAAGTCCTTCTACATAATAAGAATTTTTACACATGATCTTTTCTATCAAATTGATTAATCATTTACCTTTGATCAGGCATGATACATCATTACCAAATCTTGCACTATTTTCATTATAATAATCAAGAGTAATGAACTTACTTTTATCTTTACTCATTGGATGTGAACATCCACTATCAATGATCTATCTGTCACTCTCATTCATTAACATCATCCTTCATAGTGGCATATACAAATTTATTATCATGTTTATCAGATTCATCTTTTGTTTCTTCCTCATTAATGTAATAAGAATTCTTTTCCTTATCTTTATAATTTTTACTATTCTCATCTATTTTACTTCTGAATTTGTCTCCACTTCTATTGTTCTTCTTCTCTAGATAGCTAGCACCAATATGACCAACATCATTACAATTAAAGCACTTGATAGGTATCTTACCTTTGTATTTTCCTTTTCCTGAGTGAAGTCTCCTTTCCAACAATGCTTCAAGCTTTTCTACATCTTCCACATTTGTATCACTGTCACTAGAAACATGTTTAACCTTTTTCTTTTTCTTTTTAGGTTCCTTTAATGATAGTTTAGCTTTGAAAGTAGATTTAACATTTTTAGTGTTGAAATTATAAAAATTAGAGAGTTCAAATGAAGTGAGTCTACCCATCAGTTCTTCAAGGGTCAAATTACTACTAGGAACACACCTTGGTTCTTGTATGGAAGAGACTTTAATAGCATAGATAGGTAGTAGTGTTCTTAGTACTATGCCAGTTATAGTCTCATCTTAAATAATACCATTAGTTCCTCTAATAGCATTCATAACATCTTTAACTATTGTGCAATATTCAAAAATGATCTCACCTTCTTGCATTCTTATGTTGTCAAAAATTCCCTTTAGACTTTCAGCTTTGGCTCTCAAAACATTCTTATCTCCTCCATAGATCGTCTCAATAGCATCACAAATATTCTTTGCAGTGTCACAACCTTTGATGTTATCAAACTCTAAGTAACTTAGGGTAGAGGCAAGCTCTAACATATCTTGATTGTGTTCTTTATTCTTTTGTCAAATCATCACTAGTTAGGGCTCCTGCAGGATCATCATGCTCAGTTGTAATGATAGTTGGTGCATAGTATCCAAGACCTCCTAGATGTAGCTTCACCAAACTTTCACATGTAGGAAAGTTTTCCATGTTCAGTTTGGTCACCTCCTTTCTACACATCTTGATCTTTAGATTTTAGTACCTTTAAATAAGTTGTTGTATAGTTAGTCCATGAACTTGGATATGTTATCCCAAAGATATGGTTTGGGAAGATAGTTTTGAAGCAATTTGGACAATGGGTTCAATTGACTTCCTATTAACTCCAAACAAGGTTGGAATCTCCCAAAAGGGATTCAAAGTATCCTAATAGGCACTCATATGTACTAATTATATTTCTTTGGCCCCTAAAAGAGTCGATCCTTTCACAAGGACCTTTTATATTAGTACATCATCTTATGGGCATCATTCCCATTCAGGTCTTCCTTATTATCAAGAGTTTCCATAATTAATAGATTTGGTGCCATTGTGTATGTTTATCTTTCTATGGTTCTTACATCTTTTTATTACATGTTTAAGATTTGATAAAGTTATTATAAGTTGTTTCAATCATACAACTAATTCACCACCCCCACTCCTAATTTAGCATTGTTTACTTCTTGACCAAAGGCCTTAGAGTATAAATTGAGGAGGTTTTTAAATTTTTTGACTTCTTTATTAGTACATGATTCTTAAAGAACTGTTTCATCCATACATTATTGGGGAGTAGTGGGTTCCATGTTACTAGCAATGTGCATATCCTTACTCGCAGTGGGCCAACATCCCTCATAGGGCTTACAACATGGCCTAACCACCTCAAGTAGATTCTATTTGTATAGTGGTTGTATCAAGCATTGAAAGGTTTTTCCTTTGGTGTAATGAAAATCCTAGCTTGTAACAAGTGGTATCATAGATTGGTCATAGGTTTAAATCCATGCACATCATAGTGAGTGACATTGAGAGGGGGATTATTGGTAGTGGGCCAACATCCCTCACAATGTTTGTGACACAACTTAATCACCTCATGTGGATTCTATAAGTCAAGTGGTTGTATCTAAAATGAAAAGGTCATTTTTTTGTTACAACAATAACTATAGCTTGTAATAACTCTAGAGAAGAACTTGATACGTGGATTTAATTATGGATTTTCTAAAAGTTTCTTCCATAATAATGAAAAGGAAATGGTAAATAAAGTCTTATTTTCTAATACCTCTAGATGTGGTAAAACAAAATATTGGAGAGATATTAACTGATATTGAGAATTTAGGAGTATATATGCATTCATATATGAGATTAATTCATTTATTGGAGAAGCCAAAGCTCTTTAGTACTTTACAGAGAAAACATAAATCAATATTTTTCATAGGATTTGCTAATGTCTAGTTTAACGTTAATACTAGGACTTCTAGTTTGTTGAATCGGGTATGTTACTTCTTGAGCAGTAACAAACCCATTATATATGGATATCTTGGAACACGGCCAATTTTTTCATCACTAGTAATGTAGGGTAAAACCTTTTGAAGGCTATTACCTAAGGCTTTAGTTAGTAATTTATAAATTCTTTTACAAAGGTATATTGGAATATAATCCTCAAAGGTTTTTTATCTCTCTTTTTTAGGGATAAAAAATAAGGTATTACTAATTTATTTTAGTAAAATACCAAAGTTTCCAACTATTTCCAATGCATCTATTACTTCTTCCACAATGAATTTCTAACACCTTTTGATGAAGGATGTTGGGAACCCATTCATTCATGGTGCTTTATCACCTTGTATATGATTTAAGGATACTTCAATCTCCTCCTTAGTAAACCTAGCATTGAGAATTTTGTTATGTTTTGTTATGATGATTTTTTGGATATTATCAAGTATAATCTTCACCTATGGTAGCTTAGTTCCTTCCTAGTTGTTTATTTAATAATAGTATTAGCTATAATCGTGGGGTCTTATGTCTAGTTTCCTTCCTAATCTTTGGCTCAAGAAGTTTTACTAATATTCCTACATTGTTTTGTGCTTTTATGAAAAAACTAAGTATTTTTTTTCCCTAGCTTCCATCCAAGTTTCTCTAGATTTTCATTTGCAAAAGATTTCTTCCTTTGCTAAAATGACTTCATAGTTGGTTTAAATTAATTTCTCTTATTTTTGAAAAATATCGTCATTCTTCCCTTTTTCAACAACCAAGGTGTTGAGGGATTCTTTTAGTACCTCAAGAGAGGTCTTAGTATCAAATATGTTTCCAAATACATTTATGCTCTAGGGAATAAGCTTATTTTTAATCACCTTGAATTTTGTAAAAAGAAAAAATATTTTGGATGATTTTACCTTCAGACTTTCTCACCACTCTCGAATTAGTTTGGGTAGATTTTCATCCTTGGAAAAAAAATATTTTCCAATTTAAAATGGCAATAGAAAATTTGTCCTAGGTTGTCTAAAAGCTCACAACAAGTAGTTTTTAGATTTGTAGTCACAATTTTGATATCTTGTTCTTGCATACAAGACAAATTCATTTTGTTTGATGGGGGAAGGTTTTCCTTGGTCAAGCCCTAGATTGATGAATCAACATTGAAATAAAATAAAATCTTAAGAATGAAAGGAATCAAGACAAATGCAAATATTCACCTTTCTTGATAAAACCCTTGTTAATAAGGATCTTAAAATGCTTGTATGTTGTAGATGTTGAATTTTCAATGAATGATGTAAGAAATCTCCTTAAATGCAAACATAAATCCTCAAGAGAACTTCTTAGTCATCTATACTTAGTTTAACTTGAGTGAGTTTTTAATTCAATAAGTTTAGTATATTTAATTTAAAGTATATTAAGTTTGAATTTAATAAGGATTATAATTTAATAAATTAAGCTTATTAAATTTAAATTTTATTAAGTGGATTTAATTAATATTTTATTTAATAAATTAATTTTATTGAAATTAAATTGTATTTGAAGTTAACTAATATTTCAACTTAATGGATAATAGATTAAGTTTATTTGAAGTTGAATTATATCAAATTAAATTAATTTTTTTATTTTATTAGGAATCTATTTTGGGCTCTTACTTCAACAAAATCTAATTATATATGTTATGTGTTAAATGTATATATAGATGTTGTTTTAAATTTTGTAAGGGTTATAGTGTTACTAGTGTTTTCTAGGTAGTTTTTGAGAAGTGATACCTAACCTTACACTTACCTTATATTTTTTTACTTGGATTGACTATGTTAGTATGCCATCATTTATTTTAAGAGACAAGGCTTGTCCTAGTGGTATGGGCCCCAAGTAAACACCTGAAGAAACCTTATGTGAGGGATGCATGAGAGAATTTCTAAACCCTAGATGGCCTATTGTGTGGAGTAGAGGTCATAAGGATAACCTTTGGGTGAGTTTGAAAAAGAAAACATAACATAAGTCAAAACTAGTTGGGAATGGGTAAGGGATTGAATCAAACTTATATCAAAGATAAAAGATTGGATAATGGCCTGCATAGGTCTCACTAGAGTTACATGTTCATTATAGCTACTAGGGCAGGTCGTATGAGGGTGTCATGGTACATGATTGCTAGAGAGGATCCCAACACATAGGACAACACAATGAAACACACCATCATCTTTGGAAACCCATCTCCTTTGCTTTTATTTTGTGTTTATTTGTTGTCTTTTATGTGATGTTTTCTATTTTGGGTTGGCTGATCCTCAACCTTAGACTACCCTAGTTTACCTATGTGAATGATAATTTTATCTCCTATCTTGAGGGAATGGACCTTAGTGGACCCAATTTTTTGAGTAGTGAATTATTTCAAGGTACTATTCACATTTTGGATATTCTTGGAACATTTGAAGTTGTTGAAAATGTTCTTCTCTTTGTATCATGTAAAGAAAGTTGTAACACTAGTCAAATTATAATGATATCTAAGTTCTGAAATGTTATTCATTTTGATGTAAGCCTATAAGGCCATGAATTATAAAGAATGTTTTATAAGAAAACATGTAGTTGGGAAGGGTATCTCTAGGAAAATAATGAGAAAGGAAAACAAAATGCAATATTGTTGTTGAAAGTAAAGCTTCAATTGAGAATATTATTATTCAAGATTTTGAATCCAAATGTGTTACTGTTTTTTTTTTTTGGAAAAGTGGATGAACCACTATATATATATATATATAATTTAAAACTGGTTCAAGAGCTCAATTGAGAAAGAACCAATAAAGAAAACCCAACATCGTCACAGTATGTACAAATTACAAGCATTGATATTGACAATCATAGCTTATCAATAGAATAAACATAATTTCACCAAAATTCAAACTTTATCGAATTTTTCATTTTCAAAGATATCAAAACAACAGGCATAAGGGACTCAATACAACCAAAAATTTCATAACATTTTACAAAACATGCTTGAAGTTTTGAAGAAAAGTCCAAAAAATAGAAGAATGCCAATAAACTATTTTTCTTCCATGTCCTCAGCACCTTCTATAGAAGTGGAGATTAAACCAATTTTTACTGAGTGACCCTAGCCAAAATCAGAGCATGGTAGTGGAGCCACCTCCCAGCCCGAGCTTGAGCCTTCAACAACAATATAAGAAATACCCCCCCCCTAGGTTGTTGGTTTGAGATGATCCAAATGGGGTTTTTGGACAAGGTGTCTCAAGCCAACAACACTTAGAGTAGGAACCAATCAATTACCAATTTCATGAACCAACTGAATTGAGGGAGCTAGAGGTGTCTTCTTATGAGTAGATATTGCATGTGCTTTAGAGATTAGAAGACCCAGAATGTCAAGCAATGCAAAATCAATTTTCTTTGCACCTTTAGACATCTTAAAACCCAGAGCTTTTGCCATGCTTTGCAAGGTCTTTGTTAAGAGCCGTGAGTTATTCTTTTCACATGCCTTCTGTATTGCCTCAAAAGTCACCAAAACTTCATGTTTCTACATGAGCATAGTCCTTAAAAATAGTCCTTCCACCAAGGCATTTTCGTACCACAAATCATAATTCTGCATAGCTCGCTTCAGTTTATTTTGAGCACAAAACTCTGGTCTGACCACCTTGTAAGCAATGATTTCTAGTCTCAATGTTGACTGAAGAAGATCCATAGCATTAGATAGAAAAATGGAGACCAAATTTGAGGGATATAACACTTGTCTAGAAGTTTTAGAGAAGAAGTCCACCCCAATGACATTTCGAATCGCACGACGCATGGAAGAAGAGAGTAGAATGAACATAATATCCAACATCTGATCATTCAAGGGATGAGAGAGTGCATCTTCATCTACCATTGGTTGAAGAAAAATTATATAATTTTCGGTAGAATGCTTTTGTGATATTGATGGCAAGACTCACATTTCACACAAACATCCAATGAGAACGACATTCTAGAAATTGAGAAGGCAAGAAGAGGGAGCAGGGAAGAAGGAATCAAAAAAGGAAATCCATTGATTGCCTATAAAATCCCCACCAAACACTCAAAAAATATGACACACCTACTCCCATGTGAATAATAAATAAGGTGCCATTACAATAGAGCCCAATTGCAACTGTATAGATCGAAGAACAAGATTGACAACCCCAAAATTGAATAAAGAATGAATATTCTGCATCTGTATGTATTGGAATGGAAAAAACCTTATTACCATCTATTAATGTCAACCTTGATCAACTTGAGGCATGCTTTTGACTTAAATATAGATTTGATCTTGCTAAATGTAAAACCACACAATGTATTGAAGTGATGATAGCAAAAAATGATACTGAGCAATGCAAAAATATTTAGTATGACTTCACCATAATCTCACACATGTGAACCTCCTTGAACATGTTAATGTTATTTCATAATGCAAAAGTAAAGAAAAACTATTATGAGACCTTTATACTTTTTTCTCTCTACTTTCTCTTATGAAGAAAAACTATTATGAGACCTTTATACTTTTCTCTCTCTACTTTCTCTTATGAGGTTAAATGAATCGAAAGATTTCTATTCTTGGTTCATGTTCACTCGTAATGTTCTATGAAATGTGTTTAATATGAATTTGAGGAGTAATCATGCAAGGGAACCTGCTAGGACTTAGATTACATGATTAAACTTATGTAAACTAAAAATATTTTTTTTGCATTTTCTCTCTTGATTTTGTCTTGTCCTTTCGGGTTTCCTCATAGGTCATGACATGTTTTGGTAGCAACTAATTCAGCCCCCTAGTGTCTTGCTTCTATTTCAAATATAAACAATATTAAATATGGTGGAAAAAGAAGAAATAGTTACAGTTCACAGTATTGTCCTTCGTTCAATGTGGACTATAAATGGAGAAACAAATGTTCACTTTCTTTTATTATCCAACTAAATGAAAAAAAAACTTGACTCCTTTCTTAAATTATGGGTGATTTTTCTTATAGGTTGTTGCCTTTAATCCTCCAAATGGTAGTGTTGCCTATGAACTCCTAGCACGGGTTCTTCCCCTTTCACCCCACCTTGATTGATTTGGGAACAAAAAAACATTTGATAAAGTCACTAAAAGTTAAGCTCAACTACATGATTAGGTTCCAGTTACCAACAAGGAATCGCAAAAATGGCTTTAAGTTCAATATTGAGGTATATTTATTATTTATGTGTGGTTTCAAAATAGTTCAAAATGAATGCAATTAATAGAACAAATCATGAGTGAGACATTCTTGACCATGAATATATTAAACGATAATATCGAAGAAATAATGAGTATCCTAAGGTAGTGCAAATGTAATGGTTAAAGAATGTAATTACATCCAAATAAGATATTCAGGGCACTTTGTCTTGAACTATCTATATTTGACTGTTTTGAAACTATTCCAACATCAAAGACTTTGAAAGATCATTGCTACAATACTTTTATTTCAATAGCTATATAAAAAATAATGATAAATCATTCTATAAATTCTTCACAAATGTTTATTTCATTACTAAAATAATACAATATTTTTTAATCTAAGTTAATAAATTCAAATTTTATCTTATTTAAGATATAAGATTTCTATCTAACTATAACATTGATATGATGCTTTCCTTGAGAGTAAATATGACTGATCCACTATAAAAATTTAAAAAATAATAATAACCATATTCTTAAATCTATTATTAATTAAAAACGTATAAATAATCTGAAGCATAATAATGATGCATTCTACCATGGAAACCATTGATATTTTTATTCTATAAGTTAATTCATGCTAATCATTCTAAAACTTTAATGTCCAACCTATCATATACATCAAATTTGATATATTTGCATTTTTTTTCGAGTTATCAAACATACTGATTAGGGGAGCGAATTCTCTACTCCCCACTACATGATGACGTCTTCCATATATAAATGTCATGTATAATACGAAATAAGAAAAATATCTTCTCCGATAAGATGACAATATTTCACATGATGAAATGCATTCAATATAAAAGTGGTCACACGTGAGAGGAGACAAAATTTGAGAATATAAAGTACTTTCCACCTAGACTAGGATAATTCAATCTATGCATATTTAGGGCCAAGATAAAGCTTAAAAACATATTCCTAATGATCTCTATGCATCATTCCCATTTCAGGGACATTCACACCAAACTCCATGATATGAAATTTTAATATTTATTTAATTGAAATTTTAATATTAAGTTAGTTTTAATGCAAGTAGTTAGAAAGTGGATAATTTTGAAGATGGGTTATATATAACTTACTTTATGAATCATGATTTTAGATGAGCAAGTTCACTAGTCTATTGCTTAGAAATATCTATACAATATACTAAAATACATATTACAGAAGGAGACATAAGGTAAGTTGTACCCCTTGTAAATATGGGATACCGAAAATAGTTTAACAAACAATTAGTATTAGATATACATGGTAATATACAAACCTTAAACCTAACAAGAAAAACACAAAGTCTTAGTTCTTGATTATCAACTGAACTCGAGCTGCTCCCTATAACCTAAACTATTGAATAGATTTTGTCGTAGTTAAATTTTTTTAATCATTAATCTAGAGTATACTTACATTATGAAATTGTTTAAAATATATTTTAGATAAGATGCACTTTAGACTTTTTATTTTATTTTAAAGTTTACTTGTAAATTAATATAAACTTGCTTTGTGTTTTAAGATGTTGGTAAATTTGATGATGGTTCATAGAGTATAATCTAGAATATTGAAGATGTATGATTATAGTTAAAAGTTTCTTGATTATTAAGATATGCTATAAAAATATAATGACTTATGAAATGCATTTAATTTGAAAGAAGTCTTTAATAGAACAAAGTTCTAAAACTTAATAAATCGGTGAAGATATAAATGGAACGTAATCATTATCTTTAAAGAGACTTCATATTTGTTTGATGATGCAGTGAACCCATTAAAATGATAAGCATTAATTTAATATTGTTGGTGTAAATAAGTATTTACTTATTACACTTACTTAAGTTTACTTAAGTTAATGCATTATTTAATTATTTTGCATTATTTATTATTATTTTAGGTGAGACACTTAGGAGTTTGTGTACTCTCATTGAGTTATGCAACTCTAATTATGCACATGGTGTCTATAACACAGGAGTATGCATCATTCACTGAGTTGTCATGTTGACAACACAGTTATCCACACTCCTCATTTAGCACATGTTATCTATACCATTGATTTGTGTGCTACACCATTGTAGGTTTATCCTCACATCATTGCACTTAATCTCATGCTTAATGGAGAATAACCCATATCTAGTGGACATGTGCTTGGTTGTATGACATATCATGATGCTGACTTCTATGCATTCTAGAAGCTCTCCTGAGGCCTTTATATAAAAGCACTCCTAGTGTACTCTCAAGTTGGCTAAGCTGGCATATTGAATGAATATCATCATTCTGATCATACTCTGTCTATTTTGGTCTATTGTGTGCTTGTGTTGAGTTCTTTAGTTCTTGGGTGAGTTCTGGTCTAAGCCAAATTCTTACATGGTATCAGAGCTAAGGGAGATTCTCATCACATAGCCGTTCGAGACCATTCATGCTTCAGCACCTCGACTTGAATCTGGAGGATCTATATAAATTGGGAGTGTCTAAAGCCAGATTTGACCTCACCATTACATAAGAACCATCGATTCGATGAAGATCGACTATAAATTTACCTATATTGGATGAAAGTTGATCGTAAGGCAATTTTTTTTTGCAAATCAGAACCTGGAGGCCTGATTTGCAATTCGGGTATGATTGTTTATTTGATCTGATCATTAATTTTTAGATCTAAATTTAATTTATTCTCTATATTTTTGGGTATGTATTTTTGGGTATTTTCATTTTCGGGACAGTTGCCCAATTAGAGAAAAAATATTTTTGGGTATTTTTATTTTCAGGATACTTGGCCAATCAGAGAATTTTTTTTTGCCAAACCAGGGAGTGACACCCTGGCTCAGCTCTACATTTTTGGTGGTGGGTACTCTATAATTTATTTTGCAGGGTTTATATATTCATCGGGCTTCATTTTAAACTTGGCCACAAATGAAAACCTCTGCACTTACACATTGGCCAATCAGAGAATTTTTTTTTGCCAAACCAGGGAGTGACACCCTGGCTCAGCTCTACATTTTTGGTGGTGGGTACTCTATAATTTATTTTGCAGGGTTTATATATTCATCGGGCTTCATTTTAAACTTGGCCACAAATGAAAACCTCTGCACTTACACATCGGCCACCGTACCACGCTGATTGTACTGCGCACCCTGCACAAATTTTCAAGCAAGTATTATCCAACCGGCGGCATCCCTTTTGCATTTTACTTGTGCGCTATTGTTTTTAAACAAGCGCAATACTTCTAACCCCACGAATGTGGGACTAAACTCATATTCTAACTGTGAAAAGTTAACGACAACTAGCAACATAATTCGGCAGTGCATCTAGCAATTTCGGTGTCACTTTATGGAAATACGGTGCATGCTTTAAACTCTCAACAACCCACTGTATCATAAGACACGTGGAAAGCCCAGCACCCATCACGTACAGCGCACTGTCAGCGCCAAGTCATAGCGATAGTCATCGTTATTGACAAGAATTCAACTACATCAGCGTCCACGCAGACAATCAACAACCAATCATAGTTTTCCCACTAAGCAGTACATCCCAATTAGTAGGACAGCTGTCATGACACGTGGACATCGACTCAGTGCTTACGTGACTCCAAGTCAACAAATTCGTACTCCCACGTCATTGGCTGATGTCATCCAGTTCATGAGCTTAAATTTGATGCCCGTTTGGATGTCATTCCAGAGAAAAATAGAACTGATGCTATAGTCGTATGACCGTCAAATTTAACTTTTTCATTCACTGATGCAACCCCTCTCCAGATTCGTTTTCAATTTTGCAGTTCGACTTTAGGAGGCCATAACTCGCACGTCAGGACTCCAAATTAGGTGCAATTTTTTTTGAAATTGGGTAAAAAATTTTAAAGTTTTCAATGGTGTAGCTATTTTTTGGTTTTGGTGCACGAATTTTTCATAAATTGCATTTTTTGGCGACTATACCTGGATAATCCTACATTTTGCAACTTCAAAAGCTCCGTACGGGCACATCTAGAGTCAAAAACAAGTTTCATTTTTTTTGAAAGTGTATTATTTTTTGTCTACTTTCTAGATCTGACATCAGATTGTACTGTTGTGTGGACAAAATTGTCACTTTCAGAAATACAACCTTTCTTTGCTTTGTATTGCTTCATAATTGTAGCACATTGTAAAGTTTCAGATTTGTACTCCATTAAGAAGTTGTAACAAGAAAAATCAAAAGTCCACAAAGGCCAAAATTGGTAAGTGGCCCATTGTAATTGCACTATTGATAAAGTGCCCAAAGAATCTATTTTGGGGGGTTTCTTGATTTAGTGAAAAGGGGGGGTGTTCTTGGTGTTGTGTTCTCTCTTTTCTGCACTTTTCTTTCATTTTCTACATTATGGGAAACTTAAGTTTCCTAAATTAACTCCTCACAACTATGCTTCGTGGTCAATCAAAATGTTGTATCACTTAATGTATAATGGAGTTTCACAATATGTAGATGGTACTCTTCCTAAACCAACAGGTGATAATGTTTTTGCGAGTGATATTTCAAATTGGGTACCAATGGATAGGAAAGCCCTAGGTGATATTTGTTTGGGGGTAGATGATAATATCATGTATCAAATCAAGAAATGTACTACATCCAAGGAAGCTTGGGATACCCTCGAAAGCCTTTATGGGAAAGTGTTTGAAGAGGATGTGTTCAAGATTGAAGATGAGCTTGTATCCTTAGATCCTAAGTTGTATGACTCAATACAAGATTTCATCATCAAGGTGAATGAATTAAGGACAAAGCTTACTGATTGTGGGAGTTCTATAAAAGATGACAAACTGATCTATCTCATCCATAAAAAGCTGCCATCTGAATATTCCACATTTGTATCTTCTTCTAACACCTCTAAGACTACCTTAGGGTGTGCCTACAAGAAAGTCACTTTTGATGAATATGCTAAACTATTCGATGATGAAGAAAAGAAGTTGAGATCAATGGGGATTCTCAAATCACCTCAGTCCAAAGCATTGGTGGCAAATGAGGGTTCTCAAAATCCAGCTACACAATCTTCAAACAAAGGAAAGGGTAAGAAGAAATGGAAGAAGGACAAATCTGAGGATGCAAAAAAGAAAACACCACAATCCAATCAACAAGGCAAGTCCTCAAATTCCAATAAGAAAGGGGACAACAATAAGGAGAAGAAGAACTGCGTTTATTGCAAGAAATCAGGTCATGAAGAGCATGAGTGTTATCTTAAGAAGATTGATGAATTAACCAACATCATGAAGAAACATAATGTTCCATTGCCTAATGCTTATAAGGATAAAGGGTTGTCTTCAGATTCAAATGGAAAAGGGCAAGCACTCATGGCTAATTCAAACTCTTCAAAGGAATAGATATTTGAGTCAAGTGCCTCATATCATAAGGGTTCTTCAAAGGAGGATTTTTCTTCATTGAATCACTCAAAGGTACCACACATCTTAATGGGAAATGATAGAAAAATGGAAGTTGGAGGGAAAGGAAATGTGGAAATGGAAAATGGAGAGTTTTGAGAGGTTCTCTATGTTCCAAACCTAAGTTCAAATCTCCTTTCAATCTACCTATCATGGCCTAATAGTTGGGACCCATATTGCATTGCATCCTAGATTTCATAAGCTTAAGGGCATTCCCCTAAGTTGCACTTAAGGGGGGGTGTTGGTGTAAATAAGTATTGACTTATTACACTTACTTAAGTTTACTTAGGTTAATGCATTATTTAATTATTTTGCATTATTTTATTATTATTTTAGGTGAGACACTTAGGAGTTTGTGTACTCTCATTGAGTTATGCAACTCTAATTATGCACATGGTGTCTACAACACAGGAATATGCATCACTCACTGAGTTTTCATGTTGACAACATAGTTATCCACACTCCTCATTTAGCACATGTTGTCTACACCACTAATTTGCGTGCTACACCATTGTAGGCTTGTCCTCACATCATCACACTTAATCCCATGCTTAATGGAGGATAACCCATATCTAGTGGACATGTGCTTGGTTGTATGACATATCATGATGTTGACTTCTATGCATTCTAGAAGCTCTCCTGAGGCCTTTATATATGGGCACTCCTAGTGTACTCTCAAGTTGGCTAAGTTGGCATATTGAATGAATATCATCATTCTGATCATACTCTGTCTATTTTGGTCTACTGTGTGCTTGTGTTGAGTTCTTTAGTTCTTGGGTGAATTATGGCCTAAGCCAAATTCTTACAAATAACCTATAAACTTTAACAAGTAAATAAATAAATGATTAACTTTTTATGTTGTTGTGTGTTTATATGAAGTTTAATTCAATGTATTTTGAAATAGGAGACTCCCATTCAAATATTGGATGAAGATAAACAATTGCATGTATTTTCAAATAAATTCATGAGTATGATGAAGAATAGGGATCTAATTGGTACAACAATATTTTTTATAGGTTTTCTAATGTGTTAACAAGTAGTCAACAATTTAATGTGAGAGTTTTAACTTCAATTTTATAAAAAATAAAGTATAAAATGCTTTGATAAATATAAGTAGCAAAATCAAAGGTGTTGGCCCATAGACAAGTCAAAAAGGATTAGCAAAAAATAAGAGCATGTTAAACGTGTTATAAATAATTATAAACATGTTATGTCTTATTAATATTTTTAAAATATTAGTTTGGATATGGAATTATTAACTTAAATAAATTTATTAAAAGAATAAATTTTAATAATGTAGTTATTTCCCTCTTGTTAATGGGTACTTGTGCAAAGTTCAAATGACAACCAATAAAATTGACTTCGCTATTGTAAGGCTGGATTAAATTATATATCCAAGAAAAAATCAATCTAGTATCAATTCTTCGGCATCACAACATAAAACTTTTAGTTATGCTTTCTTATTTACTTTTTGTGTTACAAACAATGGGGCAAAATTCTAGGGCATGATAGAATCATGCACCTTCATAAGACATATGTAGTCAATAATGCAATCATGATTATAGATCCAATAATAGATAATCAACTCATATAATTTCACACATTAAACAATATACAAAAATATTAAAGAAAATTATTAATTAATAAAATAATAAGAATTCAATATTTTAACCTTCAAAAGAAAATTTGTTCTAATGTAGGTACGTAACCCAAACCATATAGAATTACAAAGACTTCAAAAAGTATGACTTCAAACTTAGCACAGATTTAATATAAGCACATAGCTTTGTCACATGAAAAAAACTCTTCTTAAAATATTAGTATCACTACTAGCTTGGTCAACTCAATCTTATACAACTAGGAATAAGAGAACTTTTTTATGCATGACCTAAAAATATTTCCTTGTGGTTTATCCATTTACTATTCATTTGGATAATTTTCCTACTATTTTAGGTTGTGATCTATCCTATTGACTCATTTTCTTATGCTATCCTTTGTTGATCTCTAAGTCTAAGTTGCCTATTAGTATCTAACACTTAGACATTTTAAGGTAGTATTGGACAATCATCACTATGATCGAGCCATCCAAATAAGGTAAAGTTATGAAAGGACTTTTTTATTTATCAATACATGTCGAGCAAGTCAAAGGTTTGCTAAGCACCCTAGTTGAGATTGAAAAAGCATACAAGTTGAGTAATCTAGTTGAGACCAAGCAAGCAAAAAGTTCATTATTACTGAGTGAAAAGATGAATGTTAGTATGATTGAGTGTTAGAAAATTCAAGTTCCAAGTAAACCAATATTGACATTTGAGTTGTAATTAACCAATATTGACATTTGAGTTGTAATTGCACAAACACTTATGTAATTCATTCTAGCCAACCTCTACACAATATTTAAGGATCCAAGAGATAATTAGGGAGGAAATTACACATTTTATTAGAAGTTATCAATCCTTAGGAAAACATAATGACCAATCGAAAAATTAGAATTGAAAATGGAAAAAGGATGAAATATGGATTGTTTATCATAATCTAGAACCTTTAAGGATTATATATTTAAAAAAGTGTTCCTAACCTAAAATCATATAGAGTGTGTGTGAATCGTATGAAGCAAAGTGAAGAAGAAAACAAGCTAAGTACAAAGAGAAGGAGTTCAGACATTGCAACCAATGTAGTGAAGGATAGAACAAATATATCAAATAAGGAAATCTATAATCACTTTCAAAGAAAACTAAAGGGTCATGTACTAAATCAGTTTTAACAAACCTACTTCAAATCTCCCAATAGAGTCCTTACTTTATTGTAAGTGTAAAATCATTTCACAGAGTAAGACCTAACAATCTTAAAGACTTTTAACAGAGCAGACCCCTCACAGGGTAGATCATCTAATATGATCAAAGTGTAACCCTAACAAGTTAACTTTGTTGTTGCAATAATGAAGATTTGTGGGTTTTATCCCCACCCCAACTTTACCTTCATATTGAAGTGTTTCTGAGTAACCAAAATCATTGTGTTATCTATTGATGATTGTTTATGGATGTTATGCTTAGATAGATTTCATTACATCATTACATATTTATGTTTATATGAAATAAGATTTGAGATATGAGATGGATTAGGTCTGAACTGTTTTAGCAATGCAAAGTGTTATAGATTATGATTCCCCCCTCCCTCACCCACACCCCGAATATCTTGTTTCCCATTAAGATTTTCAAAAATTGGCATCAAAGCTTAGTTCTATTGAAAAAGTCTTACAGCTTGATGGGATTAGATATTGAGGATGGAGGAATACAAGATCAAAAAAATAATTGAGAATCAAATGATTGAAATCTAGATCATATTGCAACAACTTGAAGGAGCAAAATAAGAGTTGAGGAAATCCTTATAGAAAAGGAAAGAAATGGTCATTCAGCAACATGATACACAATATAAGGAAGTTGATATACAAGGATTGCATAATAATGGAAATACTGATGACAATGATGCAACAATAGAAGACCTATTATAGAAGAACAACAATATGAGTAAAGAAGTCAAAGAACTCAAGAGAGAATAAGAAATTCAATCATAAGATTATGTGAAGTAATTGAGCAAAAGAATAAACCTAAAGAAGATAAAGCCATGACCAGGGAAGACAAAAGACAAATGCCTGCCAAACTTAAAGAAAGATCATTTGAGGTGTAGAAGCTCACAAACAAGTAGTTAGACATGACGAACCAATTGCTAACTACAAGTCAAGAATTTTATAGAAAGGACATGGAAATCACAAATCTGAGATTACAAAGTGACTAGCTAAGAAGAGAGTTAAGATTTGAGAAAGAAATACTATAAATAATGAACAAACTGAGTGAAGCTATCAAATACTTTGAAGAGCTCACTAATACATTTGGCATCAATTTGCGATAGCTATGTGTCATAATTACAATAGCTATCTGTCACCATTGCGACAGTAATAGATGTTGCTATTTTTTAGTCACAAAATACGACATCTACCCTATTTCATTGCAATTACGATGCATAGCTATTGCAATCCAACCACTTTCTTGTGACATCAACCTCGTCACAATTTGTGGGGTATCTATCACAATAGTGATGCCTCCAAGGTTTTTGTGATAGCAGTTGGGGTGTCCACCTACAACAACTCCAACAACAACCCCATTGCAATAATTCCATTTTGTGTCGCAATTGCGATGATGACGGTTGAATTGCAATGGAAGGGGGCGTTGCCTTTACAACAACCCCATTGAAATTCATCATTTTTGTGTCACAATTGCGATGAGATGCGATGGAACATGGTGTCACCACTACTGCTCTCCCGTTACAATTACGACGGTGGCAGAGTAAAACATATAAAAAAATTTGTTGGCTTCCAGCTACATCAAACAAAATTAGACCTCTTAAACCCTGTGTAACTTCATTTGGTCACATCTTATATTTGAGTAGGATGGTATCTTATTGGTGCTCCA
Source organism: Cupressus sempervirens (assembly GCA_028749045.1). Taxonomy (NCBI): domain Eukaryota; kingdom Viridiplantae; phylum Streptophyta; class Pinopsida; order Cupressales; family Cupressaceae; genus Cupressus; species Cupressus sempervirens. The sequence goes on along the minus strand of CM053788.1, from coordinate 140,854,255 downwards.
TCAATTATTTCATGAGATATTATTATCAGGCCATCCAATTGGCTATAGGACAAAGATGATTCCTGAACAATCGAATTAGCAATACAATCGATCTACATTGCATTTGGACACTTGGTTTGAGGTTCATCTCATCGATTCCCATTCATCATAGGATCTTTATTTGGTTAGACCTTGATAGAAAACATTGATATTTCCTGAGCCCCAAGCCCAAATCGTGCAAGCTTCAATCTCCACATATCATAAAGCCTGTATATAGAGTTGAGCATCTTGTAGCTGGAAGCTTCACTTGCATCAGCTCTCAAATGGTGTGAGAATGCTTAGCTCTATATATAGGCTTTATGATATGTGGAGATTGAAGCCTGCATGATTTGGACTTGGGGCTCAGGAAATCTCAATGTTTTCTATTGAGGTGTAATCAGATAAAGATCCTATGATGAATGGGAATCGATGAGATGAACCTCAAACCAAGTGTCCAAATGCAATGCAGATTGACCGTATTGCTAATTTGATTATTCAAGAATCATCTTTTTCCTATAGCCAATTGGATGCCCTAATAATAATATATCATGAAATAATGGAAGGAGCAGCAATAAGACACCATCTTGCTCAAATATAAGATGTGACCAAATGAAGTTACGCAAGTTATAAGAGGTTTGATTTTGTTTGATGTTGGAGGTAGTTGAGAATGACATAGCTAGAAGATTCACCTCCCTTGTCTCCTCCCTTTTCCTCACTCCTTCTCAGGCCTTAATATGTCATACTTATGTTGCTTAAATCATTGAGTACTGACAATTTTGCTAAAATTGATTCTTACATTTCTCTTTTCAAAAGCTTTCTTATAAGGATAAACTATGATAGAAACAATCTCTTGAACATGCACACACTTTTTTGGCTATGGTGGACTAGGAATGTGCAATACATATTTTGTGCACTACAATATCATGTAGTGAAACCAATTATACAAATACAAATATAGAAGTAGTGAAACCATGGAAGCAAAAGCCAGTAAAATTGGGAAGGTTCAATGAAAACAAATATTATGAAGAAATATTGCAATGATGTGGCATTAGATTGAATACATTGATATATGTAATTGGATTAAAAATATCTCTGGATATTAATGCCAGTAAAGCAACATCATAATTTTTTGAGATGTGCGTATTGATCTCATCATTTTTTATTTAATTAACATTACTTGAATGATTTGAACAAAAACTTACACAGAATAATAAAGCTACTTTGATTTTTAATCCATGTCACTCAGGTAGAAGAAAAATAGAACAACTTTCTTTTTTAATAATATGTATAGCATACCTGAAATGCACCCATAAAGCCCCATCTCAATTGATTTGTTGTCAATGTTGGGATGACAACATAAATTACTAACATAGTAGGCTTGTACTTAACAATCAACCTGGGGCAAATAAAACATAAATATCGTGCTGAGAATCAGAATTTGTAGATGTGTTATCTGTATATCAGAAAATCAAATTCACATTGGCATGGCAACAGATAAATCTAGAATTGATGAAATTGCCTGCATTATGAGCTAATGATTATGATAACCAAACCCCAATAGTGGCCAAAATGAAACCAAATTGTAACTTATCACCAATTTCCCAAATTTGATAGTTTCAAATGTCCAAGGAATATATAATGTAGAATAAGATAATAATTACTTTACAATTCATTCAGATGTTGTAAATACTACTATGATAGAAGCTTTCACTTTTATTGCTGCACTTACCTAAAATTATCATACAAATACTTCTATTAAATTTATATCACTTTCCACATATCAAACAAATAGTAAATTACAACCAACATTAAAATTCATCTATAAACAAAACCTGAGTCATGGAAAAAGGAATTAAAATAATTTTATATACTTACTACAAAGGTTGCAATGCATTCCAACTGAGACATCGGTTCACTTTGACATTTGAGAGTCTTCTTATAATAAATAGCCTAATTGTACACTTTCTCTACCTACATGAAATAATTAGAATATGTTATCTTTTAAGCAGTTGTTCAGATCATAATATGATATCACAATACATATATTTAGAGAAGGGGGAGAGAAAGTTATTGGTTGACCTCAATTCTGATGATCAATGGCTGAAATAATCGACTGTAACTAATCTCTATATCCTCCCACCCAGTGCTGAAGCAAAGTTCATTCCAAAGATTTTTTTTCCCTTAGAGAGTAAATTAGGTGAGATCGAGAAATTGCGGTTGAAAGCAATCAGAATATATAAAAGAAAGAATGATAAACACAACAAAACCAAATTTGTGATGGGTTTTTAACAAGACATAGCTGTTAGGCGGATACTCAAATAACATCCTTCTACTTGATCCTTCATTTAGAAACTAAAAACAACTTAATAAGCCATCAGAATGATCAAATACCACATTCTCTCTTGTTTACAACATTTCTCAGTTATCACTAGTCTAGATCATTCTTAGTTCATATTCACCTGCCGTTGTAATGTACCTCACCCATGGCACTAGTTGATATCCACTCTTTTCAATGATTTTTAGATACCTAACCTGCAGTGAAGAATTGCAACAAAAGAAAGTTGTTATAAAGTAGTAGCCTAAATCTAAATGAACAAAATGTAAATTCTCACCCATTTATTCAATGCATCAATTTACTTGTGGAGCTAAATATTTAAAAAGCATAATGATTTTCACTGAGGCCAATATAATTATAAGCAATGAGCTTGTTCTCATCAAAAATATAGAAGTGAACACACAAAAGGGTCCAACACTGTGATGAATTTTATGGAGTTAGTCCAAAATGACCTGAAATGACTCAAATTTCAGATAATTTATAAATCATGGTAATGAGCTAATGATATTTGCAAAAGAAATAATCTACATTTGTAAACTAAAGTTAAGAAATGGCTTGAATTCCTAATAGAGTAAAATATGGTATCTCATATTTGACACGAATAGGCACCCGCTTTTCGGGGTTTCTTCTTCAACAGTTATGCTAGAAAGGCTAAATTCAGCCCTCAATATGCATTCACAAATCAAAACCCACATAATAAGTCAATCAAGAAACTAAAACATTAGGGTCCAGAACCACGGTACTATTAACCATCTTTGAACAAGAAAACCAATGAAAGCTGCAAGATACCTTTCCACCAAGAAATGATTTTATTTTCCAAAGCAAAGCATCCCTCTCTGGGGAGTATGCAGAAGTACCCATTGATGTGTGTACATGAGGTGTAGATGCGTCAACTGGTATTGGCAATTCAATTTCAACATTTTTTGCCATACTACAAAGTTAAAGAAAACCATGAGACAAATTAGCAAATACACAAAAATATCAGTCGTACTTAAACCATTCCCTGAAGCTAACATGTTAGAAAGATCTATCTAAACAGTAGATAAATCAGATCTAAAATATGCATACATAAGCTAGAGAGATAATTTGAAACCTGCGATCTTTGTATTGGTTGCGTGCTCTCACCAAATAATCTAGCTAGCTTCTTGAATGCTTTTCTACTTGAGCTTCAACCCATATCAATGGCTTTACCTGCAAAGTAATAAAAACATATGCTATGAAACCTACTTTAGAAGGATATCCTTCATAATAGAACTTCAAAGATTTGACAACAACTGCATTCTCTTGAATATATGAACCAACCTGTGTGCTAAGTCTATAGTTCATAAGATCAAAAGTCCCATCATGAGGTATGAAGGATATAGTTCTATCATTTTCAAAATGAGCAAGACAAACACACCTGACAGAAGAAATAGAAATTAACATATGCCTTTTCAAGGGAAAAAAAAGACCAAGTACAACATCAAAGGAATTTGCAAGCACTTTAATATAAGATAAAATTGATAGTTTAAGGAATTGAGTAAGAAAATGAGCTTGATTGCATACTGATGAAACTTGATGTCATCCAAATCAATTGCTTTATCCTTTGACGCTTTGCCTTGAGCTTCTAATAGCACCCTGCCATTGAGTCCAGGTTTGCATTTCGGCATTCTGCTAAAAAAAAGTGAATCAAAATACACTTGTCATTAACAGCTAGCTATGTAACATTTCAGCAGTCATGCTAAAAGTACATTATAAATAAATAAAAATTAGAAATAGCCACATTTTGCACAAAACAAGCTAAATTAACCATGAAACACAATCAATAATTCAATGCCAAATATTAAATCAAAATTTATAAAGGTTTAATACTTATGGCATATGTATAAAACAAAGAAATTATTAGTGGTCAAACTACTTCCAACACTCAATAATTATATAAAATGTCTAAAGATATATACATATCAGTATTTTATTCTTTTTTTGTAATTTTTCATACTATTTTATTTCCAAGATCGGCTATGGGGATCCAACTTCAGCCTTGATATGGCAAGGGCATGGGTGTCTTGACCAAATTATTCTAGATACATCTATTATAGACTCGAGGAAGGCCTACAAACTGTACAAATTGGACCTGGTCTGGGTATGGGACCCAGTGCAGCATAATCTAAACTTCAACATTTGGTCATTATAATTTGACTTTTAATCTGTCACTCTAAACTCTCTAAGAAATTGGACTCTGTTCAATCATCCACCACAGTTCATTACTCTTCTATATTTGTTTTATTCTTGCTAAAGCATGTAATCTGTTGAAATGCAAGTATCCAGCAACAAAGTTGGTTGTCTCGTGACCAAAAAATTGTTATTTATTAAATCTTAACAATGAATATGAACATAATAATTGTACTTATAAAAAGTTGGACAATTTGTACATTTTTTGTTTGATGGTAATTCATAATTCTACCACGTAAAAATAAATACAAGATGTTTATTATCTGAACTCGCATGCGCCAATCCCGTTCTCATAATATATGTCTATTCATTTAGTTGTGTATAAGCATACATGGGCCTTTTAGCTTAGAAAATGGGGTTTGTCCTATTTCAAGGCGTTCCACAAGTAGGGTACATATTTAAGAAAATAGGTGTGCAGTAACATTATAATGTTCTCCATGAACCTAGCTGGAGTTTACAGTGTTTCAACTTAGCAGAGATTATGGGAAATGGTTCCATGTTTCCTCTCTATAGTCTATTAGTTTTATTTCTAAAAGAACTCAATAATAAGATTATGCATGGGGTAGGAAAAAAATACCTCAAGTACACTCTCATCTTCAGTGCTCCAACCACATCAGATCGCACTATTTTCCCATTGCTACTCACAAGAATATTTACACTTTCTACTACATCCAAAAAGACCTTTAATAAAAAATTAAAAGCACAAAATTAGTTAAATATCAATTTCCATAGTTAAGCAAAGCACAAAGTTAAATCTGGATTAGCCTTCAACCTCATTTTTTTTGTATTGTATTCCTTCACTTCGCTAGGAAACTGTATTTGTAACAGCCACTGGAGGTCACTGAGTAACTTCCATCCTGTAATCATCCATTTTGATGAATTCACTAAGAATCTTTGCCTCTGTATATTGAGGGTACCCGAAATCCATTATTTCATCTAGTAGTTCATACTGCACAATGGGAAATAAAAGTGGTGAAATGATATACACATATTTTAAATTTTAAGTTCATGATAAAATATTCTCAAATAGTTCATTACAAGGAATTTTGAACCCTCAACCCTCTGTGGCTTAGATTAAAAATAGATGTGTACAGTCACAACAATGACAAAATTGTCTCTCAAAGACTCTTCTTCTAGCTCTTCAAAATAGTGCTTGAATACCTGCAGAAATAGCACACATGACAATCTAAAACTGAATCTAAAGTTGACATGTGAATCAGTTATTGCAACACACTAATCATAGCAGAAAACAAAGGGGAACATTAACAACTCTTGATTACTATAATAACACCTAAATATGCATGCAATAGCTACAAATAAAAGAATTATATGCATACACTAGAATCCCTAGCTCTACAAGTTCAGTAAGTTCCCTAAATGTAGTGTTCCATTTAATAATTGAAAATAGAGCCTTGGACAAGAAATAAATTGTGAATGAGAAGTGTAGATTGTTGAACTTACATCCACAAGTCGATGTAAAAATAATAGTAAGCTAGCTACATTAGAGTTTTGTCTTGATGCTCCCATAAGGTAGATATTGTTATGTTGAATGAACATGTAAGTCACCCCATTGTCATAGAGTACTAGATTTTGTAACATGGGATCACCCTGTCCATGTAATTCCATCAGAAAACTTGTCAAAACACATATGCTGAAACCATCCTCATACATGGTCAATTCAGCCTTATAAGAGACAACATATAAGAAAGGGCAGTAAATTTTAATGAATATATTCATACGAGACGATGTAATTTAATTGACATCGGCCACCTAAACATCTTTAACTTTTAAGTAATTTGCATACCTCTATGTAAATATTCCATATCTGAGAAGCTTCTTTGTACAACATTGCAATTTTTAACTTCATGATGCGCATAGCACAAATGAGTCAACAGAAAGTATAGTTTCTTGTTTTCTTTCCATAGTTTTAAAAGAGTTCTTATCAATAGATCCATGTAAGAATTTTATTCCTCTAAAAATGGTTTTATTACCAATTTTAAAGAAAGTGGACACAAACTAACTAAAGAATCTTCAAATCAAGGACATGAAGTTACATTGATGCAGAGCCTTCTAATATCCCCTTAAGGAACCCTATTTAACTCGAGGATTCAACAATGTCTTGGAATCCACTCAAGGAACTAGAGTTCAACTCAAGGATCAATAAGAAGTCCCTGACTTAGTAGATCTCTTCCACACACCATACCCATGAATTCACTTCCTACCTCGTTACCACAATCTCTTATTGGATCAATTTCCTTCTAGGTCACCTAGTGTACCTAGCACCTCCATCATACCAAAATCCAACTTTGGCATCTCTCACTGACCCTAACACCTTAGACCATCTTATCATGGCCTATCTACCATGATTCAACTCTTCACCAGCTTCCAACAACCCATCTTTCACCATTTCCTACTTTAGCCCTTCTAGGCTTGTCTAGTAGCCCTATTCTGCAACAAATTTGATGGGGACACAACCTAAGAACAAAATGGACACAACAGAAAAGGGAAATTGTATTAACTAAAAAATAAGCTAGTACATTCAATACAGAGAAAATAAACTTCAAAACATGCCCTAAGGGCTTACAATAGCATAAATCTGGAGATAATTTCTCCTTTCAGTACCTCCTCTCAAACTCCACTTCGAACTGCCTTTTACAATGCCAGAAATCTCCTTAAATAGACCCTAGAGGGTTAAGGACTAGGAGTACATTCTAGAAAGTGCTAGTAGGCATCCACCGACCAAATAGAAGGTTCCAGAAGCTACGTTCAAAGTTGGCACAAATCTAGAAGAATCCAGAAACGGTCACCGAACTTCCAGGAGGCATAACTTTTGAACCATAGCTCCGATTGACGAACCATTTACATTTTTGGAAAGCTCTCAAAGTGCTCTATAGCCCTATAGACCAACTTTTCTTGTCCCCCATTTTTTTGGCCCTTTTCAAGGTCATTTAATGCCCTAACCTGACTTTGAAGCATTCTTAGGAGGTCTCCACAACTTGAAAAATTGCAATAACTCTCAAACTGTGGGGCCTTTTGACTTGATTCTTTTTCTAGAATGCTATAAATTAAAATTACATTCATATAGCCAATTTACACATCCTAGTTCACCAAAATGATGGCTCAATTACATACTCCTATTTTTTTGGGATTTACACAAACACTGATAGTGGAACTGTGAGAGTTGGAACCTTTATTTGACCCAAATGGGTACCCAAAAATGAAAACACATGAAATAGAAACTAAGTCTAAGTATATTTTTTGGGTGACACAGGATTGCCCTTATACCTCTGGATGCTCCTGCATTAGACACCCAGGGTAGATTGAAAAGTGACCCTGTCACTTTATGAATGGTAGAGGAAATCCCAAATGGGAAACCTTAGTTGCTGAAATCCAAGTTGAGTCCTCGATCGGCCGTCCTTTCCACTTCACCAAATACTCTTCATACTGCCTATTTCTTATACTCCTACCCACATGATGATCTAGAATGTCTTCTATCTCCTTCTTAGAAGTAGGAATTGGACATGGCTCTAACACTGGCTTGTCATCTGCACCATCATCATGATACTCTGTTAAATCTGCAATGTTGAAAATGGGAGAAATGTGAATACCATCTAGCAGCTCCACCTCATATGCATTTCCTGAGTCACGTTTCTTCAAAATTTTGCAAGGGCCAAATTTCTTCATTTTTAGCTTGTTGTAAGTATCGACTGGAAATCTTTCTTTTTGTAAGTGCACCATGACTAGATCCCCTACTTGGAATTCCTTGTCTTCTCCTTTGATCAGCCCTAGCTTTATACTCTTGATTCATCTTGGTAATGTGTGCCTGAACCTCCTCATGTAGATGCTTGATATGTTCAGAAAATTACTTAGCTTCAACACTTGTCCTCTCCCCTTGTTCTATCTTCCTCAGCTCTGGTGTAGTCCTTGGGCTACTCCCATATACAATTTGGAATGGTGATTTTCCAGTACTCCTATTTACAGAGTTATTATAAGCAAATTCTACCTATGGTAGAATCAACTCCCATCCCTTGGGCTTATCCCCAACTAAACATCTCAAAAAATTTCCCAGACTTCTGTTTACCACTTCTGTTTGGCCGTTAGTCTGCGGGTGATGTGTGGAACTAAATTTTAGGTCTGTTCTCAACTTCTTCCACAATGTCCTCTAGAAATACCCCACAAATTTAGTATCTCTATCAGAAACTATACTCCTTGGGAGATCATGTAGTCTGACCACCTCTCTGAAGAACAAGTCTGCAATATGGACAACATCATGAGTTTTGTGGCATGGAATGAAATGTGCCATTTTGGAGAACCTATCAACCACCACAAATATTGAGTCATTACCCCTTTGTGTCCTCGGCAATCCAAGAATAAAATCCATACTTATGTCCTCCCATGGCTTTGATGGAATAGGTAATGGCTGATATAGTCCAGTATTGTAGCTAAATCCCTTAGCAACTTGACAAACTTGACAACTCTATACAAAAATTTTCACATCCTGTGACATTTGAGGCCAAAAATAATGTTCTCAAAGAATGGAAATGGTCTTATCTCGACCAAAATGTCCTGCCATCACTCCACTGTGTTTCTCCTTAATCAAATTTTCCCTCATGGAACTCCTTGGAATGCACAATTGACTACCCTTGAACAACATGCCATCTTGAATCAAATAGTCTAACCACTTGGTTCTATCTATAACAACAGGCTCTTTACAAGCTTTCCATGCTTCAGAAAAATCAAGATCCTCAGGGTACAAATTCTTGAGTTCATCAAACCCAACTACTTCAACCTACATTATTGTAAGCAACAACTGTCTCCTACTTAGTGCATCTACAACCTTGTTAGATTTTCCACTTCTATGCTTCAACACAAATGTATAGCTTTGCAAGAACTCTACCCACTTCATATGCCTCTGATTCAATTTACCTTGGCTATTTAGGTATTGTAATGCCTGATGATCAGTATACAAAACAAATTCCTTTGGCAATAAATAATGCCTCCATTTCTTTAAGGTCTAAACTATTGCATAGAACTCTTGATCATAAACATAATACTTCTTCTTTGCATCATTCAATTTTTCACTAAAATATGCAATAGGCTTACCTTCTTGGCTTAATATAGCCCCAATAGCACTGCCACTAGCATCACAATCCACCTGGAACACTTTTCTAAAATCTGGAAGTGCCAACATAGGCTATTCTGTCACCTTCTTCTTCAGCAATTCAAAACTTCTCGCAGTTGCTGCAGTCCATTTGAACTCTTTTCTATCCCCTCTTATTGTATCAGCTAGGGGTGCACATATGCCACTAAAATTCTTAATAAACTTCTTGTAAAAACTAACTAGACCATGAAATGATCTTACTTCAGTAGCAGACCTTGGAGTAGGCCATTCCAAGATGGCTTTTACCTCCTCCGGATCCATTTTGAGACCTTCAGGTGATATAACAAACCCCAAATAGACTAACTCCCTTTTTGCAAAGATACACTTCTTCAGATTAATTAATAGTTTGTCTTCCCTTAGCCTTTCAAGGACACTACGAATATGCAATAAATGTTCTTCCAAAGTCTTGCTGAAAATTAAAATATCATCCAAATAAACAATAACAAATTTTTCCAAGAACTTCTTAGGTACCTCATTCATGAGCCGCATGAAGGTGCTTGGGGCGTTCGTCAATCTAAAGGGCATGACTAACCACTCATAAAGACCCTCCTTGGTCTTGAAGGCTGTTTTCCACTCATCTCCTTCTCGAATCCATAGCTGGTGATAACCACTCTTTAGATCTATCTTTGTGAAGTACTGAGCTCCACTCAGGTAGTCCATAAGATCATCCATCCTTGGCAAAGGAAACTGGTACTTGATGGTTATCCTATTTATAGCTTGAGAATCTGTACACATCCTCCACTCTCCATCCTTCTTTGGTGTGAGTACTGCAGGTACTGCACATGGACTCAGGCTCTCTTGAATCAAGCCCTTCCTCAATAGCTCCTGAACCTGTCTATTTAGCTCCTCTATTTCAGTAGGGGTCATCCTGTGAGCAGCCTTGTTAAGCAAACTAGCTCCTAGAATCAGATCTATCTGATGACTAATTTGCCTTACTAGTGGCAATCCATCTAGAACATTATCAGAGATAATATCTCCAAACTCTCCTAGTAAATCTGAAACTTCAAGTGGTATTTCACTACTACCTTCTTTATCTTTCCTAGGAATCAAAGCATAACACATATGCTGATGTTTCATGCCATCTAAAAACTTCCTTCCATCAATAAGACAAATCCTAGCACTACTACATACCTTTTCACCTTCCTTTTTCATGGGCTTCAATTTGTGGCGAACTCCATCCTTTGTCAGAGAGTATGTGTTTGCATGTCCATCATGTACTACATGTCTATCAAACTTCCATGGTCTACCCAACAATAGATGGCAAACATCCATTAGAGTAACATCATAGAGAACTTCATCATGGTAACTCCCAATTTTGAATTTCACTAAACATTGTTCACTTACCAGGACCTTATGATCATCTTTTACCCAAGAAATCTGATAGGGCTGGGGATTTTTCTCCCTCTTGAGCTTCAGCTTAGAGACCATCTCTTATGATACCAAGTTATCAGTGCTACCACCATCAATGATTACATCACAACATTTATCCTCACACTTGCATCTTGTATGAAACAAACTCCTTTGTTGTCCTAGTTCAATCTCAACACTTAGTAGGACTCTTTCATTTGCCAAGGTCTCTCCTCTTTCTGCATTCTCTGAATGTGATGATTTTGCATCTTCATCCACATGAGCAACCCTAGCTTTGCCCTCAACTCTCCTATCTATCCTTCCTTTTCGATGGGGGCATTCAAAGGCACGATGACCTTCTTCATTACAATGGAAATAGGTACCACAAAAGCCTCCTCTTCCTTGTCCATGTCCTCTAGCTCTTCCTCTTTGATTTCCAAAGTCTTGGTCACAGGAGCAGTTGAAACCCTCATTCCTTTGGTTCCTTCTAGTACCCTCATAGTCCACAGGAATGAACTGCTTCTTCAATTTGTCCACCATGCGATCCCATCTTGTGATCTTCTCCTTTCCTCTTCTGTTTCTTTCCAATTGAACCTCTTGCCACCATATTTTGGCATGGCCTTTCAATTTTTCCTTTTCAAACTTAACCCTATCTAGGTCCCTGATATCCTCATACTCAAAGTATTCTTCCAGTTCATTGATCCAATCGATCAACTCATATGGTTTCAGATTTACTGAAAATACACCCACTTCAATTGTAGGTCTTTTCCCAAACTTAGTAATGGCCCTAAAAAGCCTTTGCTCTGCATGATTCAGAACTTCCCCATCAAATTCCTCTTCTGGTCCAATTTCGTCTTCTTCATTGTCATCTTCACTTTCATCACCTACGACCACAATTTTTCCTCTACGGAGCTCCTCTTGCAATGCCTGTACCTGCCTTTGGAGGGCTCTAACCTCCTTTGGATTAATAGCTCTGGCCCTTCTGCCACACACTCTTCGTGGAGGCATCTTCTAACTTGAACCCACAACCACACAGTCGTGGTGCAAACTGCCTCACAATAGGCGCTCTGTCTACACACTCAGGAAAACCAGCTCTGATACCACTTGATGGGGACACAACCCAGGAATAGAATGGACACAACAGAAAAGGGAAATTGTATTAACTGAAAAATAAGCTAGTACATTCAGTACAGAGAAATAAACTTCAAAACATGCCCTAAGGGCTTACAATAGCATAAATGTGGAGATAATTTCTCCTTTCAATACCTCCTCTCAAACTCCACTCTGAAATGCCTTTTACAATGCCAGAAATCTCCTTAAATAGACCCTAGAGGGTTAAGGACTCAGATTACATTCTAGAAAGTGCTAGTAGGCATCCACAGACCAAATAGAAGGTTCCAGAAGCTGCGTTAGAAGTTGGCACAAATCTAGAAGAATCTAGAAATGGTCATCGAACTTTCAGGAGGCATAATTTTTGAACCATAGCTCCGATTGACAAACTGTTTACATTTTTAGAAAGCTCTCGAAGTGCTCTATAGCCCTATGTACAAGCTTCACTCATCCCCCATTTTTTGGCCCTTTTTGAGGTCATTTAATGCCCCTAACCTAACTTTGAAGCATTCTTAGGAGGTCTCCACAGCTCAAAAAACTGTAATAACTCTCAAACCGTGGGGCCTCTTGACCTGATTCTTTTTCTAGAATGCTCTAAATTATAATTACATTCATCTAGCCAATTTACACCTCCTAGTTCACCAAAATGATGGCTCAATTACATACTCGTATTTTTTTGAGATTTACACGAACACTGATAGTGGAACTGTGAGAGTTGGAAACTTTATTTGACCCAAATGGGTACCCAAAAATGAAAACACATGAAATAGAAACTAAGTCTAAGTATATTTTTTGGGTGACACAGGATTGCCCTTATACCTCTGGATGCTCCTGCATCAAAATTGCACTTTTCTCTGTAACTCCCCAAACAACCTAGTGACTTAGTCACCTTTTCAAATAGCTTTATGGTTTTCTTCAAACCTTGCAAATATCAATTTCTCAACCTATGACTGTTGCACCTTTCTATGGCTATCACTACAACAATTAGGACTAATTAGCCCTTGCCTAACAAAGCAACTATGCTTTGCGCACACACCCAACTCTAAAAACCTTGAAATAGTCTTAAGGCATCTAATAAATGATAGGATTCCACAATTTTTTTGACCCTCCATGCATTTCTAGACACCTTTTAATCAAACCCTCCCTTTAAGGGTTTCTAGCCTAGGGCTTCCTAGAAAAGACCCTAAATCAACTCATAAAGCCTTTCTATTGGCTCAAACACCTTTAAACATACTCCCTAAAATGTTTTCAACACACATTTATCCATTCCAACCTCCATTTGCTCATATTCACCATGTGGTAACTTGCAAATCTTCACTGTTTGGTACAACAGTCACCCTATTCTTCTTTTCTTTGTCCACTATCACCTGCATCCTCCTACATTAAAATCACAAAAACAACATATTCATACACTTAAGTGCCTCTCCCACAAGTTACAGTCCATTCATAGAAAGTGGGAGAGGCTTGTCTCCATTAATGACTACAAAACTGTGACAATCAGTCACATTCCCTGTGACAACAAAGATTTCAAAGATAATTATTTTTTTAAAAATAACTTACAAAGTCCTTTCCAAGAGTTAACAAATCATGACAATATTTTCAAGGAGAAAAAATAATAAATCTTAAATATAAAGAACTTTATTGGATTACCAAGTCGAATCTTGCAATTAGGAAACTGTCATTGTGATAGTGAATAGTAGATTTCTTTGATTAATTTATTTTCTTGTTACATACACCTCTCTTCAACTTCTGCCCTTGTGTCTTATAAAGAAATTTCTTTTCTAAACATTTTCCCATCTAACTAACTCATAAAACTGAACTAAAGCCCCCTTGGATGCCAACTGCTCTTCTAACTGTCTTATGATAGCAAATAGACATTTTTTATAACTTTTTTAACATCATTACCTTTGATATCTTTTGTGACCTTTTCTTGGCTAAAGACTTATGAAAACTATAATGTCATTCCTAAATTACTCTAAAATACCTTTTAAAACCCTCTTCACACACCTATAACCTTAACTAACCCCATTCAAGCCTAAGTTGGCTTATGTTGCCAATGTTGGCAATTTTACAAGATCTTGCACTTTGATTGCATTTTACATCATTTAGGGGCTTTAATAGCCTATTACATCATGTAAACACTACCATCCACCCATAACTCTTCCTAGGACACCCTAGGACTTCAAATGACCCCTTACATCATATTGACTTCCTATTTGTGCCAATTTGCCTATTCTTGGCAATACCTTACATTTTTTCAACTTTGTGAAATTTATTACATTTAATAGCTTTAATAGCCATGATTCATCATCAAATAACTCAATAGGTCTCCATTAGGCATTGATTTCCCTTGTACCTTCATTATTGCCTACATAGCTCCTAGTGTACCCTATAGTTTCATTTTCTCTTGGGTTCCCCTGCACCATACATGGATTCAAATGAAGGATCGGTAAAATATGGACAGGAAATTGACAAGTATTAATAGTGATACCTCCTTTACTGCTTAGTAATATCAAAAGTGAGGTTCACCACTAAGTATGTTGGTTAAGTGGTGGTGGTGATGGTGTAGGGGCCAACAAGGTTCAAATAGCCACTAGGCCATTGTCATTGTAGGCTTGTGCCAATTTGCTCTTAGGCTTGAGCCTTAACTTTGTTAATTGTGGATGAGGTCCCCCATTTGTGGCCTCACCAATCCATAGCTCCAGGTCAAAAGAATTTTTCTTGGGGCTGGAGTGTGTGTTGTGTTGTGTTAGTATCACTAATATGATCAAATCCTAATTCCCTTTGCTTAAAATAACCTCTTCCAAGCAGCAACATATTCAAATAACACAATCCCAAGATAGTGCTGATCAAGGGTTTCCCTAGTTAATTATGATAATCGTATCATTGGTGATAATACAATCCCAAGACAGTGCTGAGATCCAAGGATGCAATAAAAAAGCTACAAGTTTAGAACTTCATGACAGTTCAAAGCATGAAGCCTTACATGCATAGGACAACAGTCTAAACACAGGACAAAATAGAGAAATATTTAGTATCTTATTGAGCTTCACTTTGTTTTTAGAATAGTTTAATATTATCTACTAAACAGGGCCAACCACGTGAAGGTGGAAGCTCATTTGGCCCCACACCCCTCCCCCTAACATCACTCTACATTCCCCGTTAGCATCTAACATTCATTCATTCTTTCAACCATTAATAAAATGTAACATTCAATCAATATCACATGATAACATTCATTAACACATTAGATTAGTAAACATGCAACATTCATCAATATTTTGCATTAACACATAATTCATGAACATTCATTAGCACATAATTAAATTCATTGAGACATAAAATTTAGTAATAATCAATTAAGGTATGTAGATGACAATCATTTCTTTTTTTTCTTTCTATTTCTTTTTTCTATGTAAGGTCTAAGAGGAGCATCGGTGTCATCATCAATTCCCCCTCATTAGTTGTTCTTTTCTCTATTCTTGATGATCTCAAATTCCTATGCTCTTGCAAAGGGGGGTCCTCTGCAATAACAAATAAAAGAGTTAAATTAAAAATAATTTATTATAATTGTTACAAGTATTTAATTATTTTAAATAACATAACTATGGCCCTCTTTACCTGATCTGACCACATCATTTTGTCTGGACTCAACGTCAACATGCTCATGAACATCGGCCCCTCGATCCTCTACAGCTGCTATACAAAATGTTACATTAATCCACACACCAATTGCAATTACATATAAAAAAATTAATAGAAAATGTATACC
The DNA here is from genome assembly GCA_028749045.1 of Cupressus sempervirens. Lineage (NCBI taxonomy): Eukaryota > Viridiplantae > Streptophyta > Pinopsida > Cupressales > Cupressaceae > Cupressus > Cupressus sempervirens. The sequence goes on along the minus strand of CM053788.1, from coordinate 140,838,301 downwards.
TCCACCAATGGGATGCACATCATGTGAACCTTCAGCATTCACAAATTGTGTAGAAGGATAGTCAGGCTGTATTCCAACATCCTATGCATTGTTATCATTGCTTGCTTAAAACATATATACTCACTTTATATTGGAACTTAACATCAAATAGACTAATTGGTAAAGTATTCAATTTGAAATAAATTTCATTTAGCTTATTTACCTGTGGCTCAGATGCATCATTATTAGAACCTTCCACATTGATTTCAGCTTGTAGCCATTCAACCATGGCTCTATAGCCTTGTTGGAAGCCAATTATCTTATCCTCTTCTATGAGGCATCTCTTGAACTCTGAGCCCTACATTTTTGCATGGTATGGTGAATTTTACTTGCATTGTTTCATCAACCAATGGAGGCTAGTTAAAATATCAAAAGGAAATACAAAAGTTGCAAAAGTTGAGGATTAGGAGCATAGACAAGCTAGTCTATCCTAGCATTTCCCATCACAATATATAAAAAAATTGATACAATTTTTCATTTACTAATACTTACAACTTGTGCTTGAAGTTTCAAAAAACCACTAGAGCCAAGCTTGTGTGTCCCATGCTTTTCTAGTCTTACCTTTGTTGCCTTTGATGTGTTAGGCAATCTATGAAAAGTTTGAAATATGTTAGATAGCATAAATATAGAGGTTAATTAGTACATAATTACATTCTCAACAATATCTCATACCTTGGTGTACTCTCTACTAGTGTAATTGCATTTTTCTTGTCAGCTTTATACTTTCCATCCAAAATTGGAGCTTGCCACTTAGCCTCAGGAACATAGGGTGGACACTCGTACCTAGGATTATCCTGTAAATTTTTTCTGTACTGGTCCCTAATATACTTCAAACACAAACCAGATTTTTCAAGGAGCTTGTTTCTCTTGAATGCATGAGGTCCAAAGAGTTGGGTCATGCTCTATATAAGGTCATCCTTCAACTTTTTGTCTTGGTTATTCCACCTTTTAAGTAAAAAAAAAACATGTTAGACTCATAAATGAAGTGAAGCTACCTTTAATATAGTTCAAGAAATGGATGAAAAGGAAAACTATTCTAGCAATGACATGAAATCAAAATAGTGGTTTGGGGTTTTAGTTAGGATATGATGTTCCGCCAGGTACGCACAGTGGGCCTAAATATTCGCAAACACTCATCACCAAGTTTTTTCCAAAAAACATCATTCCCTACAAAATAATCATGGGTTCATTAGTCGATGAAGAGTGATCAAAAAATAAATTACTATTATATCACTATAGAATAATAACTTTAAAGTACTTGGAACTTTGGCTACTTTTAATGGAATGCCTTCATTGTTGCTGACAATCAATATGACATCCGTCACCGTTCCCATACTAGGAACATAGGAACATCCAAGAAATGATGTTGCAACTCCTATTGCAAAAAGTTTCATAAGTTTCATAAGTCTTTGTCACAAAGTATTAACACATAACACTTACACACATAACAAAAGAGAGAAAAAGAGGGATTTTTGTACCAGTAGATGGTGCAATAGTCGATGCCTGTAAGCTGTGTGTTGTCGACTCAGCAGTTCGAAAGAGATTTGTGGTTGTCCTAGATGGAGGCAATGTCATCATAGGATCTAAAGCTGAAGAATAAAATTGTTAGAGCATGCATAAATATAGAACGCATGGACTAGCATGGACAAGATTGTTAGAGCATTAGAAAAAAGGATTGTTTGAGCATGTATTGTTAATGATTATGATAATTCCTATATATATTCAGTGGAAAACACAAGTGGGGAATGGAACATGCGATCTACCTAAACCACCTGCAACACCCTCATCATGGGAATGGGGCTCAAAGTCATGCAAAAAAATTTGTAAAGACAACGCATCCATATTTTAATTAATGCCATGAAAGAGCATAACATAAAAACCATTATTGAACTCTTGTTATAATTAAAAATTTTATTAATACTTACTTTTAAGGTTTCAGAGGTGTGCAACAATTCAGATGCCCTATCTTTTATTTCTTAAGCAGTACGCTTAATGGTTTCCAAACGTATAATTTCTTTGCCAATTTTCTTTAGCAACCTTTTAATTGAACCGATCAGGTCATTGGTCTCTACTAAATCAATATAAAAAGGGTCCTCCTCAGGGGTGCGCTATTGAGGGACTACAGGTTCCTTTCCCTCCCTCCGACCACTGGCCCTCTATAAAAACAATAGTATTAGTATTATCAAAATTACTCCAAAACAATGAAGAAAACAACATTAAAAAAATAACATTTTGCTTCTATCTAGTTTGCACAATTACAATGAGTTTTACCTGCTCATGTGTAGATGAGCCAGGAACATTGCCAGCATCCCCTCTGGGTGGTTGCTCCATATTGTGCCCCTATGTCAAAGATCAAGTATAAAAATGTTAGCCAAAAATTTATTGACTAAATGGTATGTTGGAGCCATTGATTAGAAGTTGGTTTAATAGTATGTACCACCCCCATGATAGTAGCCTCGTTTGTATCTATGTGGTTCAAATTGTAATCAATAAGAAGCTCTTCCCCTACACGTATTGATTTTATCGCACAGATGAATACACAATTTCCCTTGCATGCCTCAAATATGCAATTGGGTTGCTTTATAGTTGACTTAGGTCATGTACTATTTATAAAACCCACAATATTCCCTATTTCTTTTGGCCTTTCATCAATATATATAGCCACACTTTTACTTTGGTTATTGTCTTGTTGTTGTATATAATTTTACCAGAGGGCATACCTACGCATACTTTTTTTATATTGAACAATATGCATCCAACTTTTGTAATCGTAACATGGTCCAACATACTCCATCAATTCATAAACTTTGTTGTAAGACACCTTTATGTCGTCCATAGAAAATAGGCCCAAACCATGTAATGATGATGGTGCTATGTGATATATCCTCTCGTTAACACAAAAATTAGTGTTTATTGGAGGAAGTTCCTTAGGTATCCAATGTTTCTGTAGATGTTGGTACCTCAAGGGCACCTCCATGTCACCTTCCACTCATCATCATAAGAACATGACCCCCCTTGATCAAGGAAAAATTTCATTCATTTATTCAATTTCCTTCTAGTCCTTTGATCTCTAGTTAATCTCCCTATTCTAGATAAACTGTACATCCCACTTTCCTCTTCTATTCCTATATTTCCCTCACTCAAGGAAGACACTTCTGACAAATACCTATTTGCTGGTACCTGCAAATGGTAGAGATCTTAGAAGACATCAATCTTACTATTGATAAGTGTATTAAATAGACTATCTATAAGGAGTATTGACTTATACCTATTGATCCATGAGACTATGCGGGATGCTCCTGAAAGGGGTTTAGTTTCCTGCAAATGTAATTAAATTATCATGAGCATAATCACATCATAATCATAATCACATCCATCATAAGCATCACATAAAAATTAAAAACATTTAAAGGTACACAATGTAACACTTAAATCAGGCTCACATTATAAGCCTACTAGGGAAGTAGGCGTAGTGAAGGGCTAAGCACTTATATTATGTTTTCCCTATGAATTTTATTCTAGGTACGACTCCATTTTATAGATATTTAATGAATTCCCTTTTCTAAACTAAACACTTACAAATGCTTTTGACCTGAAAGAAAATAAGGCTCAATACATTCATGCATCAATATGTGTTTTAAATAGTTTTATTTAATTAATTTAGATTAATAGTTAATTTAGATTAGCAGTATTCTATTTCTAGTTGAAACTTGTAGCTTTTAAAAAGATAATGAATAAATTATGTAACCATATAAGACAAATATATTTCTATCAAGAAATGAATATTAAATAGATTAAGGATTGATGACATACCTCTAAATTTCATCATCATCCTCATCCTCATCATCATCATCATCATCATCATCATCATCATCATCCTCGTCATCATCATCATCGTCATCATCATCATCATCTTCACCATCATCATCGTCATCGTCATCATCGTCGTCATCATCATCAACATCATCATCATCAACATCAGCATCATCTTCATCATCATCATCAGTGGCAACATCTATATCATCTTCTACTTCTTCGGTATCTTCTTCTTCCATCGCATTATACTTTATTGGCCTTCCTCTCAGTTCATGTCTAACAACAAATGACCAACTTGGTTTATGTGGAACCTCTGAGTAAAATACCTACTCACATTGGCTTGGAACAACATAGGGTTCATCCCCAAATGGCTCAAATGACCTTGTATTAACCATTGTAAATCCATTATCATGTTCAATAACAGTTCTATCAAGATCATTTGGATTAAGTCGTAGCCTGTACCATTTGACAATGAAGAGTACTAATTTGAAGGAACTAAAGTCACACTCAAGTATATCATCCAAAATGCCATAGTATCAATTTTAAGACTCTCGAGGATGTAAGTCATTTCTAGATGAAATATTAGTCACTTGAAAGACTGCAATTATTCTTGAATCACAAGTTTTCTTCGTGTCATCCAACACTTTGATGCAAAATTTTTGACCATTACAAAACATAGCCTTGTGGTGTTTAACTTGCAATAATATGTGAAACATGTCAAAATTATTGTATCATGAGTTGATAAACATATGGGTGATTAATAAATTTGTACGTACCTGGAAATATCTTAAACCACGTGCTAAATCTATTTCCCTTTGCGTAACATTGGAATCTCCATTACGATGAGCTTCTTTAACCAATGAAGATACACCTTCCCATGTTAATGTCTGACTAGAATGTTGACATCGTTCAATCCATACTATCATCCAATCAAAATTTGTTTGCAATATACAAATGTAGTGCATCCCACTCTCGAGCACCTGTACCAAAAAAAATAGACAACTTACAACTGATTTATTTTGAAGATTAAGAAATAATTTATTACAATAACATCTTATAATTTATTGCCTCTCACTTTCCTCAATGTACCTTTCCCCATCAAGTGCTCCCCTTCTAATTTTTTAAAAGGCTTGAGATCCCAAATGCGATCTACACAGATATTTGATGCAAACTTAAGAAGATATTCAGTAATGTACACCATAGTCTGGTATACCATATATCCCTCTACCATAGAACCCTCAGGATGTGCTCTTTGTCGAACCAAAGCCTTCAAATATTTGAAGTGCCTCTCAACTATCCACATTGACCTAGTGTGTACAGGTCCACACAATTCAATCTCCTCAACTAGGTCTATGAGGTAGTGTTCCTGTGCATTGAAACATGTTGGAGGTAGACACTTTTTCATTTCACACAGTAAATGAGGAATTCTTCTCTTCCAATAGTTTATATCTTCTTTATGGATTTCTTTAGATGACAAACACCTACATTAAGAGATTCAAGTCACAAAAAATATATAGATACGAGCCTTTACAAAATAATATACAATAGATTACATAGCAAGAAAAATAAATCATGAATATAATAAATACATACAACAAATTGAATAGATATTACTGCTTACCTCATGTATTTTCCAAGATCGTATATCACTTGTTTGATGTTATTGTTGAAGGGCTCTGGGAGAGATAGAGGAAGTACATACTGCAATAATTATAAACCAATCATTTCATTGTTTTCTAACATAACATAATGAATAGTACATGTAGTTTATGAATATATTGTAAATACAGGAGAACATAACTTTCCTTGATGAAAGTATGCCAATCATGTGTTTTGAACCCTGGCCCAAATTCACTTTTTTTTGATATGAGATTGTTTATGTTCACAGCAAATCTTGTGGGAAATCAAATTTTTTGTATGACTTCTTTTATGGCATCACTTTTTTGCTCCATTAATAACCAAGGAAGGGCACTTATATTAATTTGATCTCTGTTGCTATTTGAGTGAATGAAATTCTTCAATGCATGATTGGATTCATGAATGTCATTACAAATTTTGACAATTTTTTCTTTGTCACGCCTTCCATCCAATATTTTCCACAATGTCTCTGTTATATTATTTCCAATATACATAGAATCAAACAAATGCACAATTTGTAAGTGCTCGTAGTAGGGAAACCTGCTAAATTGTCTGGGATAGCTTTTTAGTCCCTTTCAAAGGTTGTCAGTACTACCTTGACAACCTTCATGATCATTAATTACACAATTAGTAAACAAAATCACAATAGAAATATATAAATTACAAACATAAACCATTAGGTGAAATGACATTACCTCGATGATTAATTCTATTATATTCCAATTTCCATAGGTGAGGTGTCATTCTTCATGGCTTTGATGTAGTCTCTTCTTTCCCATTGAAAAGATGTTTTTTTGTACTTCAATACTTATGATTCCTGTGGAGGAAGTGTCTACACTCATCAAACACCTGCTTTCCTAAACTTTTTGAATGATGAGATTTCATCTTTGGACCACAAACTGGACATGCAAATTTTCCCTTTGTTTGAAGACCTACAAGATAATGATATAATTGGATTATTAAATATGTTGATTTTTATAATTAGAATTATCGTGTGCAACTTGAATTCACTCTAACATACCACAAAAATGTGTTAACCCTGGGGCATTTTGTATTGTCCATGCAAGTATTGCATGGAATTGAAATTGTCTTTGTCCTATTGGTCTAGACACGTCATACATAGTGATACCATTCCATAACTCCACCAACTCGTCGATAAGAGGCTCAATATATACATTCATATCTTTAACTTGATATTTACCTACTTGAATGAATAGTAACATTACATAATTATTGTGACCATTTTACTGCAAGATTTGTAAGTACATGTAAATTAATAACTATCAAATAATAAGATACTTGGAACAATCATTGCCAACATAATGTGCTCCCTCTTTATTGACATCCACGGAGGAATGTTATTGTTAATAACAAAAATAGGCCACACCGAGTAAACAAATCTCATCTCTCCAAATGGATTGACACCGTCTGCTGCCAATAAAAGCCTGAGATTACAAGGTTCTTCTTTGAAGTGTTGCCACTTTTGCTCTATGTGCATAAATGCCGAACCATCCACAGGGATTCAAATAATGTCATCTTGACTTCTATTGCATGCATGATAATCCATAAATTGAGCCAAGCTGCTACACTTGAATAATTGTCGCATCCATGGAATAATGGGGATGTAACGAAGAATCTTTTAAGGCACCTTTTTTGTTAGTCGATCTGTTTGATATCTGCTCGTATGACATAAGAGGCATTGTGTTGCAAATTCATGTTCTTTATAATATATAATATGATCATTGGGACAAGCATGTATTGCTTGATACTCCATTCCAATATCTTTCATAATAGAAAATAATTCTCGATATGAGCAAGGTAGAATATTTGATGATGGTAACAAAAACTCGCCTATCAATCTATAAACAAAAAATAGGGGTTGTTAATATAAAAAATATTAGTGGTACATTATTCACCCCTTGTTAACTATAAATACATATATGACATACCTTAACATACGTGACATTGTTATGTTGGATAAACCATTCATAACCTTCAAGTTCAACAACAACAATACAACATAGAGAAGAGTTGTTTGGGAGTCTTTTTATAGGGGCTCATATGCCTTCTCAAGTAGAGGTACATCGAGGCTATCATCATCATCATGATCAGATATGCTTGGACTAAATGTGTCATGGATCAATGCATTTATACCATCATCTTCAATTGTGTTTTCTGGCGCATGATCATCATCTTCCATGGAATCATTATCTTCACCTTAGATATTTGCACCTCCATGTTCCTCCACTTCAAAAACCATATTCTTCAGATTGTTGTGGTTCATATCATGTACTTTCTTGGGGAGATCAACCTATATAAAATTGATTAACATAAATAAACCATGATCATCAACTCATCATCAAGTGATTTCATATGTATATAAATTGTTAAAATGATATAATGAACAACTTACCAGTGGATGATAGTCATGCCCCCCTTCAATGTGACCATTCTCCCTACAATGTCTCTTAACTGTTTTGATTAGCAGTCTTCTATAGTTTAAGCCCTTACAAATTTTTCAAGGACAATAACATTTTCCATCACCTTTTCTTTTCAAGTTAGACCACAATCTAGCAATTGTCTCCTTTTTTTTTTCTTCACTTATATTATCTGACATGATCGGTCTTTATAGGAAGCAAAAATCGGGCCATGAAAACTTCGGCCTACAACTTTCACAAACTAAGAAAAACTGTCAAAAGTACACAAATCTTCTTAGACCTAGCTAAATACTTTAATATTTTAAAAATACTTTCTTTGACTTTATTCCTAAGGCATTTAACCCAATCACCTTTTATAACATTCAATCAATTGCTCTAGGCAAATTTGTGGATAAGATTATTTGTAAAACTTTGACCAACTGCCTGAAGGTCTTATTTCAAGAGAACTTACAACATTAAGCCACTAAAATCAATTTCAAAACATATAAGCTAAAGGTCTAGTTAAAATATATATTAGATTAAAAAATATACAATTTTCATACCCAAGCACGCGGCTATAACTCGTGCAATGGCCTTCTTACTTAGTTGTAGAAGCTCTCCAACAATCAAATTATACAAACTACAAGGCCTAACAGCAATTTCAAAACATATAAGCTACAAGTCTAGTTAAAATATACATTAGATTAAAAAATATACAATTTTCATACTCGAGCGCGCGGCTATAACTCATGCAATGGCCTTCTTGCTTAGTTGTAGAAGCTCTCCAACAATCAAATTATACAAGCTACAAGGCATAACAACAATTTCAAAACATATAAGCTACAAGGCAAGACATATTACATGACATTGAAAAAGGGAAAAAATTTACAAGCTTTAGCAAGGCATATTAAACGACATCATAGTGCTAGAGAGATCACAATTATATGAGTCAAACATAGTCATGAAAAAGCACATAAAATAATTATTATATGCAATTAAAAGATATAAAGTTACATAGGGACATCCATAGGGCATATTGAAGAAATGAAATGGTCATATAGATTTCATATGGGATTTTGAAGATGATAGTGTTCTAAGGCAAAAAATCCATTCATATAACCATAATGACATTAAATGTTTAAGCATGGACATTCATCAAATACCAAAATAGAACAGAAATAAATCATTAGCAATAGTATTTTCTTGAAAGTTTCTAGAGCCTTTTCAAAAAATCCATTTTGTTCTTTTAACTCTTAAATCATTTGCTTTCATTTCTATGATGATACAATAGCAAGCAATTTTATTCAAAATTAGATTCAACAAACCTTAGCAGTGTAAATAGCCATCTCCTCTAAACTGAACTCTAGACACGAGGGGGTATTCACATACTCTTCCCCTAAAGGTATCCTAAAGAACAAAAGCCACTATTCTTGAGTTTGTGAATTGCACCTCGAGATGAATGAAGCTTAAAAGGAATGAAAATTGTTTTCATACATTTAAATCAGGATGTAATATTTATTCATAAGCATATACCTTGCAAGCACTTATAATTGTTGTTATATGTGTTGTAGGAAAAGAAGAAGTTTCAAGATAAGTTTACATTGTTGTTATATGTGTTGCACGAAAAGAAGATATATGTGTTGCATGAAAAGAAGAACTTTACATTGCTTTAACTTGCCATTAATGAGTATCATCTAAGACTTTTAGCAAAATTTTCCCAAAAATTTTTATCAATTTTGCCTCTCCATAATTATACTTATTAAATAAAACAAACCACACAATTATCGTTTTGTACAGGAGAGTTATGTTCATATGTTAAGAGACAATTCATTTTTTGTTATGAAAATCTAGGGATGCCAAATTCTCTCAAATTTTTTATATTCAATTTTGTTCTAATTTTATTACAGTTAATTTCAATGTAAATTAAGGTTATGCATTTTCTGAAGAATGATATTGAATGGTCTGTCACAGGTATGTGCTTCATCACTTGGTGAGATTTATGCTAAGGCTCAATTAGATGAGAGAGCCATGATTGAAGAGGGCTGAATTTTTGTAGCTGTTGATATGCCAACCATTTGTCCAAGTGCTACTAAGGAACATGGTGAAGTAGAGAAACTAGAGTCTTCAAAAAAAACAAAGGAAACAAATGAACCACTTGAGGAAGATGGATGCCAGTTAGGTAAGGTTGATTCTAGTGAAAAAAGACTTGAAAATTTTGAAACTCCTATGCAACAAGATATAACTGAAGAGGTTGAAATGCACTTGGTGGAAAAGTAGGAATCTCCAACCATAGTTCAATCATCAATTGAGATCCTGTCTCAGAGTGATGATATTGTGAAGTAGCAAGAAGAAGGGTTGCTAATTGTGGAGTTGGTTGTTGGAGCTGATGCTAATGCTTTCACTTCTAAAGAACCCAAGTCTCAAGGGGTACATTTTGGTGTCGATGTTCAGAATGAAAAAAATGTGACAGATAACATTGATATTCAATGGAACAGTGATATTCAATGTAACAATGATATCAACAGTGCTTTAAGATAGTACACATCTCTTAGATAGTGAGATATCAATAAAAGATAGTGATTCTCAATAGATGTCACTGCTATGACAAGCAAGGTCTTTTATATTACAGAGATCTTGAAGATGATAAGAGCAGTTAGGAGCAGCATTATGAAGAGTCATGACAAAAGGAAAGAAACTAAGAAATGAAGACAATATCAAGGGCACTAATGAAAACAACAAAAGAATGTGATAGCTATTAGAGAAGATATGAAGCAGATCAAATACATTTTTACACAAATGTTTCCAGTATAGGAGTTCTTATAACAATTTTCTATTTTTATTAACTTTCATTATATAAATGAAGATCTATCTAGGTTGCATTGCTTGCAAAAAAAATCTTTATGATTCTGGTAAACTTACTATTGGTAGTTGGGTAAGAATGGCACCTTACACCAAATGTAGGATTATTAGGTTGATCTAGACATCCATGGAAAATATTGTGACTTAGAGGGATTTTACATGAATATTAGGTCCTAAATGATATTTACCAGTATAGAATTTTGGAAAAAAAGTGATGGTCATAACAACTCAGTCAAAAGGATGTTCAATAGAGCATAAGGTCTCGTGAATATTATAGCAATAAGAAAGAGATAAAAAAGGCACGTGTCTTAGAGACAAAGATACAAGTTTGTTTAAGAGCAAAGCATTACATAAAATAAGACAAGAACATTGTTTTTGAAAAGATGAATACAAAAATCTAAAAGGAAAGCCCAAAGAACAAGAATTCCAGTGCAAAATAGTGATCAACAAATTAAAGGACAAGAGGCAAGTCATTAAATGGTGCTCATTCAAAGACAAACACAAGTGCTACAAAAGACTAAAAACAATGAGAAGGAATTGGAGATATCTTGAGTAGAGATCAATCAAAAGTCATCAAAATCAGTCACTGTTATCTAGGAACAATGTTAAAGGATAGTGATAAAGAAATACGACATTAAAGGATAGTGATGAAGAAATGTTGACACACTTTTATATGTATGTTCAGTGAGCATAGATCAAGAACAATGGTAAATGTTGAAAATAACAAAACATATATGTCATCAAATGGAATCCATAACAGTGATGACGAGACAGTGAGATGGACTGTTATAGAAACTTAGAGATGATAGGACATGACAAGATGTACATTTACCATTGTCTAGAGGAGCATCATTGTCAAAGGTTACAAAAGAGCTATCAACAATGATATGAGTAGATTTAATGACATTAAAATAGCATGATTGCAATTAATTTCAATGAAGAAGAAGATCAAAACTATGATAAATATTAGAGAGCATGACTCATATGATGAGGGGTAGAAAGAGAGATAATTTTGCCTTTTTGTTAAAGTTATTTAGAGTGTTTGCAAGGAAATTCACTATTCTTGGATACATTCACAACTTTTATTTGAAGGATATTCAACATATAAAGATCATCAATTTACTGTCTTGTCTAAGGGGTCCAAGCACTAATGTCAAAGACCATTTTCTATTAATAATGGTACAACACTTTTGGTGAAGATACAATATCTGCGATTGTATGAAACGATGCTCTTGCTTACACAAAGTAGACCTAGAAATGTAGTAAGAATATTATGATGGTCATCATACAACAAAGAGAAGTGGGGTGGCCAAGGGTAGAAACAATGTGTGTGCCATATAAAAGTAGAAATAATATATGTATAAGAGAAAAAATAGCAATCAAACAATGTAAGGAAACAGTGAGTAGATACGCATCCAAATAGTGCTACTGCAATGCAAAAAATAATGACATCAGAGAGAAAGATAGTGGTGAATATACATGCAAAACAATGATTGATGTTATGAATAAATTATAAAAAATGAATGTGAATAATAGTGAGTAAATAGGAATATTGATATCAGAGGATAGGAAGATTGGAAACAGTAGTCAGAGATTAGTAATACAACAAAATTGGGTACATTATCCAGTTTTTGAAATTCTTGATTGGAGGGGTTTAGATAATTGGCCTATTAAGTTTTATGCTACTCGAGTTGTACTTCCTAAGAATCCTCCTTTTAAGTTCCAACCAATGTGGCTTCATTTCATGTCTTCATGCTTATGAGATGGAGGCCTGGCATATGAGCATATGATAGAAGTAAGAAATTGCAATATGTTTAAATGGCATATCAAGAAATGGTCATGTATTTGTAATATTTATGCTAGGAAGAGATAGGCACAAGATCGTGTGTTGTCACTTACAAAAATTCAAGATCTTGTCTTTTCATAGGATTTGAGTAGAGAGGAGTCTCAAGTTGTTTGAGAACTTAAGTAAGTAATGAGAACTATTTTTAGGAAGTAGAAGGTAAGGGTTGATTGGCTTTAGGAAGGAGATATGAATATAGTCTTTTTCTATAATTATGTGTAAACTTATAGTTAAAATAGGATTTATATATCTACTTTGGTTAATTTAGATGGAATTTATTTGATCTTTTCATATGTTTTTTCTCGAAAAAATCTATGTGGTACTATTTAGAAGATTCATCCCTACTAAGGATGAGGGGAATGATGCAGAGATGGGTAAGGGCTCTTTATCAACTATTAGGCAGTCTTGCCAAAAGATCAAATTGCAATCCAAACTGACAATGTTCCTTAGGGCTACTAATGGCTCACATATAAAAATACAAGGACTCAACTTCATGAGGGTTCTACTATGGTTTCCAAGGTCCTCAAACACCTAACCTAACCCAAAAACTTCACTCACCAAGTTAATGGTTATAAAGATTAATTTGAGCTTGTAAACATTGTTTTAGGTTTACAATTTTTTGTTCTCTAAATAAATAAACCCTCTATGATTAGGCAGTTGGAGCAGGAAAACATCAAATTCTTGGAGTTTATTTGCAACATTCATGTTTAATACTACTGGCTGCATCAGTGCTCTTGAGTTCTATTTACATCTTTACAACTCCAATCTTGAAGCTACTATGGCAGGAGGAGAATGTAGCAAATCTATTAGGAGAATATGCACTTTGGATGCTACCAAAACTGTCTACCTATGCATTAGGTTTCCCAATGCAAAAGTTTCTTCAAGCACAGAGAAATGTCATGGTAATGGCTTGGATTGCCTTGGCGGTGTTGATGTTTCATGCATTTCTGAGTGGGTTATTAATCTTCCAAGTGGGTTTAGGGTTAGCTAGAGTAGCTATTACATCAAACATATCATGGTATATTATTGATATTAGTCAGCTTTTGTATATAGTTTACTTTTTCCAAGAGGCTTGGAAAGGGTTCTCGTGGCTTGCTTTTCATGATCTATGGGCTTTTCTTCGAATTTCAGTGGCTTTGAGTATCATGCTATGGTTAGTAGCACAATCACTCTTTCTATTTTGTATTCTAAACTCAATTTTTGGTATAAAACCTAATTAGGATATGCAATGATGGGTAATTTTAAAAATGCAACAATTCAAGTTTGATGTGCTATCTATTTGGTAAGGAACTCCTCCACAAGTTTGTTTCAGAAATCCAACTTTTTCCTCAAATGCAACTTATCTAGTAGCAATGGACTCAGATCTGGGTATTTCATAGGTGAAAATGTTTGTTACCAAATTGGGCATCTCATGGTGTATATGGTTATTTAAACCTATAATAAGTTACAATAAGTAGTTAAATGTTCTCCTTTTGATAGTTCACTTTGTTCTATTTATAGCATGATTTTGAATGGATGGAAAATCATGATCTTTGTCAATTTGAGTGTTGGAATTATGTATGAATTATTCTTATAGTATATATTTTGTGATGAGTGTTAGGTCATTGGGCATCAATAACACGATACTGGCTATAATAGAAATAATTACATTGAATTTGCCTGACCAATCAATCAGAATATGTTACTGGTAGTGTTGTATACTAAGAACCTGTGTGTATGAATGCAACTAATTTATCATTTAGCAATAAAATTTCCACCCACACAAATTGCTAAGTTGTGGACATTTCTCACCTGCAGAGCCTGATAATATACCCTTCTCCAAATGAATATAATGCAAAACATCGGTGCACGTACCCTTCTCCAAATGCATATAATGTACACGATAGCCCCTAGTTTTGTAGGTAAGTTTGAGGGTTTTTGAATGCATAAGAAGTTGAAATAAAATCCACAACCTAATTTAGTACCAATTAAGTTTTATTTGGGTTTGGGAGATTGTGAACACATATGAAGATGAGGATGAGCTGGCACAACTCTCCCTTTCCCAAAGTTTGCAAAGAGATGTTTCTCCTTTTGTTCTTTCTAATAATTCTCCCTTCAGTCTTATGTGATTACCACTGGTCTATTTGCAACAATGCCTAAACTTTCACAGAGGGGAGTGCATACTCCACAAACTTGGATCAAGTAACTTCCTATTTGTCTCGCAATGCACCTCAAAGTTCAAGTTTTCAATGTTTGAAATGGCATATAACGCGACTTGATATGTCGTAGAAGAAAACCTGTCGAATGACCAATGCGGGATTTTTTTTCAATTATAGCTTGACGACGTTGCAATTGCGACACCTATGTTGCTTGATGTCAAAATTGCAATGTCGTTGAGCTATAATTGAAAAAAAAAAGCCAAAAAAACATAACATTTTCTTGCTATCGCAAATTGACCCCTAATGTATTAGTGGCTAATGAGATCACCAAGGTCATCCATTAATACTTATGGTCTAGGACACAACAACAACTCTTCATCTACTAAGGTAGGAGATTCATCAAAGAGTGGAGAGCAAAGAAATGCAAAATTCAAAGACAAATCTACTTGTCACCATTGTGGTAAACTTGGACACACTAGAAACATATGCAAGAGCAAAAATGGTATGCAAAACCCTAAACCTAAGTTTACTAGTAACTATCTAAATTGCAAGAAGAAAAGACACAAAGCACATGAATGTAGATCAAAGAAGAATGACACACCCACTTCACCTAGATTTGAAGGACATTGTTATAACTATCAAAAATATGGACATAGAGCTCATGAATGTAGATCCAAGGCAAAATCTAACTGGACATCTAATAAGAAAACACATGCACCTAATCAAGGTAACTCTTACAATTGGGATTACAATATGTGGTATAATTGTCATTATTGTGGAGAGTATGGGAATGCTTTAGAGGTTATTATTAGTGTAAGAATTTTCCTTATGGTAGAATTCACCTAAGACCAAGGAACTCAAACACAAGCACAATAGTAGACCAAAGAGAATATGATCAAAATGACAATATATTCATTCAATATTCAATGTGTAAGTACACCAGGAGTGCCTATATATAAAGGCCTCTAGAAAGCTTCTAGAATGCATAGAAATTAGCAATATGATAAGTCATACAACTAGGCACATGTCCACCAGATATGGGTTATCCTCCATTAAGCACAAGAATAAGTGTGATGATGAGAGGATAAGACTACAAAGGTGTAGCACAAAAAATTATGTTGTAGACAACATGTGCTAAAATGGGAGTGTGGATAACTGTGTTGTCTACATGAAAACTCAGGCAATGATGCAAACTCCAGTGTTGTAGACAACATGTGCTAAATTAGAGTTACTTACTCTAGTAATGTCTGTTGGTGTTTTAAAACTACTAAGTAAAAAAATGCTTAATACCAAGATGACAATACTCACACAATCTAAAGACTAGCCAATGCTTATTAACAATTGTATGTGAAAAACCATTTGGGCCAAACTTCAACAAAACCACGAGTGGTTTTCTACTCTTCTAGCTCTACAAAACTAGGGTGGGTATACCTAGGGATGATACAAGACTGGGAAAATTGTATGAGAATTATTTTAGTTTCATTCTGATTCTTGTCTCAAATCCTCAAATAAATACCCAATTCTTGATAACTTGATAAACACATCCCATATAAAAGATATGGCCAAAAATTCTTCTATAGATCTGTAGTTGTTCTTAGTGATAGTGTCTAATTGAAGCTAAAACATTCCATGCAAACAAGTACTAGTCAAATTTTAAGATCTACAAGAAATAAAAGTAAAATTGATTTAATTCTGCATTTTTGACAACCATTTGTGACATATTTCTCTTTTAGCTGGATCAAATTTGATTATTGCCTAATCCATTGGGGTTTAGAGTCTATAGAAAATTCTCAAATCTAATTTGTTACCTTACAACAAATTTTATCAGCAGTTCTTATCAGAATTCATCATTCAAAATCCTTTCCACTACTACAACAACCTTATACAATTCATCAAAGCTTTTACTTAATCCATTGAACTAATAGTATTCATGAATAGATATACAACCTAACTAAATTGCATTCAATTGCACAAGCCTTTACTCATACAACATCAAGATAACCAAGTAATTAAAAGGAGACAAATTTCAATAAGAATTGATATGGGGACAGCTCAAAATTTGCATTCATTTTCCTTGAAAATTGTATACAATTTACAGTAAACTCAGAATGACCTTCAAAAAGAAACATAGATCATTCTATATTCATGTATTCTCAAGATCTGATAGAGAAAATATACCACGAATTTTTTCCTCAAAACAATGGACCAAAAATAGACTAAGTATCACTTAGAAAAATAGAATTTAGACCCTTTGTCTAGCCCTAGAATCTCACTTATATAGTGTGAGATGCAACAAGCTTCAGGCTAAGAGAAAATGACAAGTGTCCTTTACAAGAAGAAGATGCACACATCTATCCGAAAAGAAAAAGATTAAAAGGAATTTATGCGAACCATATATTCTCTTGTGGGCTTCTGTCTATCACACCCTTTTGCTGATTTAGCTCCAACTATGATTCTGTCATATATGTAACTGCTAAGCTTGTCCCTGACAAAATCTATTCTGATGATTGCAAACTAAATTGAACCCATGGGTTTTACCATTATTATGGTACTAGGAGAAACACCCTTACTTCCCACTCTTCATTGATTAACACAACTTCTTGAGATAATGGGATTAACCCTTAAGAAACAACACTTGAGCATGGAAACAATGTGGCTGTCAAATATAACAAAATGAGCAATTTTTGCTTAGCCAACCATGTTTGCATCCAAAACTAGCTTTCAAACAAAATTTTTCACCTATTGACATAAAAAGATGTGCACTAATGAAAATTCAGAGGAACTATTCACATGCAGCCCATGGGTATAAAGTCTTCTTCACCTTCTCTAAAAACTCTGCACAGGGTCCTACATACTTCTGCTGCCATGGCATTGAAGCGTGCCATCTTGAAAATTTCTTTAGAGAAAGGTGTTACTGTTGACAGGATTTTTATTTTATCAAGTCTATTCTTTTCTCCCCTCATTACCTTAGTAGCTTGATCACAACACATAAAAACACCTGGGATTACTAGTCTTCCTCGATCAAAATTCCACATACTGACATATGAGGCAAACAACTTCCTCTCTGCAAACCACCTTTCAAACAAACTTAAACTAATTTGAGATGAAGAAACACTAGGGATCGAATTACTCTTGTCAAGTAATCCCTCTGCTATCCATAGTCTAAGAGTTAGTGAATTCTTTGGAACCATTTCTGCTATACCATGCAAGACTGCAACACTTCAGAGACTACAGTAAAATATGCACTTGGAAATCTCTTATCTATAGTTCTTTTATGCTATTTGGCACTTGTGTCAAAATCTACACAATCCTCTTAGTAAATGATTCTATTCAGAAAAGACTTCAAATCTTTATTCGCATAACGTGAAACTGAGAAAATCTTATAAGTTACACTCTATTTTTTCTTTTCACACATGAAACTTTTCATATCTCATTAATATGCAGAGTGCCACTACCTTCAGTATTTTAACCTATGCTGTCAATCTTTGAAATCATATGATTAAGGAATGAAAACTAGGCTAACTCAATGTTCCTTTTAGCATGCTGGTAGTCAAACCAATAAACTTCCTCCATCTGTATCTTTCCTTCAAAGTTGGCATTTCAAATTGGGCCCACGGATGACCAAGGACATGTGTCATCGACTAGCTAACTCGTTATACTTATATTTTGAGCACCTTTCCATAGTGAGCTAGCGATAACCACTGATCTTGCTTTGATTGTATGGTAGATATTTGAAATGACTTTTAAGAAAATAATGGTGGGTCCCTCACTCGTTAACTCACTATACTTATTCATCGCACATCTCTTCATAGTGAGTTAATGAGCACCGTCAATCCATACCAGATCTTGTGGACAGCAATTTACTGCAACAGTGGTGGGCAATCGCTCGCTAACTCTCTATACCTAACTTTCAAGCATTTTTCCATAGTGAATTAACAATGGGCTTTGATCCTAGTTTGATCTAATGATCAGAATTCTTTGTGTGCTTTATACCTAGGGAGTGGGTCCATGCACTACTATCGCTGAGATGGCTGATCATGCTGGCACACACATGTACTCTTTTTTTATATTTTAATGACATCACATGTTGTTGGCCTTGCCGCATTTGTGTCTTCCAAGCAAGTCACTACATCGCTACCGGAAAAACATTAAATATCTATCAAATGACACAGCGATGTCCTAGTAAACAGTCACTGGGAAATAAAGCTCAACTTGCGCAAAAGTAAAAGAAAAGTTTGCATTAGATTTTCTTTGGGATCCTTAAAATCACTTCTAGTTATAAAAGAATGTCATGTTTTGCATTGATCAGGCCTTTGCTATGTTGCTACTAGAAAAGTGGTGTTATTTTGGCTAGCGATATAGCAACCTTTGATGGATTCTCAATTTCGGTGATAGAAAACAAAACACACATTGATTAAAAACCCAACCAATTGATGCTGGTGCAAAAGAAGGTGGTCGTGCTCATTTATAATACTGTGTGGGAACTTTTGCGGTCATATAAACCTATTAAAAGAACACTGCCTTTTTTGCAAAATTTGAGCATTCGCTATGTCGCCATTGGCAAGTTGTATGGATTTTTTTGATAGCAACTTAGTCAATTGCCAGAAAAAATTGGACACTGGTGACATCATTCACAGTTTTCTTCACGTGTGTTTATTCTTAAAATTGACAAGCCTAGGACATAGCACGTGCCAAAATTTACCTCATGTTAACATAATTCTCGGCACTGGATTTCACTTTTTAGTATCACAGACACATGTCATCAATCTTGCTAACTCACTATATGTAACAATCGAACATTTTTCCATAGCGAGGTAACAATGACTATAGATTCAAAAGGATCCAATGGTGGGGTAAAACTTCTTTCACAAGGATTGAACAACAAACTCAACATGGGTAGGAAAAGAATATTCACTTATCCTCCTATTTTTAAAAAAAAAATTTGCACTAGGGAAGAATTAAATGGAATGGGACACAGGGTTTTACCAAAAAATTTAAAGGCTAACAAAAATATGACATATCTAGGAACCGTACTCACCAATAATGGAGACGATTTGAATTTTCTATTCCTTGACAAAGGAATTTTATCATACAAAAATTCATACCAATAGTGGCTCTGTCTGGGGATGCATGCCCCTTGCAGGCATGGTAAGCTTTCAGATCTCTGGAGAAAGAAGACCACACACTTGACAACAAAATTTTTCTCTCTGACAACTTTACCAAAAGCAAGAAACTACCACTAAGATTATGTATAAACGATGGCCCCAGGCCACTGCAATTCAAAAAATTTTTTTACCTCTGTCATAAATATGATTCTCATCTGAACATGCATGAGGTAAATTTAAAATATTTCTTCTATCAATTTCACCAATCAGGTTGGCATCATGAATCAACTCTCTTGGTAAAACTAAAACTACAACTTCACCTTCGTAATGCATATAAAAACTAAATTCACTTGCAACCACTTGCTCATTATAAAGGTTCTGATCAGCATTCTCAAACATACCAAACTAAAAATCCTCTTCATTTAATGACCTATGCATGCTATCAATCTCAAAAATGAAAGTTTCATATTCAACTTGAGGAAGAGGATCACTCATACCTTCAAATTTTGTATCCTTGTGCATATCCGGATGGTACTCTAAAGAACAATTTGACTGGTACTCATACATGTCATCAATGTCAGAAATTGAAATTAATCCAAGATCTTCAAATGATTCTTTGAGATCAGCAAGTGGGTTAGTCATCTCATTAGAAAATTTATCATAAAATTCATTACAAGGTGCATGCTGATTTTCAAAAAAACCTTCATCAAACACCTTGTTATCAATTTTATAAGATGCAATCTCATCAATACTTTCACCATCATATCAAGAAGTAGAAAAATCTGATCTCTCACAACAGTAAGACAATGTATCATCATTAAACTCATTCTCAACTAAATCTGAATTTTCCATGTCTTCTTCAAACAATGGGTTAATGACTCCATACATTGATCCCTTTTGAACCTCAGGACAAAACATGAGTTGCTGATCCTCACAAGCATCATCATATAAAGCGTTATCATATACTTTAAATTCGCTACCCATTTTATTCTCATGGAAATTTTTAGCGTATAAAGAAAACTTAGGACTATATGAAGACTCCCTTTCTATTTCTTCTACCAGACATATAGTGTCCATAATTATATCCTCTTCATTAGCTTGTTTAGGATAATTATTACAGATAGACCCCGATTCATTCCTAAACATCTCACTATACACTAAATCTTTACTGTCTAAAATAAAAACACCTGACAACTCTTCCCTAAAATCTTCATATTCAAACTCATTAACATCAACTGACTTCACCATTTCTTTATCGTCATACGTTGTGGATAAATCACTTTCATATTTTTCATTGACTAACTGATTTGTATAACACAAAAACTGAGATGCACTTTCTTTTTCAGATTCAAAAGAAGAATTCATATCTTTACTGACAAAAGAGTACTCACTTCCGTCATTGCTTTCTTCCTCCCAATTTACATCTGATTCAAATGAAGATGAAAATAGACTAGCACTTTCCTCTTCTTGACTTGAGTAACCTCTCTTGTCATTGTCTTCACATGAAGCCTCTTCACAATACACATCTACTGCTGAAATGTTAGAAGCATGTGATTTCTGTTCTTCTGACTGTGACTGAGATAAGTGTGATTCATATTATTTATTTTGTATCACTTTTCCATGGTATCTTGGATCAGCAATATCAAACTCATGATCGTGGAGACAACTCTCAGCTTCCTCACTTGCACAAAAATGAGATCTAGGTGCAGCAACTTTATTAGCAATAGAATCATGTATACAATCACCATTACAAGAACTTACTAATGTAACTAATTCTTGATCTACAATATCAACACATTGCTGAACCCTATCAAAGTTTGAGATACATCCTACTGCTGTAGCATCATGAACATGTGTGTTTTAATTTGTAACCAGGCTAACCTTAACTATATACATATTCTGATCTAAATTCTCCATTTGATTAAAACCTACAATAGGGGTATTGATATGCTTATTTGAAACTAAAGCACCAATACCACATTCATCCTTTCTTTCAAATACATTATACCAGCAGTCGTACATAGAAAAATGACCTTTAATAAATTCATACCTCAAATTATTTTCAATATCCCTAGCGGTCACAAATGCCTAATATAATGTCTGTGGTTCTTTATCCCTTAATAGATAATTCATTTTCTTGTCAAATGCATCAAAATACACTGCTAAACACATTTGATCATCAAGTCTATAATTCTTAGAGATTTCATTCAAAACTCTTGCAAATTTGATGTTAAATTAAGAGACAAGTTCATCACTTTGAACATGAATCTTGAAGAACTTGTCATATGAATTAGATATGCTTACCCTTTCTCCAAATTGCTCCATGAAGGCAGAATGCAATTCACCCCAAGATGAAATAGAACACACTGGTAGAAAAGAAAACTAGTCTCTAGCATCACCTTCTAAGGTTTGAACAAATAAATTCATGTGCACGTCCTCATGAGCAATCTCATAGTCACCCATCAAATCAGCAAACAACTCAATATGATGACCAGATGAAACAAGATGGTTCCCATTAAAATTAGGAAATTTTTTTCTAACATCACTAGGAATGACATTTGGGGAACCATGGATACCATTGAAATCCAATGGCATATATCGCTTGGTAGAAATGGATCTAAGAACTTCAGTAACTAGCTGCATCTTAGGTGGAATGAATCTTGACACCTTTAAATTTTTTTAACCTCATTCACCTATAATGACTTTTGATTTAAAATTTGTAGCAAATCTATACCCTTCTACCCATGAACCACTTCAAACTATACACTTCATAAACTTAGAAACAACAATAGAAACTGGATCCAATGAAGTGTATGAAACCTTTTAGACTATTCTCCTCCCCTTAGTGCTAAAATTCACTTGATGGAGAACACTTTTCACGACAAATTTTCATGAAAAGAAATAACATGAAAATCAAAATACCTTTAGTGTTGTTGTATGAAAACACTGATCTACTGATTGGCCTAGTGCTAATTTGAAATCTTCACACCACTGATCATAACCTTACAGAGTCACCATCTCCTTGAGGAGAACTAAATGAAATCATAGTTGTAGTTCATTTTTTATCATTAAAAAGTCTTATAACAACAAATCAAACAACACTTCCAGGCTTATTGGTTAGAAACTTATACACTCTCTTCTTCTTGCTTAAAACTTTACATAACTTTCAGATCTGCCTATTTTAATTGAAAACTCTTGAAAAAAATTATAGGTAACTAATCTACACTAGTTTAGAGATCCTTTAGATAGAGTCACCACTCACTATTGTGAGAAAGATTCAAAACATGATTCATAACACTACAGATCTAAATTGTCACTTTGTAGAATTTAAAACACTATAAAGAGAGAAACCCCTTTTTCAACCATTCTAACTCTAAAACTACAACAGTACTCTGAAAACCACATTCGACTAAATTGATTGAAAATAACACTTAATAGCAACGCAATCTTCATTCAATCTTGAAGAATACTATTGGAACTAGAAAAAACATACTGGGGGCATGAAGCTTAAGTAATAAATTTGGAAAAACACATAAGAGAACTTACTATTGTAAATTTTTCATGCCCTTCTCCTACTGTATTGAATCTCATTTCAAATTCTCAAGGTTTTTCTATCACATAGGTTCAATTTGGTCCCTAGCAGAGTCACCATTTTGTTGGTGTTTTAAAACTACTAAGCAACAAAATGCTTAATTCCAAGATGAAAATACTCACACAATCTAAAGACTACCCAATTCTTATTAGACATTGTTTGTGCAAAACCATTTGGGCCCAACTTCAACAAAACCACGAGTGGTTTTCTACTCTTCTGGCTCTACAAAACTAGGGTGGGTATACCCAGGGATGATACAAGACTAGGAAAACTGTATGAGAATTATTTTAGTTTCATTCTGATTCTCATCTCAAATCCTCAAATACATACACAATTCTTGATAACTTGATAAACACATCCCATATAACAGATATGGCCAAAAATTCTTCTATAGATCTGTAGGTGTTCTCAGCAATAGTGTCTAACTGAAGCTAAAACATTATGTACAAATAAGTACTGGCCAACTTTTAAGATCTACAGGAAATAAAAGTAAAATTGATTTAATTCTACATTTTTGACAACCATTTGTGACATATTTCTCTTTCAGCTAGATCAAATTTGATCAATACCTAATCCATTGGGGTTTAGAGTCTATAGAAAATTCTTAGGTCTAATTTGTTTCCTTACAAAATTTTTTATCAGCAGTTCTTATTAGAATTCATTGTTCAAAATCCTTTCCACTACTACAGCAACCTTATAAAATTCATCAAAGCTTTTACTTAATCCATTGAACTAATAGCAGTGATGAACAAATATAAATCCTAACTGAATTGCATTCAATTGCACAAGCCTTTACTCATACAACATCACGATAACCAAGTAATTAAAAGGAGACAAAGTTCAGTAAGAACTGATATGGGGATAGCTCAAAATTTGTATTCATTTTCCTTGAAAATTGTATACAATTTATAGTAAACTCAGAATGACCTTCAACAAGAAACACATATCATTCTATATTCTTGTATTCTCAAGATCTGACAGAGAAAATATACAACAAATTTTTTTCTCAAAACACCAAAAATAGACTAAGTATCACTTAGAAAAATAGAATTCGGACCCTTTCTCTAACCCTGGAACCTCACTTATATAGTGTGAGATGCAACAAGCTTCAGGTTAAGAGAAAATGACAAGTGTCCTTTACAAGAAGAAGATGCACACATCTGTCCGAAAAGAAAAAGATTAATAGGAAGTTATGCAAACCCTATATTCTCTTGTGAGCTTCTGTCTATCACATCCTTTTGCTGATTTAGCTCCAACTATGATTCTATTGTATATGTAACTGCTAAGCTTGTTCTTGAAAAAATCTATTTTGATGATTGCAAATTGACTTGAACCCGTGCATTTTACCATTATTACGGTACTGGGAGAAACACCCTTACTTACCACTCTTTTCTGATTAACACAACTTCTTAAGATAATGGGATTAACCCTTAAGAAACAACACTCGAGCATGGAAACAATGTCACTGTCAAATATAACAAAATGAGCAATTTTTGCTTAGCCAACCACATTTGCATCCAAAACCAGCTTTCAAGCAAAATTTGTCACCTACTAACACAAAAAGATGTGCAGTAATGAAAATTCAAAGGGACTATTCACATGTAGCCCATGGGTATAAAGTCTTCTTCACCTTCTCTAAAAACTCTACACAGGGTCCTACATACTTTTGTTGCCATGGCATTGAAGTGTGCGATCTTGAAAATTTCCTTAGAGAAAGGTGTTACTACTGATAGGAGTTTTATTTTATCAAGTCTATTCTTTGCTCCCCTCATTACCTTAGTAGCTTGATCACAACCCATAAAAGCACCTGGGATTACTAGTCTTCCTCAATCAAAATTCCACATACTGACATACGAGGCAAACAACTTCCTTGTTGCAAACCACCTTTCAAACAAACTTGAACTAATTCGAGATGAAGAAACACTAGGGATCCAATTACTCTTGTCAAGCAATCCCTCTGCTATCCATAGTCTAAGAGTTAGTGAATTATTTGGAGCTATTTCTACTATACCATGCAAGACTATGACACTTCAGAGACTATAGTAAAATACGCACTTGGAAATCTCTTATTTATAATTCTTTTATGTTGTTTGGCACTTGTGCCAAAATCTACACAATCCTCTTAGTAAATGATCCTATTTAGAAAAGACTTCAAATCTTTATTCGAATAAGGTGCAACTAAGAAAATCTTATAAGTTACACTCTATTTTTTCTTTTCACATGTGAAAGTTTTCATAGCTCATTAATATGCAGAGTGCCACTACCTTTAGTATTTAAACTTGCACCGTCGATCTTTGAAATCATACGATTAAAGAATGAAAACTAGGCTGACTCAATGTTCCTTTTAGCATGCTGGCAGTCAAACCAATAAACTACCTCCATCTGTATCTTTCTTTCAAAGTTGGCATTTCAAATTGGGCCCATAGATGACCAAGGACAGGTGACATCGACTTGTTAACTCGCTATACTTATCTTTCGAGCACCTTTCCATAGTGAGCTAGCAATAACCGCTGATTTTGCTTTGATCGTATGATAGATATTTGAAATGACTTTTAAGAAAACAATGGTAAGTTCCTCGCTTGTTAAATCATTATACTTATTCATCACACATCTCTTCATAGCAAGTTAACGAGCACTATCAATCCATACTTGATCTTGTGGACAACAATTTATTGCAACAGTGGTGGGCCATCGCTCACTAACTCGCTATATCTAACTTTCAAGCATTTTTCCATAGAAAATTAACAATGGCCTTTGATCTTGGTTTGATCTAACAATCAAAATTCTTTGTGTGCTTTATACTTGGGGAGTGGGTCCATGTACTGCTATCGTTGAGATGGCTGAACATGCTGTCACACACATGTACTCTTTTTTATCTTTTAATGACATCACATGTTGTTGGCCTTGCCATGTTTGTGTCTTCTAGGCAAGTCACTACATCACTACTGGCAAAATGTTAAATATATGTCAAATGACATAGCAACGTCCCATTAAACAGTCACTAGGAAATAAAGCTCAACTTGCGCAGAAGTAAAAGCAAAGTCTGCATTAGATTTTCTTTGAGATCCTCAAAATCACTTCTAGTTATAAAAGAATGCCATGTTTTGCAATGATCAGGCCCTCGCTATGTTGCTACCAAAAAAGTGGTGTTATTTTGGTTAGCGATATAGTGACCTTTGATGGATTCTCAATTTTAGTGACAGAAAACAAAACACACATTGATTGAAAACCCTACCAATTAATGCTAGTGTTAGAGAAGGTGGTTGTGCTCATTTATAATACTACTTGGGAACTTCTGTAGTCATATCAACCTATTAAAAGAACACTACCTTTTTTTCAAAATCTGAGCATTTGCTATGTCGCCACTAGCAAGTCGTATGGATTTTT
This sequence comes from Cupressus sempervirens, assembly GCA_028749045.1. Classification (NCBI taxonomy): domain Eukaryota; kingdom Viridiplantae; phylum Streptophyta; class Pinopsida; order Cupressales; family Cupressaceae; genus Cupressus; species Cupressus sempervirens. Next base: position 140,811,467 of record CM053788.1, on the reverse strand, counting down.
TTGATAGCGACTTAGTGAATTGCCAAAAAAACTTGGATGCCGATGACATCATTCATAGTTTTCTTCATGTGCATTTATTCTTAAAACTAACAATCTTGGGACACAACACGTGCCAAAATTTACCTCATGTTAACATAATTCTCGGCACCAGATTTCACTTTTTAGTATCACATACATTTGTCATCAATCTCGCTAACTTGCTATACATAACAATCGAGCATTTTTCCATAGTGAGTTAACAATGACTATAGATTTAAAAGGATCCGACAATGGGGTAAAACTTCTTTCACAAGGATTGAACAACGAACTCAACATGGGTGGGAAAAGAATATTCGCTTATCCTCCTATTTTTTTTAAAATTTTGCGCTAGGGAAAAATTAAATGGAATGGGACATAGGGTTTTAACAAAAAATTTCAAAGGCTAACAAAAATATGACTTATCTAGGAACCCTGCTCACCAATAATGGAGACAATCTGAATTTTCTATTACTTGACAGAGGAATTTTATCATACAGAAATTTAGACCAACATTGTCAACATGACAACTCATAAGAGTAGGCAAACTCCTAAGTGCCTCATGTAAATAAATAATAAAATAATGCATTAACCTAAGTAAACTTAAGTAAAGTGTAAATAGTAAATACTTATTTACACCAACACCTCTCCTTAAGTGCAACTTAGGGGAATGCCCTTAAGCTTACAAAAACTAGGATGAAATGCATAATGAGTCTTGGCTACTAGGCCATGTTAGGTACCCATGTACATAATGAAATGCAATCTCTCATAAAGCAAAGAAAGAGGGAAAACCTCATGGGAAAAACCCTCCCCCAAAAAGAGAGATGAAAAAACTAGATGCATAGATGGATGGAGTTATCAAGACCCCCCCCCCCCCCTTTACGATATACATCAATTATATACAATAGAGAAATGTGAGAAGAAGACAGACAAGGTTATCTCTCCCCCCCCAAATGAAGAGTGTCGATCAGTGATAGTTGCTTCAATGTAGAAGCTAATCCAAGATTGCAGAATAGTGTTCCTCCCCTTTAGAAGAAACAATACCCTGGGTTAAAATGAGATGCTTCCATTTTGTGTGGAAAGAATCCCAATGATCACTGATGTCTCTAAAACCTACTCAACTATCCTTGTGAAGGAAGAATATAGAACCTGTCCCAAAGAATATACTATCTCCTCAACTGATAAAGAGACCTCCTTCAACTGTTGTACATAAGTATCCACAATCACATCAACCTATGAAGATCAATCATGTAGACAATGGACATGAGGGTCAGAGTGAGCCCTCACAACAATTGTAGAAGTATCTTCCCCATCAAAGAGAAGATGTATATCATCAATGATGTCCCCCAACTCTGCTATGTATGAAATAATCCTAAAATGTTTTCTATGTAGTCATCCTTTGTTGTTGGAGTTGGAAGACTAGTTGTACCCTACTTTTCTAGACCTATCATTGTGGTAATATAAGCATGTGGACTATACTGATGTTTTAACCTCTCACTACAATTGTTGATAGAACCCCATGTATCTAAATCTATTGAAGCACTATCGCTAGTGTCACCATCAATTTCCACAAAGTATGAAGTGCGAAGAGGATTAGAGGATAAGCTGGGTGAAATTTTCTCAAAATGTACCTCCTTCTCCACAAAAATATTATGTGTCTCAGGATCCATAAGTCTATATGCCTTCACACCATCTTCATAATGTATGAAAGTACAAGGCCTAGCTGATGGTTTCTTGCATCCCCTAGAAGAAATATTTTTCCATGCTAGACAACCAAAGACTTTGAAGTGTGTCACAACTAGTTTTTTGCCACACCATGCCTCAAAAGGTGTTTTTCTATCTAAGGTAGGATGAGGAGACCTATTAAGTATGTGATTGGCATTGCTAATTACTTTGACTTCAAGTGATGGATCAAGAGACTTGGCTTGTATCATGGAACTTGACATGGACTTAAGAGTTTGGGTACTCAATGCTGCAACATCTATCTTGTGTGGACTAAATGGTGATGGATCCTAAAGATTATTTCCATGAAGTTTGAATTTTTTTTTAAGTCTTTTGTTCACATATCTTCTTTCATTGTCCATCCTTAGAACTTTTATGGCTTTCCTTGATTTTTGTTCAACATGAGCCTTGAAGGCTAGAAACTTATCCAACACTTCATTATTTTGATGAAGAAAGTAGACCCAAGTATACCTTGAAAAGTCATCAATGAAAGTAAGTATGTAGCAACCCTCACTGACTAATGTCACTGCAAAAGGACCTGCTAGTAAGATATGAACCAACTAAATAACAACTAGTGCTCTTGAAGACTTCCCTCTATGTAACTTGTCATCTAGATGCATATCCAGTGAACCAATTGAACATTCACCTTTGGAAAAGTTGATTGGAGGTAGACCTTTTACCATTTTGTTTGTGCAAAGTTGTTGAAAGTAGCAGAAGGCAAGATGGCCAAACCGCTCATGCTATAATTGGATTTGAGAGTTGGATTGAGTCAACAAGGCTTGTGAAGGAGACTTGGGCACAAAGTGGGAGAAGGAATACAACCTTTTTTCATGATTAACTTTCCCAACTGCAACCATTGAATCATCTTTTAGACTGTGCATTTTTATTGAGTCAAGAAGGAACTCAACTTTATGATCATCTCCTAGGTGAGTGATTTGGTAAGTGAGAGGAGATTAGAACATAGGTTTGGAACATAGAGAACATCTTTGAACTCTCCATTTCTATCTCCACATTTTGTTTCCCTTCAACTTCAATTTTTGTATCATCTTCCACAAAGATGTATGGTACCTTTGATTGCTTCAATGAAGAAAAATCTCCTTTTGAAGAACCCATATGATAGGAGGCACCTGAGTCAATAATCCATTCCATTGAAGAACTTGAATTTTCCATTAGTACTTGCCCTTTTCCCTTTGAATCTGAATAAGATCCTTTCTCCTTATAAGCATTAGGAAATGGAACATTATGTTTCTTCACGATAGTCGTCAACTCATCAATCTTCTTATGATAACACTTATGTTCTCCATGATCCAATTTCTTGCAATAAGCACACTTTTTATTGTCCTTATTGTTCTCCCCCTTCTTATTTGAATTTGAAGACCCTCCTTGTTGATTTGATTGTGGTGTTGCCTTTTCTACATCCTCTTATTTTTTATTCTTCTATTTATTATTCTTGCCCTTTTCTTTATTTGAAGATTGACTAGTTGAATGTTGAGAATCCTCATTATTGGCCACCAATGCCTTAGACTTTGGCGAATTGGGAATCCTCATTGATTTCAACTTTTTTTCTTCTTTATCCAACAGATCATTATAATCATCAAAAGAGACTTTTTGATAGACATACTCTAATGTAGTCTTGGAGGTGTTATAAGTAGAAACAAATGAGGAGTACTCAAATGGCACCTTGTTATGAATGAGATAGATCAATTTGTCATCTTTAATAAGACTCCCACAATCAGTGAGCTTTTTCCTTAGTTCATTCACCTTAATGATGAAATCCTATATAGAATCAAATGCCTTAGGATCTAAGGAGACAAGCTCATCTTCAATTTTGAAAACATCTTCCTCAGACACTTTCCATATAGGTTTTGGAGGGTATCCCAAGCTTCCTTAGATGTATGAGACTTCTAAATTTGATACATGATCTTGTCATCAACCCCCAAACAAATATCACCTAGGGCTTTCCTATCCATTGTTTTCCAATCAATGATTTCACTAGTAGATACTTGATCACTTGTTGGTATAGGAAGGGTACCATCTACATATTGAGAAACTCCTTTATGCATTAAATGAAACCACATTTTAATGGATCATGTAGCATAGTTATGTGTAGTTAATTTTGAAAACTTAAAATTTCCCATGATGCAAAAAATGAAAGAAAACTGTAGAAAAAAAGGGAACACAACACCAAGAAACCCCCCCCAAAAAAAAGATGCTTTGGGCATTTTATATGTAGTGCAATTATGATGGACACTTGCCAATTTTGGCCTTAGTGGACTTCTAATTTTTCCTTTTACAACCTCCTTATGGAGTTCAAAACTAGAACATTACAATGTGTCTTAGATATACAACAATTTTGAAGATATATCAAAGTATTACAATTCAAAAAAGGACCTAATTCTAAAAGTGACACTTTTGTCCACACAACCCTTTAATCTAATTATAGATCTAGAAAGTAGATGAAAAATAACACACTTTCAAAAAAAATAGAACTTGTTTTCATGACCAAATGAGCTTGTACAAAGCATTTGAAGTTGCAAAATGTAGGATTGGATAGGTATAGTTGCCAAAAGACACTTTTTTTGACAAATTCGTGCACCAAAACTAGAAAAGAGTTGCACCATTGAAAATTTTAGGAAATTCTACCCAATTTTTTTAAAAAAATCACACCTAATTTAGAGTCTGGATGACTAAGATATGACCTCCCAAAAGTTGGACTACAAAATCAAAAATCAATCGGGAGAGGGGTTGCATCAAAAAAAGAAGGGGTTAAATTTGATGGTCATACAACCATCATAGTAGTTCAAATTTTCCACTGAATGACAGTTAGATGGTCATCAAATTTGAGCTTGTGAACTTGATGACATCAATGTACCTTGTCCTTGATGATGTCAGTGTGATGTCATCACCATACAAATTCATATAGATGGGTCTGAAAAAAAATGCATGTCTGGTAGGGCTACCACATGTCTACTAATTATGTAGGTACAGATTCATGTAGACTGATGATGTGGAACTGACTCCACTAATGTAGATTGATGTGTTAGTATGATCATCAGCTGATTGGCGCAGATGTGGAGTGCTAACTATACAATGACGTGTTAATGACTCTGTGCTAATTGGGAGCTGACATGGAGATATCATGGCAGGGTTGTTGTGCAGTCCATGTGGTGCAGTAGGGTTGGGACACATGGTGGTTGAGTTGAACGTATCTACATTGCCAGAAACGGCTACCGGTGGTGTCTTTTATGGGCACTAGAAATCTTAGATTAATCCCACATTTGTGGGTGAACTAGTTGCAATGTTGTATAAAAACAATGCCATAGGATATTGAAATAAAAAAGGATTGTTGGGCTTGTGGCTTTCTCGACTGGTGGAATGTTAGGTGGCCCACTGGATTTGGATGCAATCGAGGTGCAAGTAGTCTAGTCTGTTGGCTTATATGGCTAGAATTTGTGAAGCATACACTTTCCAATTAAATCTACTGATTAAGAAATATACCTTGCAGGGCTGGGGTATCACTGCCTAGTTCTACAAAAAAAAAAATTCTTTGCTAGCCCAACTGAGCAAAAAAAATTTCTCTGCAAGCCCAGTTGGGAAAAGAAATATATTTGAAAATAGAAATTTGAAAAAATAATTGTAGAGAATAAATTAATGTAGATCTAAAAATAAATGCACCGATCAATTAAATGACCATACCCAAACTTGCAAATTGGGCCTTCGGGTGCTAATTTGCAAAAAAAATTTGCCTGATGATCAGCTTTAGCCTAGCATAGGTAAATTTATAGTCAATCTTCACCGAATCGATGTTTTGGACACAATGGCAGAGTCTAATTTGGCTCTAGACACTCCCAATTTCTATAGATTCTTCATATTTAGGTTAAGGTGCTAAAGCATGAATGGTCTTGAATGATTATGTGTAGAGAATCTCCCCGAGCTCTGATATCATGTAAGAATTTATCTCAGGGCACAATTCACCCAAGGCCAAGGAACTCAAACACAAGCACAATAGTAGACCAAAGAGAGTATGATCAGAATGATGATATATTCATTCATTATTTAATGTGTAAGTACACTTGGAGCGCCTATAAATAAAGGCCTCTAGAAAGCTTCTAGAATGCATAGAAGTCAGCAATATGATAAGTCATACAACTAGGCACATGTCCACCAGATATGGGTTATCCTCCATTAAGCATAGGAATAATTGTGATGATGAGAGGATAAGCCTACAAAGGTGTAGCACACAAAATTATGTTGTAGAGAACATGTGCTAAAATGGGAGTGCAAATAACTATGTTTTCTACATGAAAACTCAAGTAATGATACAAACTCCAGTGTTGTAGAGACCATGTGCTAAATTAGAGTTTCTTACTCCAGTGTTGTCAACATGACAACTCTTAAGAGTATACAAAATCCTAAGTGTCTCACCTAAATAAATAATAAAATAATGCAATATAATAAAATAATGCATTAACCTAAGTAAACTTAAGTAAAGTGTAAATAGAAAATACTTATTTACACCAACAATTAGAAATGGTTGAATGGAAAAAACCAAGAAAATGGTAAAGTTGTGGTAAATAAAACTTGGAAAGAGATAGTACAAGCTAGAAGAAGTGGAGAAAAAAAAGCTAAGATCACCCTATCCAATGGATTAGGTGATCACACCTCATCTAGCTAAGCAAGAGAAGTTGAAAAGAGATTATTTTGAAGTGTAGAACCTTTAATGGGACAATCATTATTTTGTCAATGATGTTAAACCTATTACCTACTGGTGAGACAATTAGTTTTTGGTGTGAATGTTATCATGTGGTTTATTGATGAAGAGGATTTCAAAAGAGGTAAAAAGAGAACCTAGAGAAAGTTTGATTTATTTGGTGTATAAAAGGAGCACTAAGACCAAGTAAGACATTGATACTACAATGTATTTTTATCTACTTAAAGTCTATAATGAAATATTACTCAATGAAAGACTAGAAGAAGATCAAGTAAGAAAAGTGTTTGCCAAGCCTTGCCAAGAGATCAGTGCAAGCCAAGTAGAAAAAAGTAGAAGCCAAGTGAAAATCAAGATATTTCAAGCAACGAAGATAAATGGTGCAAGCTAGGTGAATATTAGTGTATGTTGAGTGAAGTTTAGTTAGTGCCAAGCACCAATAAACTTTAGTGATTTTTGAGCAAACTAGTGTTGACTGAGTGACAGAACACTATAGATGTCGAGTGACAACAAACAATGTTACATTAAAGATTTGACAAATCTAAGCTGACTAATTTGATTTCTTGAATTATGTGAAGCATGTGGAAGATGACTATGATGAGATGGTGGCATAGAATTCAAGATAAACCATTTTGAGGCAAATTAAAGGAAGATTTTATAGGAAGTTTCTAGATGAAATCAAATAGAAAAGTGAATAGATCCATTGAATCTTACCTAACCCTAAAATGGATGATTGTGGTTAAGGAAAAAGGATCTAAATTCTCTATTTATCAAGATAGCTAGCTCGAAGAAAAGGTTTCCATGTGTGAGACCCTAAGGAAGACAAGGAGTCTATGGTGTTTCTTTATCTAGTGGTTGAATAGAAGACACAATAGATGGCATACAAAGCAAGAAGGCCTAAGTGGATGAATGCTTGAAGGGTGAAAAAGATATAAAAGTTGAAGAGTATGAATGCCAAGAAGAATGGAAGACTAAAACATAGATATATAATCTGAAAATGAGTTGTAATTTTCTATTAGATCAAGTCCTATTGTTACTTTCTAACAATTCTACCAATGTGGATAAAATCCTTTGGATTAAGGTTGGCCTAATAGTCATTTGTAAATCCTTTAACCATGTGACATTGTATTGGAATGTTCAAAAGTCTTGTAACAAGGCTCACTCCTAACAAAGTGATTGAAATCCTCTAACTAGGGCACATTTAACAGTGTATATTGTAACCTTTAACAAGGTTGGCTTTTCATAGGGCATCACTTCAGAGTAGTGTGTCAAATTGTGTGAATGAGCTTATGGTATTTCATGTTTACATTTTTGCAAAGTTATTTTGACCTAGAATAGTAACCTATTAAGTTAAGGTCTTGTATGATCTAGTGGATGCATGCATGTTATGATTTTATAGATATGGATCTGTTAATCATTGAAAAGTTTTATTTGTACATCTAGACCTTGGACAATTGATTCACCCCCCTCTCAATTATTCTAAATAATTCCAACAATTGGTATTAGAGCTTTGGTGATTGAGAGGAAATGGTTTGAATGTACTAAAATCTAAAGATAAAGATGTGTAGAAAGGAGGTGCTCAAAATGAACAAGGAAAACTTTCATGCACGTAAAAGTTTAGTGAAGTGATATCTAGGAGGTCTTGGAGATTATGAACAAACTACCATTACAGCTAAGCATATTGATCATGTGGGATTCCTAACTACTGATGATTTGAAAAAAGAAAAAAGAACACAATCAAGCTATGTTAGAGCTTGCCTCTGCCCTAAGTTACTCAGAGTTTGATGACATCAAAGGTTGTGACACTGCACAGAAGATTTGTGATGCTATTGAGACAATCTATGGAGGAGATAAGAATTTTTTGAGAGCCAAAGCTAAAAGTCTAAAGGGAAAGTCCAATGACATAAGAATGCAAGAAGGTGAGATCATTGTTCAATATTGCACAAGAATTAAAGATGTTGTGAATGCTATTAGAGGAGCTAATGGTATTATTTAAGATGAGACTGTAACCAACATAGTACTAAGAACACTATTTCCTACCTATGCTATTAAAGTCTCTTCCATAAAAGAACTATGGTGTGTTCCTGGTAGTAATCTGACTCTTGAAGGACTAATGAGTAGACTCACTTCCTTTAAACTCTCTAATTTTGAAAACTGAAAATGTTGAATCTACTTTCAAAGCTAAAGTATAATTAAAATAACCTAAAAGGAAAAAGAAAAAGGTCAAATATGTTTCTAGTGATCATGATACAAATGATGAAGATGTAGAAAAGCTTGAAGCATTAATGGAAAGGATATTTCACATAGGAAATTACAAATACAAAGGTAAGCTACCTATCATGTGTTTTAATTGTAATGAGGTTTGTCATATTGGTGATACATATATCTAAAGAAAAAGAACAATAGAAGTGGAGATAAATTTAGAAGTAAAAGAGATGAGAATAGTAAATATTATAAAGACAAAGAAAAGAAGTCTTGTTACATTGTTGAGGAAGAAACAAAAGATGAATTTGATGAACATGATGATGAAGTTGTGTATGTTTCTATGAAGGATGATTTTGATGAGGATGAGGCAACTACATTGGTATCTTATATGAACAAGAGTGACAGATGGATCATTAACATTGGATGTTCACATCACATGAGTGGAGATAAAAGCAAGTTCATTACTCTTGATTATTAAAATGGAAATAGTGTAAGATTTGGTAATGATGCATCCTATCTAATATAAGATAAATGATCAATCAATTTGATAGAAAAGATCATGTGTGACAATGCTTATTATGTATAAGGACTTAACTATAACTTTTTGATTGTGTCTCAACTTATTAGTTTGGGTCACAAAGTTCAATTTGAGAACAAGAAAGAAAAGATCTATGACATTGATGGGAAAATAATTGGATGTGAAGTTCAAACTAGAGGTAATCTACTTTATCTTGACATGAGTGATGTTACTTGTCTTGTTGTAAAATTTGATGATGTGTGGTTATGGAACAAGAGGTTATGTCATGTTAATTTTGATAACTTAGTCAGTATTAGTAACACGAAAGGAGTCAAAGGTTTGCCTAAACTTAAGAAAACTAATAATATGATTTGCAAACAATGTTAGTTAGGCAACATGACAACATCTAGTATTAAATGTAAGACTCACTCCTCTAAAGAAATTCTATAAGTAGTTCATACTAATTTGTGTGGACTAATTGATGTGCAAATTTACAAAGGTGACAAGTACATTATCCTATTTGTCAATGATTATTCTAGGATAATGACAATTATGTTTTTGAAGAAAAAGTCTAATGTTTTTCAAATGTATAAGTGTTACATGGTAAGATTTTAAAAGGAGATCTGACAAAGGTGGAGAATTTACATCAAATGAGTTTGAAATATTCTGTAATGATAGAGGGATCAAGAGATAGAGTTCTACACCTAGGACCCCTCCACAAATTGGGATTGTTGAAAGGAGGAAAAAATATGTAGTAAATTGTGCTAGAACACTCATGATGGAGAAGAATGTTACTTTGAAATACTAGAGAGAATTTGTAAGTACAATTGTCTATACCCTAAACTGAGTACAAGTCAAGAAAGGTACTCACTCAAAACCTTTTGAATTATGGTATGGATACTCACCAAATGTGAAATATTTTAAGGTATTTAGAAGAAAGTGCTACATTCTTAAAGACAATAGGAATAGTAAATTTGATGCTAAATGTGAAGAAGGTATATTCCTAGGCTATTCTACAAGAAGTAAAGCTTATAAGTGTTTAAATACTAACACAAACAAAATTGTGGAAAGTGCAAATGTGAAGTTTGATGAATATGCATAGGTTCATGAAGCTAACCTTATGAAGGAACCTAAAGTGTACAAGTATTTTGTATACTTTTATGAAGATATGTCTATTGATGAAGGAATTGTGAACCAAGTTGCAAATCAATAGCAAGTATTAGTGACTTTTGAGTCACATAAAATGGATGTCGAGTTGCATTCAAGAGTTGAGTTGTAAAAAAAAGTTGAGGTACATTTGGATTCTGAGGTAAGTGTACATGAAAGGAATGTCAATCTACTTTATAGAGAAGTACATAGTGATTTTGAAGTTGAAAGACCTATTGAAGAAAGAAGAGCAGAACCAAGATTCTTGAAGTATATCAGAAAACATTACTCCGTTGAAAAAATTATTGGAGATAAAGAAGCTAGACCAATGACAAGGAATAGGTTGAGAAATAATACATGTTTGTTGAGCATGTGTAAGCCTAAGAAAGTGAAAGATGCATTAGAGAATGAAAACTAGATTAAAGCCATGAAAGAAGAGATTGATTAGATTGAGAAGAACAAGACATGTACTCTAGTACCCAGACCAAGAAGCAAGAATGTGATTGTAACCAAGTGGGTGTACAAAAACAAGTTAGATGAGAATGGTGAAGTCACAAGGAATAAGGCAAGATTAGTTTGCAAGGAGTGTACACAAGAAGAAGGAATTGACTATGGAGAAACATTTTCTCTATTTTCAAGATTGGAAGGAGTAAGAAATCTACTTGCTTACTCTGCATACAAAGGTTTCAAAGTTTTTTAGATGGATGTAAAGTCGACATTTTTGAATAGTATACTAGAAGAAGAGGTTTACATAAAACAACTTGAAGGATTTGTTGATCCAAACAAAAAGAACATGGTATGTAGACTATACAAAGATTTATATGGTTTAAAGAAAACCCCAAGAGCATGGTATGAAAGGCTTCACAATTATCTTATGAATATTGGTTTTGAGAAAACTGATGATAACAACAATCTATACTTGAAGACAGAAGGAGGTAAAGGAATTTTACTAGCTGAATTTTGTTTGATGATTAAATAATTAGAGGGTAAAATGTATTATGTGAGACATTTGCAAATGAAATGAAGAAAGAATTTGAGATGTCTATGTTTGGAGAGATCAAGTTCTTTGTTGGTTTGTAAGTATTAGATGAAATATGGTCTATACATCACTCAGTCTAAGTATGTAAAGGAAAAATTAGAAACTTTTAGTTTGGAGGATTCAAAACCACTTAGCACTCCTATGGTGAAAGGACATAAACTTTCTAAGATTGAGGATTATGTTGAAGTGAGTGAAACATTTTACATGTTTATGATTGGCATGTTGTAATATCTAGTACATAACAAACCTGATATTGCATTGGTTGTTGAGATTGTTGCAAGATTTTTTGCCAATCCTAAGGAGAATCATTTGATGGTTGTTAAGAGAATTATAAGATATTTGAAAGGAATAGAAGATTATGGTCTATACTACAGGAAAATGGAAAATTTGAGTTGAGAGTATATACAAATGTTGGTCGGGATGGAAACATTGATGATAGAAAGAGTAAAAGTGGTTGAGCATTTTTCTTAGGAAAGAGATTACTCACTTGGACTAGAAAGAAATAAAATTGTATATCTTAATCTACTGTTGAAGCTAAATATGTGGCTACTAGATTAAATTGTACAAATGTGGTATGGATCAAAAATCTACTCAAAGGCATGAAGGAGGAAATTACTAAACCTATAGTACTTTATTGTGATAATACAAGTGCTATAAACATATCAAAGAACCCTTTGATGCACACAATGACAAAGCACATTGCAATCAAGTATCATTACTTGAGGGAGTTGGTTCAAGACAAAGAATTGAGGATGGAATATGCGAATACAAAAGAATAGATAGCTGATATATTCACAAAAGCTTTACCTAAGGATGCACATGAATATCTTAAAGGTAAACAAGGGGTGATACCCCTATCAAAAGCTACTTAAGAAGCATGAGTAGTGCCCTACATAAATCGAGCTAAATGTTGTATTTAAACTACTTGATGCAACTGATCTTACTTTAAGAGCTACCTAAAGTAATGAAGGAGATGAATTAGAAGATTTGTAGTCACATGCAAGGTGATAAAGGGAGAACCTAAATTGATTATATCTTCAAGAAAAGATGACAAGTCTTTGGCATTGTTGTCAAAGAGTGAGATATAAGAGAAAACAACCTAAAGAGGGAGATGTAAGGAGGTATAGATATATTGAAGGAGATTAACAAAGCTAACATTACCCTATATAGAGGAAGGCCTTATACTGATAGAGGGAGAAACTTCAAAAATGTTATTTTCTTTTTGGTATTGTTGTTGGTATTGGTTTTTCATCAATGCCAAAAATGGATAATGTTCAAAAGAGATTGTTTTGAAGTGTAGAACTTGTAATGGAGCAATTATTATTTTGTCAGTGATGTCAAACCTGCTACCTACTAGTGAGAAAATTTCTTTTTGGTCTAAATGCTATCATGTGGCTAATTGATGAAGAGGATTTGAAAAGAGGAGATAATAACAGTACCTAGAGAAAGGTTGAGTTATTTGCTATATAAAAGGAGCACTAAGACCAAGTAAGCCATTGATAATATAGTGTATTGTTATCTACTTAAAGTTTGTAATGAAAGATTAATCAAGCAAAGATTGGAAGAAGATCAAGTAAGAAAAGTGCCTGCCAAGCCTTGCCAAGCAGTCAGTGCAAGCCGAGTACAAAATAATAGAAGTTATGTGAAAATCAAGAGGTATCAAGAAAATAAGACAAACAGTGCAAGCTAAGTGAATATCAGTGTATGCTGAGTAAATTTTAGTTAGTGTTGAGCATTAGTAAACTTTAGTGATTTTTGAGTGAACTAGTGTTAGCCAAGTGACATAACAATATAGATGTTGAGTGATAGAAAACATTGTTAAATTAAAGATTTGACAAATCTGAGCCAACTAATTTGATTTATTGAATTATATGAAGTGTGTAGAAGATGACTATTATGAGTTGGTGACACAAAATTCAAGATAAATCATTTTGAGGTGAATTCAAGGAAGATTGTAGAGGAACTCAAATGAAAAAGTGTGCAGATTCATTGAATCTTACCTAACCCTAAAATTGATGATTGTGGTTAAGTGGAAAAAGATCTAAATTCTCTATTTATAGAGATAGATGGCTAGAAGAAAAGGTTGTCATTTGTGAGAACCTAAGGAAGACAAGGAGTGTAGGGTATTGCTTCATCTAGTGGTCAAACAGAAGAAACTACAGGTGACATACAAAGAAAGAAGGCTTAAGGGGATGAATAATTGAAGGGTGAACAAGCGATCAGAGCTAAAGAGTATGAATGCCAAGCAAAATGGAGGACTAATAAAGAGATATATAACCTAAAAGTGAGTTCTAAGCTTTTATCAAATCAAGTCCTACTATTAATTTCTAACAATTGTACTAGTGTGGATAAAATCCTTTGGATTAAGGTTGACCTAATAGACATTTGTAAATCCTTTAATAGGGTGACATTCTAATGGAATGTTCAAAAGTCCTCTAACAAGGCTCACTCCTAATAGGGTTATTGAAATCCTCTAAATATGTCACATTTAATAGTGTGTATTGTAACCTTTAACAAGGTTGGCCTTTCATAGGGCATCACTTCAAAAGAGTCAAATTGGGAAACATGTTACTGGTAATTTTTCCCAAATTGGGTTTCTACATAAAATCCTTGTGTTAAATTGTGTGAATATGCTTATGGTATTTCATGTTTACATTTTTGCAAAGTTATTTTGACCTAGGACAACAACCTATTAAGTTAAGGTATTGTATGATTTAATGGAAGCATGCATGTTATGGTTTTATGGATATAGATTTGTTAAGCATTGAGAAGTTTTATTTGTACATCTAGACCTTGGATAATTGATTCACCCCCTCTAAATTATTCTAAATAATTACAATAGGGACTATATAATAATGTAATATCATACAATAGTTCCTAATGAGTAATGGTTAAAAGTCCATATCAATATGAATAAAAATGCACTAGGAAAAATCTATGAGAAGTACTGGGCAATGAAATATGTTTTGATCAAGCATCAATATTATAATTTATATTGATTGAGCATTGCAACATAGACCAAGCTCTTACAAAAACCAAGATAACACATAGGCCAAGTGAATTGGTATTGGTTGAGCAAGGTAATAGTGACTGAGTATTTGTAAATATGCATGAAAGGTTGACATAGTTGTTGTGCACCTACCTTAGTAAAAATCCATTTTTTGTAGACCTAATTGACAAAATTGAAGGTATAAATCAAATTTGGGCATTCCTTTTTAGTTTAGCCAATGAATCTTAGTGTACAAGTAATTATGAGGTAATTCAAAGGAAAATTTAGCAACAAAGTGAGAGAATCATTTTGTGCCATTGGTGATTTGGCAGAATTTTGTAAGTGAAACTTTATCTATGAGCTAGTTGTTTTTAGAGTTTATCAAAGAAAAGTTTATTTTCAGAACCCTAGTTCAAAATGTCATCATCTGAAACTTCTTGTGAAATATTAAGTGAGAGGAACACACAAATCATGAGGAATGATTAGTGTCCCCCACCTAATTTGAAAAATCATTTAGATGTTATACCAACATAAGTTAAAATTGGTGCTCTATCACCAATTCAACCAAAATTTCTAGCAATTCATGATATACAAACATGCTAGATGTGAAATATGTTTTTATCGAGCATCAATATTATAATTTGTATTTACTAAGCATTGCAATATAGACCAAGCTCTTACAAAACCCAAGATAATGCATAGGCCGAGTGAATTAGTATTGGTTGAGTGAGGTAATAGTGACTGAGTATTTGTAACTATGAATGAAAGGTTGACATAGTTGTTGTGCACCTACCTTAGTACAAATTCATTTTTTGTAGACCTAATTGACAAAATTGAAGGTATATATCAAATTTGGAGATTCATTTTTAGTTTACCCAGTGAAATCCTAGTGCACAAGTAATTCTGAAGTAATTCAAAGGTGAATTTAGCAACAAAGTGAGAGAATCATTCTATGCCATTGGTGATTTTTCAAAATTTTCTAAGTGGAACTTTATCTTCGAGCTAGTTGTTTTCAGAGTTTATCAAAGAAAGTTTGTTTTTAGAACCCTAGTTTAGAATGTCATTGCCTGCAACTTCTTGTGAAATATTAAGTGAGAGGAACACACAAATCATGAAGAATGATTAGCGTCCCCCACCTAATTTCAAAAATCATTTAGATGTTGAAACAACATAAGTCAAAATTGGTGCTCTATCATCAATTCCAATAAAATTTTTGGTAATTCATGATATACAAACATGCTACATGTGTAAAATTGGAGAAGTTAAAAATTTCAACTGAGAGAAGCTTATGAGAAATTATATGATAATGGATTATTAAAAGAGAAGCATAAGATTTTTGTCACAAAAGGGCTTCTCCATGCCCTAGGTTTTCTAAAAAAAATCAAACAAGAATGGATAAAGATTGTGTTGAGTCATGTTCATGACATAAAGGTATGGTTAGGAGGAGGTTCAATGAAGATCAAAAAGGCTAGCATATGTAGAGTAACTAGATACCCTACTCTAGATAGACCAAAGCCAATAAGATGTGTTGCAAGAAATAAAGTTGATAAATTGACAAAAGTGAGGTGGAATGATTGAGGCCTATCAATCGATGAGATTGAAGATCCCATTATCAAATTTGTAGTAAGAGTGATTGCACATAAGGTTTATCAATCAAGCTAATTGAATAGTGTGCCATGTATTGTATTGGACCTAGGCTACAAAATTGTCAAAAAGGATCATAGTTATGATCTTGTTGAGATGCAACTGCAACAATTGACAAAGAATCTTGGAACTATAAGGAAAGTGAAGAACACATCATGTAAGTTTGGATCTCTGTTAGTTTTTATTTATTTCTATGTACAAAATTATTTTCCTACTGTTAGCATAGTAATCTAGGATAGAAGTAGGCCAACTATGGAGCAAATTAATTACTTGATAAGTCAGTTAGGAGAAAACTTTGAGGCAATTATGGATAACTATTTTGAGGAGTTCAAGAAAAAAATGAGAAATTGTATGAGGATTCCTAAGTCCATTATAGATAAATATTTTGATGATATATGTTTCATGGTAGATACATATTTATTTTATGCCCATGTTGTACTACCTAGAGTTTCATTGTTAAGGTTGATGCCTTATGAAGTAAATGTTGATGAAATCACCACAGCAATGACTACACTTTTGTCAGAAGATGTTGATATGAATGTCAAGCCATTCGACACATATGACACACTTAAGGATCAAATGAATGCAAATTCAAGTGAGCCCAATAAAAATAAGAAAAGAACTCTAAGGAAATTAAAGGTTTTAGGGAAAAGATGAAGAAGAAGAAGAATCTGAAGATATAGTTGAAGTCAAGGAGTCTAAAGGAAAAGAGCTAGTTGTAATTACCAAGGAAACAAAGAAAAAGAAAGTAATAATTGTTGATCCAAATGTGAAATTAGATCTCAAGAATGGTGTGTAGAAACTTGTCACACACCAAGAGCCTAAAAGAATAATTACAAGATCAAGATAGCCTATCCCCTGGCTACCAAACCAAAAGTAAGTTCAGCAAAGAGGAAACAAGCTAGTTCATCTAAGTAGAAAATTCCTAAGAGGATGAAGGGAAGATTAGTTGTAGCAAAGGAGGAAGAAGATGAGGAGAAAGAGGAAAGAGATGGAAAAGTCAAGGAAGAAGAGGAAAATGTACAAGAAGTTGCAAAATTTGCTGAGAAAATTAGGAAATTAGTAGAAGGGTGTGAACAGCAAGATGTTTTCACAATTGAGGAATTTCATGTGTCATCACTGCATGATCAAAATGTCCTAATAGAAGAAGACCTAAAAATTGATGAATCTGATACATCTCTACCTAAAACCAATCTAGTATTACTACAAATCAAGGATTATCCAAGGATCGATGGTATCAAAACTAATAATTTTGATGTTACATCAATTGTTTTTTATATAAGTGTAAAGCAACAAGGAAAGGCTATTATTGTGTTTCCATAGTTTACTTGTATCCAAATGGGTCAAACAATTGAAAAGGTTGAAGAAAAGAAAGAAAAATAAATGACATATAAAGGAGAGAAACTCAAAGAACAAGAGGCTGCCAAAGCTCTTATACAACTATTGAGTGCCAAGCCAGATGAGATATTAATTTTTACACTTGAATAATAGGTTATGTCTACTCAACAAGAGCCTACATAGGTATCTAGATTTCTTGCAAAGGGTAAACAATTGTCGCTATCACTACATAGGGATACAACCCCTCAATCATAGATAGTGGCACGATCAACTAACATGATAGAGGAGTTAATGATTCTAGATGAGGCAATCACTTTACCCATGTATGATTTAAACAAGTTGACATTGGAACAAATGCAGGAATTACAAACCTTGCTAAGCCATAAGGAAAAGAAAGAACAATTGAGAAGAGAGCACAACAAGAAATAGGTATTACATAATATTATAGAATTTTTTGTTGAAGCATTTGGAATCACTCATGTTAATAGCCAACATCCAATTTTAGATCAGTTGGTGTATGTAGTTAGCAAAGTTCAAACATATGATATTGAGACCAATGATAAATTGATGTAATATTATGAAAGAAATTTTGAGTACAAATTTTTGGAGAAAGTCTCTAAGGAACTTGTACATAGACAACTAGATCTTTCTAATCTAGTCAAATGAATGGAAGAAATTTTATAGACTTCATTCTTTATACATGAAGCTTTGTAATGTTGAGTTCTTCACATTGGAGAATCAAAAATAAATTGAAATAATTCAAGTAGATATGAAGTCATGTCCACATTCATTGGGAAAGGATGCAAGTTCAAGCTCACCTTCATATAATAAGTTGACTTTTGGTCAATACAAGTTAGTCAAGTTACTAGCTAAGGACAATTTCATGAGGACCAAATTGATTATTCAATTCATGATTTTGTGAAAATTTGGAGATTATTCAAAAGGAATTTTCTATATCTTAGAGTCTATTTAAGAAATACACACATCTTTCAAATATTGAGAGCTAAATTGTTTTAGCTATCGAGCTAGAGATTCATATTTAAGTCATGGAATCTGCAAGAGTAATGAAAGTATCATTATGACTCTTCAAGAACCCCAAAATAATTCATATATTT
Organism: Cupressus sempervirens; assembly: GCA_028749045.1. Classification (NCBI taxonomy): domain Eukaryota; kingdom Viridiplantae; phylum Streptophyta; class Pinopsida; order Cupressales; family Cupressaceae; genus Cupressus; species Cupressus sempervirens. The sequence continues at coordinate 140,793,029 of CM053788.1, read as the reverse complement.
CCATCTTAAATAAAATTTATTTAATATTCTAGAGGCATCCATACCATTTTTTCTAGTATGATCATCCATCAAATCACCATTATCAAATAACAAATTAATCTTGAAAAATTTGCCATTCTAAATAGACCTGTATGAAGAGATTCATAAATTTTTAACCAAATATAATTTCTTCAATCCAACTACCCAGATTAAGTGCAATCAACTTTCTTATAACATATACAAAATTCAAAAACATCCAATGGTATAATCCAAAGTTTTTTTTTTTTTTTTTTAGATTCGTAAATGGCCGAAGCCTAGATTAAATTTTGTTAATTAATTTTTATGTGTTGAGAAAATTCAAACCCAAGACCTCCCACATGAGAGGCTCACAAGTTACTATTGTATTGTAGGCTCTTGCCCAGTATAATCCAAAGTTATGGGCTCTACATTGAGACCCATTTTTAGTGATTCCATTGAAGATGGTTAAAAACTAATTTTAACTGAAATAGTCATAACTTATAAAAAATTAACAAAAATGTACCAAATAAATTTCATTATAACTACATAACATTTATCTTTCCATAAATAAAAATTTCATCCCTTGAAAGAATAATTAAACATTCATTCATGTTGCTTATGACTCCAAATTGAAAATCTGAAAAAATTGTCATCCATAGAATGCCTATAACTTTCTCAAATCAACATTAAATAAACTCAAACAAAAAAAAATGGAAGGATTATTTATTTTCCTACTTTTCCATATCAATAATATTTCATTTTCACATTGTAAATTGATGTACAAACCCTGTAAAAGAAAAAGAGAACTAGAAAGCCAATCAAAATAACAAGTGCTCCAAAAGAACATAAATATTCACTTATTTTCCCTTCCTTTCCTCATTTTCTTCTTGGTTCAATGTTAAAATAAATTTTATAGTTTTTTGGTTAGTTTAGACCTTACAAATACCACCCATGACCTTTGGACTTCCTTTTACAACTTTAATACAATTATACATTGTTGTAGTTTTTTCAACTCTTCACCTTCTTGACAACTTTTGAGACTTTTGATAGATGTGATGTCATGAATTTGTTAGAATATATAGTCCACCAATGTAATAGATGGAGTAGTGGGGAGGGGGAGGGGGTTGAATTAGTTATACAACTATTATCACAATTATCAATCTTAATCAAACTTAACCATGTGAAAAATATAATCAAAAACCACAACAAGATACCCATGCACAATAACACCAGATATGTTAACTAGTGGAATTCTTGATCAGAGGGAAAAATCTAGTGGGGATGATACCCACAAGATGATGTACTAATATAAATATTCCTTGTTAGAGGATGGACCCTGTTAGGAGTCTATAACAACATTCAGTACATATAAGTCCTTGTTAGGAGACTTTGAATCCCTATTAGGAGATTGCAACCTTGTTAGGATTTGTGCCAACTTTGTTAGGAGTTGTAGAAGGAAAATGGACCCACTATCCAAACAGATTCAAGGGCAAGACCAATGAACCCATTATCCAAATGATCTATATATTATTCCTTGTAGAATAATAGATTTGAATTGTACTTCCTTTCTATTTCTTTGTCCTATGAACCATACCTCTGCTCCTTCTAATCTTGATACTAGATCATAAAATTTGCATCCAATAATCCCTTGGATTTCTTACTTGCATTCACCAAAACCTCTACTCCTTTTCACACTTTGCATACAATATATGTATATCACACACCTAAAAAAAGGAAAACATCTTTTCTTTATACCCTATCTTCAAAAAAATTCCTTGAGTGGGCCTTGAGGCTTTCCCAATTAATTATAATAAGATAATTAGTTAATTCACAATTACAATAACATTGTCATTTCATAGTATATACAAAACTTCACACGTGTGACTTCAAGACTTGCACACTTGCTGATATCACCATTAGACTATCCTCAATTGTTGTCTAACTACACAACACCAGATTATATCTATTATAGAAGATATAATCGGATCATTAGAAACTACTTTCCATGCACTCTATCTTTGTACTACTCTTTGTAAATCACTTATAACATCCACACATTTTTTACTTAGACTTTGCGCATTTAACCTTGTGATAAAGAAAAAAGGTAAAATATGCCCTTGATAATGCATCACGAGACGGTAAAAACTTTGTTCGTACAAGTATGATCTCTATCGGCTACTCTACTAATCTTCATAGACTTACTGCTATGTTGACATCAATGAAAAACATATTCATGAATACAACATTTCAGTGCTCTCCAATTCTTAGGATACTCCCCCAAAGGAATACCATTAGAATTTATGCTAATATTCTCCCCCTTTGGCATTCATGGAAACATAGATGAAAAACATCTAAGTTCCAAGAATACCAAACAATACTCTATTGTAACTACTACTAATATTCTCATCTTTTCAAATCCTCTTCATCAATCAAATTTGAAAATCCTCTGGAACACTGCCTTGTTTTGTATCTTCATTCTGCATATCTCCTCCATGCAGATATTCATGAATCTTTCTAAATCTCCCTAATAAAGTAGAGACTTTTATGCACTCTTCTCTCCCATACACAATTAGGAGATGGTTTTCATGCACTCTTCTTGTTGTTGACATCAATGAAAAATACCTCATTATGTCAATTGCTTCTCAGAGACATTAACTAGCTCAAGTGTCCAAAGACACTATTCAATACCAAATACCAAGAGTTCTTGATGACTCTTCTCATCACAAATACTCCCCCATACAAGAAACATTAGCATTCAGTCAAGTCAAACAATAATGCTTTGTACCATTGGGTATTGTAATCTCTACATCATCTACTTTGAAGTAGGCAAGGGCATAACCCAAAGCATACATCTCAAGTACTCAAGTGTATCTTTAGGTAAGGGCTTCATAAAAATATTTGCAATATGATCTCTAGTACTCACATACTCCAATCTAATCTCCTTTCCTGCTACTTTCTCTTTCAAAAAATTATACTTAATAGATATATACTTAGTCTTAGAATGCAATAAAAGATTCTTAGACATATCCACTGTACTTGTGTTATCACAATATATGATAATAGATTCTAAAAGTTCTATCCTAATGTCTTTTAGCATCTGCTTCATCCACATCATTTGATTATAATTATTTGTTCTTGGTACATACTCTACCTTAGTTGTACTCTATGAGATAAAATATTGTTTATTGCTTATCCAAGAAACCAATCTTCTTCCAAGAAAGAATGCTCCACCACTGGTGCTCTTTTTTTCATCCACACTGCTCACCCAATTCACATCAGTATATTCACATAGAGTGAAATCAATTGATTTTTAATACTATATTCCATAATTAGATGTCCCCTTCAAATATTTAAATATCCTTTTTATTGTTGCATAGTGATACTCCTTAGGATCAGCTTGAAATCTAGCTACAATCCCAACTATGTTCTCTATATCTAGTATGGTTTGAGGCAAATATTGCAAACCTCCAATCATGGATATATACTTTTTCTACTCAATTGTAGGTGTCTCATCTTTGCTAGATAACTTGTGACCAATTATCATTGGTGTCCCAATAGGCTTATGATTATCCAAGACAAATCTCTTCAACAAGTCTTTCAAATATTTATCCTATGAAATAAAAATACCATTACTGTTTTGTACAATCTACAAACCTAGGGAAAACATCATTTCTCCTATCATACTCATCTCAAACTTATTCTTCATTTCTTTAGAAAAATTATCACTTGCTTCATCATTACCTCCAAATATTATGACATCAACAAATACTACTATTATCAACAAGTCATTCTCTATTTCTTTCAAATATAGGTTACTATTTGCCATACCTTTAGCAAATCCAAGCTTTGCCAAATATCTGTCCAACCTTCAATAGAAATTTATAGGTACTTGCTTTAGACCATGTAGAGCTTTCTTCAGTCTACATAATATATCTTTTTTTTTTATCAAAGGGAATCCTTCAGGTTACTTAATGTATACCTCTTCTTTAAGTTCTTCATTCAGGAAGGTTGATTTTACATCCATCTGATACACTTTGAATTTCTTGTTCACTACATAGGCCAAGAATATTCTTACTACTTCCATTCTAGCTATAGGATCACATGTCTCTTAATAGTCTATTCATTCTTGCTATGAATATCCTTTATACACAAGTCTAGCCTTTTTCCTTGCAACTTCACCTTGTTTATTCATCTTGTTTGTGAATACCCATTTGGTTCCAATAACATTCTTGTCTTTAGGTCTTGGAATTAATTCCCATATTTCATTTTTCACAATCTGATCTAATTCTTCCTTCATTGCTTGAATCTAATGATCATCTTTATAGGCTTCATCTTCACTCTTAGGTTCAATTTGAGAAATCAAACATATCTCTTCATTTACTATGTTTCTTGTCATCACTCCTTTGTCTTTACTTCTAATTATCTTCTCTAGAGGGTGATTCTTTATCAAATTCCTATTAGAGCTAGGATTTTCTAACTCAAATCTTATCTCTTCCCTTGGTCCAGATCTTTCTTCTCTTTGCTCAACAATTTGCACATCATTTTGCAGATCATTGTTAGTCTCAAAGAAAACTTTTACATTCTATCTAACAATTCCAATACTATCCTCTTCTTCATTAGAATTTTAATCTACCATCTATTCCTTAATTCCAAGTTTTTCATCAACTTTTACATTTAAGAATTCAAATATAGTCTTATTTCTATGATTAAAGCATCTGTAAGCTTTACTCTTCAATGAATGACCAAGACACATACCTTAATCACTTCTTGGATCATACTTACCAATATAATCGTCTCTCTTTATATAGCTTTTTCTTCCAAAGATTAGAAAATACTTTACTGAGGGTGAATGACTAAACCATAATTCATAAGGATTCCTATCCATACCTTTTCTAATCTATATTATGTTCATAGTGTATACTATTGTATTGACCACTTCTCTCCAAAATGTCTTGGATACATCATTTTCAAACACCATTTCTCTTGCTACCTTTGCCACTAATCTATTTCTTCTTTCAACAATTCCATTCTACTTAGGTGTCTTGGGTGAAGACAACTATCTCTTGCTTCTATTTTCTTCACAAAACATTTTAAACTCTCTAGAGGTAAACTCCCCTCCTCTATCTAATCTTAAACATTTTATCTTAACACCAAATTCTTTCTCAACTCTATTCTTAAATATATTAGACTTCTCAAATCCTTCAAATTTCTCTTTAAGGAATGCTATCCACACCATTCTAGTGAAATCATCAACAAAAATCATGAAATAACTTTCTACTTGTCCTTGAGGGACCACTCAAATTTGTGTGAACAATCTCTAGCTTCTCTATAGTAGTGAACTTCTTGCTAGGAAACGATACCTTCTTCTACTTAGTGAAGATACATTCTTTACAACAAATATTATTAGGCTTTATTATCTTAGGCAAATCTTTAATTGTAAATTTTCTACTAACCTTCACAATCCTATCAAAATTTATATGAAAAAACCTTCTATTCCATAGCAAACTATTATCCACTTTTGCAACCAAACATGTTATTTCAGTAGGATCCAATTGAAATAAATTACTTATAGACCTTATTCCTATTCCAATTATCTTACTATCTTTCTCTTTGATAATGTAAGTCTTCTCTATGAATTGCAATAGATAACCTTTATCTACCAACTATCCAACACACAAAAAGTTATGCTTTATTCCATCAACAAAGTAAACATTGTCAATGTTAGTATTTCCATCAAGAGTAATAGATCATATCCCTATGATGTGACATACTTCATTGCTACCAACTCTAACAACACCTCCACCATGATTCCTGAATTTAACAAACTTATTCATATCACAAGCCATGTGATGTGAACATCCACTATCTATTATCCAATTAGACTTCTTTTCAACTTGGTAAACTAGAGATTTTTCCTCTCTAATTTCTATGTCAAGATCATCTTTCTTAATGGCTATAAATCCTAGCTCATCGTCACTTTCACTCTGAACTTTTTCATCATATTCTTCATCTTCATTTGCACATAGAAAATTTCTAGGTCTTCTAGGCTTAAGCTTTCCCTTATATTTTTTTCTCTCTCTTTTAGGACATTTAGATACATAATGACCAAATTCATTACAAGTAAAACATTTAAAGATATTCTTACCATCTAGTTCTCTTCTTACAAGAAGGGATATACCTTCTTCAATCTTCTTATCTTCATCAAATCTAGTTCTACTATTGCTAGAAAAATCTCCATGTGTGCTCACACTTCTAGTCAAATTAGGATGAAAAATGAAGGCATTGAAAGCTATTTCAACTCTTGTCAATTAGCTAGATTGTCTTAGACCTAATTCTATTGATTCCAATCTTCCAAGCAAGGTTTCTTTGGTGAACTTCTCAGTACAAGGTATTAAAAGTTCAATCATTTGGGCTACTTTCTTGAATGGTGGTGTTAGGGTTGTCAAGATCTTCCACACAACCTCATCTTCTTCTTTGGATTCACCATATGATTTAATTCCTACAAAAATCTCAGATATTCTACAAACATAGCTTCTTACATATTGATCTTCCATCATTTTAGCATCTTGAAATGCACATATGAATTTTGTAATCTTATTCTCTTCGTATCATTATCACCTTCAAAATTAGATTCTAATATTTTCCAAATCTCATAAGATGTTAATAGAGACTTTACCTAACTATATTAATTCTTTGGAAGGGCTGATATTAAGGCTTTTCTAGCTCACATAATACACATGAATAAATCTCTCTGCTTCACTACATTATTCAAGCTTTTCTTCCTCCACAATTATCTTTTTTCTATTCATCAAAAGACAATAACCTAGACCCATACACAACATATGGTTCTTCATCTTACCCTTCCAATTTTCATAGTTGACCCCATAAAATTTATGACTATCCTTTCTAAAAAATTCATCATTGATCTCCCAAAGCTATTAAGCTTTCTCTCCAAGGACCTAATGCTTTGATACCAATTGTTAGAATATATAGTCCACCAATATAATGGGGGGGGGGGGGCAGGCGGTTTAAATCATTTATACAACTACTATCACAATTATAAACCTTAATCAAACTTAACGAAAAATATAATTAGAAACTACAACAAGATAACCATGCACAATAACACTAGATATGTTAACTAGGGAAACCCTTGATCAGATGGAAAACCCTATTGAGGATGGTACCCACAAGATGATGTACTAATATAAATATTCTTTGTTAGAGGATGGACCCTATTAGGAGTCTATAACAACACTATTTATATATCAGTCCCTATTAGGAGACTTTGAATCTCTATAAGGGGTTGTGTCAACTTAGTTAGGAGTTGGACCCACTATCCAAATAGCTTCACGAGAAAGACCAATGAATGCATTGTCCAAATGATCTCTATATTATTTCTTATAGAATAATAGATTTGAATTGTACTTCCTTTCTCTTTTTTTTCCTATCAACCATACCTATGCTATTTCTGATCTTGATACCAAATCATGAACTCTACATCCAATAATCCCTTGGATCACTTACTCACATTCAAGAAACACTCTTCTCATATTTTCACTTTGCATACAATATATGTATATCACACACTTAAAACAAGGAAAACATCTTTCCTTTATATCATATTTTAAAAATAATTCCTTTAGTCAACCTTGAGTCTTTCCTAATTAATTATAATAAGATAATTAATTAATTTTCAATTACAATAACACTATTGGCTCACAGTATATACAAAACTTCACACGTGCGACTTCAAGACTTGTGCACTTGCTGATGTCACCATCAAACTATCCTTGATCTCTATCTAACTAAACATCACTAGATTATATCTATGCTAGAAGATATAATAGGATAATCAAAAACTCCTTTCCATGCACTTTGTCTTTGTACTAATCTCTACAAATCACTTATAACTTTCATACATCTTTGACTTATACTTTGTGCATTTAACCTCATCACCAAGATACAAGGTAGAACATGTCATTGACCACACATTGCCAAAAAATCAAAATTCTATCCATACAAGTATTATTTCTATCTGCTACTCTATCAATCTTCATAGACTTACTGCTATGTCAACATCAATGACAAACACAGTCATGAGTTCAATATGTCAATTCTCTTCAATGCTTAAGATACTCCCCCAAAGGAATACCATCAATATTCATGCTAATAAACTTTGTATAAAAATTAAAGACATATTAAAACAACCATTTAATAACTTTTTACATGGTTATTATCTTTTCAAGGGTCATTTTACAACTTTTGACATATTGAACCAATTGGGACCTTAACTATGACAATGTGGACAACATTACATTTTGTTACAACTTTTCTTTTCAATTGGATTTCATTCAATAGGATGACATTGAAAAATATATGAATGAAAATAAATCATTAAAATATCACCTATGATCCCTTGTAATTATATGATGTCTATGTTGTCCTAAACCATTTGCCAAACTTGAAATATTTCCATGTCCCATGGAAATGCTTTGGTGAGAATATGTAAACAAATATGTTGGCGCTTTGTCTTCATCACTAGATTGAAGCCTCTATTGCTTCCTCTTTATCTTTTCAACTATCACTCCTATCTATGGATTTTATGTTGGCTACTTCCAAGGTGCATTTGTCATCTAAAGTCCACTCCTCCATGCCACTACAAACACTAATTTTTTCCCCTCAATTGGGAGTCCTCTCTTGCCTCGCTCCCCACTCTCATGGCAATACTCAATGGACCATCTCCTCTCACCCTGGACCATCTCCTCTGGCCCTTTTGATAGAATTCCATGTCCAGCTATCTATAGTGAGTTAACTCGCCCCTGCAACCAAGTAACTTCATAACAAGAATCAAAATACCCAACACTTCGTGGTGTAGATTACCTTCCATCTACACACTCAAAATCTTTTGAGCTCTGATACCAATTTGATTCAAGTGTCATTATAGCCCTTCAATAACCTCCAAATCAGTGATGTCTTTCCATCTTAAATATAATTTATTCAATATTCTTGAGGCATCCATACATTTTTCCTCAATATAATCATCCATCAAATCACCATTATCAAATAATAAATCAATCTTGAAAATTCAGTCATTCTAGATAGACTTGAATACAAAGATTCATAAATTTTAAATATATAAATAATTTATTTGATCCAACTATCCAAATTAGGTGTAATAAAGTTTCCAATAATATATCCAAAATTAAAAAACATCAAATAGTATAATCCAAAGTTTTGGGCTCTACATCGAGACCCATTTTTTGTGACTCCATTGAAGATGGTTAAAAACTAGTTTTCACTAAAATGATCATAACTTATACCAAAATTAACAAAAATATACCAAATAAATTTCATTAGAAATATCATTCATTCCTCCTTTGATAAATATAAGTTTCATTCCTTGAAACATCAATTAGAAATTTGTACACATTGCTTCAATATGACTATAATTTGAAAATCTAAAAAAATTGTCATCAATAGAATGTTCATAACTTTCTCAAATCTACATGAAATAGAATAAAACAAAAAGAAATAGAATCATTATTCATTTTTATACTATTATATGTCAATAATACATCATTTTAATGTTGTACATGGATGTAAAAATCTTGATAACAACAAGAGAACTAGAAAGCCAATCAAAATAACAATTATAAAGTGCTCTAAAAGAACTTATTCACTTTTTTCCCCTTCATTTCCTTCCTTTTATTCTTGGTTCAACCTTACAATGAATTTTTTAGTTTCTTTTTTAGCTTAGCCCTTACAAATACAACCCATGACCTTTGGACTTCCTTTTACAACTTTAATGCAATTTTACATTGTTGCATTTTAACAACTCTTCACCTTCTTGACAACTTTTGAGAGTTTTGAGAAATGTGATGCCATGAATTTGAATAAATATTAAAGACATCAAAATTACCATTTAATAACCTTTTACATGTTTATTATCTTTTAAGGTTCATATTAAACCAATTGTGACCTTAACTATGACAATGTGAACAACATTACATTTTTGTTACAACTTTTCTTTTCAATTGAATTTCATTACATAGAATGATATTTAAACATATATGAATGAAAATAAACCATTAAAATATCCATTATGATCTCTTGTAATTATATGATGCCTAGGTGCTCCTGCACCAAAGAGATAGATGGAATAAAGGACTTGAAGCAATTTTGGCTACTCATCAAACATTTTTTGATAAGTACAAGACAACCCCAACACACCCCAAGCCATAAGTGAAAAAAGGAGGATATATACAAAGATATATATCAAAGGGGAAATAAGGGAAGAAATTTCTACAAATACTAAGGGGAGATATTGTATAGAAGGGATTTAATTTTTGTAGACTAAATTACAAGCTCAAGGGGAGTATTTTTTTTGCATGAAAGGCTATGTCATGATAGAATATTGTTTCCACTAAAGTCAAAGGGGGAGATTGTTGATCTCTAAGCCTTAATTGGGTATTAGTATCTCACACTTAGTTATTTTCAAGGTAACATTTGACAGTCATCACTATTATCGATCCATCCAAAGAAGGCCAAGCTATGAAAGGATTTTTTTATCTATCAATACATATCGAGGAATTCAAAGGTTTCTTAGCACCCTAGTTGAGACTGAGAAAGTATACAAGAAAAGTAATTCATTTGAGATTGAGAAAGCATAAATTAGTTATTGTTGAGTCAATGAAATATATGGAGGCTGAGTCACAACATGAATGTTAGTTATGACCAAGCATTAGAACATTCAAGTGCTAAGTAAATTAGTATTAACATTTCAATTTGTAATTAAATAAACACTTATGTAATTCATTATAACTAACCTTCATTTAAGGATTGAAGAGATAATCAAGGAGGAAATTACACAATTTTTCATTAATCCTTAGGAAATCAGAACGACCAATCAAAAATCTAGAATGGAAAATGATAAAAGGATCAAATATGGATCATTGATTCTAATCTAGAACCTTTGAGGATTATCTACTTAAGAAGGATGCCTAACCTAGAATCATATAGAGTGTGTGTGAATCATATGAAGAAAAGTGAAGAAGTGAACAAGATAAGTACATAGCGAAGGAGTTTAGATAGTGCAAATAGAGAAATGAAGGACATAACAAATATATCAGATAAGGCGATAGGATTTTGGAGAGTGGAGATTTGTAAATAGATTTCAAAGAAAACCAAAGGGTCATGTAATGTTGTGGTTTCACAATGAACACCCCATTTCCTATCAGAAAATGGGGACCCCTACTTTAAATAAGGTTTTTGGACTCCTAAATTTAGGATTCGAGTCATTTTAAGGTCCCCCATAAGCCCCTAGTTCATAAATAGGTCCTATCAAAGAGCTTGAAGGTCAAAAAATCAAAAACTAAGCTGAGTTTTGAAAAATTTGGCACACTAGGCACACTTCCCAAGGTGTTTTGGTGCACCCAAGTGGGAGAAAAGGTTATTAAGTATAGTTTCTTAGTTGTGCACATGGGCACCTATGCAGTTGCACCAAATGTGTGTGTGTGGTGCTTATCTAAAGGGGGGGTCACTTTCCCTCTCACTTCATCTTGTTTTCATCATCTTCGCTCTCCTCCACCATGTCACATTGCAAAGTCTTTGACTGAACCTCCGAGCACACCACCACACCAAGTCAGGTGTGGAGCCTACCATTTTGCACCTACCAAAAACATACATTGCCATTAATATTGCTGTTCACTAGCACACCAACATATAAAAAGCTCCCAAAGAAAAACATAACACCATTTTAGGGGTGTGCACAAGCGCACTTAATTGGGTGTGCTAGTGCACACCCCAAAATTCAAAAAATTACATAAAAACTTAAAACAAAAGTAGAAAATGGAGTAGGGTTCACATCAGTGCACCTAACTTCATGCGCTAGTGCATGCCTGAATAGCAACAAAGCCCAAAAACTAACAAAACTTAAGAAAACATGTTTCATAATTTAGGTGTGCACTAGCACACCTAACCTGGTGCGCTAGTGCACACCTTTTTTAAAAAAAAAGTAAAGAAAAATAGAATTAGGTGCACCTCCCTGATGTGCCTAGTGCGTTATATTTTCTTATTTTAAGGATAAAAGGGTTTTTAATGTTGTTGAGAAATTTCACTTTGTAGATTTTTTTCATGTTAATGCTAGTTTTCAATCTGGGACAAATAGTGTCCTTTTTTGTAGATATACTAGCATCCTCTTCAGCATCCATGGGAAAGAAAATGTCACCGAAACTTGTGGTTTTCAAATTTCAAGGAGTTCCATCAAAATTGAGATTCCATGATGACTACTTAGAAATCAAGAATATAGAATTGTGACACACAAATTTGGGAGAATTCTTGAAGATTTACAACAAACCCACTAAGAGATCACAAATGGTTTCTGCACATATTTGATTAGGACTAGTTAATGCCGCTTCACACCCAGTATTGGTGCAATCTTCAAAGCTTCTAATGAAACTTGTAGAACACTTGGTCCTAGAGGAAAGAGTGGTGAAGAGTGTAATTGGAGAAATTATTCGAGATCTTTGCCCCAAGAATATCGAGAAGGTATTCCACCTCCCACGGGTAGACCAGTTTATTAGACTCACCTAAGAATAGGTAGAAAGGTGGTATTAGGAACACATCAAGGAGGCATCAGAGATCATTCAAACTGCATACCTTATTGAGAAGACTCCTTTGGGGAAGAAAATGGGAAAGGTTGACATGACTAGGGGATATGTGATTGAGGACATTAGATATTCCATTTTCCTCTTGAGGAGAGTTACGGGTTTACCTATAGTTGGGCATTTGAACATCTATATGGTACATTTCATTGAAACAATCAAGACAATGACAATGCCACTAGATTGGGCTTCCACTCTGAGTAAGAACTTATGAGAGTAGTTAGTGGCAGCCAAGAATAAAAGGAAATTTTATATGACCTCATATCTAGTATATTTGTTAGCCACAAGTGCAATAGATTATCCAATGTTTTATAGAAGAGGTAGCATGTAGGATTCAAATGCATGGCCATATATCATCTACCCTCAGACATTGGTGAAGAAGACACTCTTGAAGCAAAGAAAAGAGTACAAGATCATGAATGATGCATTCATATTTTCCATGATCCAATTCATAGAAGGAGATTATGCGAAGGGGTTATCAAATGACACAATGGCATAAATATCAGTACTCAATGCATACTATATTTAGCTTAGAACATTCACATATCTAAGGGTAGCTAGTACCACTGTAAATCCAAAGAAACTCCTGAGATATCCTTGTGATAGACTTGTCCGCTTGGAGATTTCTCAAAAAATTGAGTCTACATATGAAAGTAAAAAAACAACATAAATATTGTCGATGTGGCCTTTGATCATAGGACCTTTTCAAGTGAAACGAAAGCAAGATATTCCTTCTTTTGAGTGTGAATGGGATCAGTATCCCTTGGAAGAATACATTTCTTTGTAGCCATGTTTTAATAATATTAAGAGAGTACAATATCTAGCAGGTAAAGCATTCAAACATGAGGAGGCCATTGAAGACCATTGGATGAATGCTACAAATGACTACATCATTTGAATAAGGGATTGTTGGAAATATTTAGGATAAGGTAGGTTACTGAGAGGTGAGGGGTGAATCAGTAACTTATAAAACTTTTATCCTATTCAACATTTTAACCATTCACCATTCATTCATCTAAACTACTGCATAACTGAAGAAACAAACATTCATTGCACATGTACACAGAGATTTGGTGACCTAGAAACCTTCCAAATAGAAAGTAAAACTGGGGTGGGGATGATACCCACAAAATTTCAATACTGCAATATAAAGTTGGCTTGTTAAGGCTTACAATGATCACTTTTGGTGATCTGCCCTATTAGGAGCAAGTAGAACTGCTAGATCCACCCTGTTAGAGGATTTACAAACATACAGTGAAGTATGCACTCTGTTAGGAGATTTACAAAAAGACTGTTAGGTCCACCCGATTAAAGGATTTATGAACTGATTCACCTATTAGGATGAAGTAGTGGATCTGCTTACAACTATTTTCTGATAAGATCCTTGTTGCATTGATCACCTGATGTAATAGGTATAACTTTTCTACTCCTATGTTGACCTTTCTATATTCCCTTTTATTCTGTTGTTGATTCACTTTCACTTTTCTCAAAATATATTAATACCTTCTTCATATGTGAATATTACTCTTATTTCTACACATCATACCATACTACAGATGATATCATACATTTCATATATACCATTCCAATATTTACAACTACAAGGTTGGCTAAAACATAAGTAAACAAAACATTACTGAGTTGGCCAGATAGTAGAAAAATCGAGTTCCTCAAGCTGACTTGGTGACCTTCTAATACTCAACATCTACTATATTACTGGGCATCATCATGCACTCAGTAGAAGTAGAGGCTCAGCTCATACTAGCCACACAATACTGCTTGGGACTCAATAACCATTGGTGACTCAGTAGATATAGTGTCACTTGGTAAAAGCTAACTTCTTCATTTACCTTGCTATGCTTGGTGAACACTGAGTCCTTTAGTTACCTTCCTTTTCTTGGTGAGCACTAAGTTCTTCATTTACCTTCCTTTGCTCAGTGAACACTGAGTTCTTTATTTACCTTCCTTTTCTCGGTGAACATTGAGTTCTTCATTTACCTTCTTTTGCTCGGTGAACACTAAGTTCTTTATTTACCTTCCTTTGCTCGGTGAACACTGAGTTCTTCATTTACCTTCCTTTGCTTGGTGAACACTGAGTTCTTCATTTACCTTGCTTTGCTCAGTGAACACTGAGTTCTTCATTTACCTTGCTTTTCTCGGTGAAGACTGAGTTCTTCATTTACTTTGCTGTGCTTGATGAACACTACTAAATTTCCCATTCACTCGGTAACCTCTGGAATGCTCGGTGAGAACTGTTTACCTACTAAACTTATAAGGTAAACACTAAATGCTTGGTATATACTATATACTAAGTGATGATCTCAATAAGCATTCAGAATTGAATAAGTGTTTGCACTAATGACAAATATATCATAATTCCAACAATCTCCCCCTTTGACATTAGTGGTGAGCCAAAGCTTATGTGCAAAATTTGATGTCTTGATTTACATATATCTCCCCCATACAATATGCACATAGTATTTACAAATATCTTTATCTTTACACATGGCTTCCTTATTTACATATGTCTCTATCTCTTCTTTTGGTACTCTATCTCCCCCTTTTTGACAATAATGCCAAAGTAAACAATATGTATTTACATAGAAACACCAAAATGAGAGATAAACTAAGAATGTACCTTTAGAATAAGAGCCAAAGTCTTATCCCAATTTTCTTGCAAAATTTTGCAAGTGGAGATGAACTTTAGCTGAAAAGTCAATCACATGATCTGCAACTGAGAAATTGTTGTCATGGATCAATGTTTTGGAGTAGGCAATATGTTTTTGCATTGTGTCCATGATAGGAAGAATCATATTTTGAATGTCAATCAATGTAGATCTGATCCTTTCTTCCTCTCTCAACAATTCTGCTTGCTTTTCTGACAAAAATCTAATTTTGAGATGATGGGATGAACTTGAATTGGGGTCAAGTTGTAGCATTTGGGCACTGACCTTCATATCCTCATCAATTTTATTCAATTTTTCTTTGATTTCCTTGGTGTACTCAGTAACATCACAAAGTTTGGCAAAAAGTGAAGTTACATTATTAAAAGAATTTTAAAGATTGACCAAAATTGTGGACAATTCTACCTATTTTATTGCAATGTGCTCAAGCACCTTATTATCAAATTTTCTTTCAGCCTTTTCAATCAATTTTTCTTGGCCAGAGCTGTCCTTATTGAATTTATTTACAGCCTCTTCTAACTGAATCAAAATGTGTTGAGTAGAATCTACTTCAACATCTATAGTTTCTGTAATTATATTCCTAGCATTCTCAATTATTCTGTACTCCTTATCCCTTTTAGACCTTAACTACTTCTGCATAGCCTTCATCTCTATTAGTTGACTAGCATAGCTCATTTCTTCAGTGGTAGCATTTTCGTAGTCAATTTTTGGAATCACTATCTCTGTGTCTAAGTCAATATCCTTGGGAATTTCTTTTCTAGTGAGAAGAAGTTTTAATGGTTACTTTTTTTTGGCTTCTGTGATGACTGGTTTGACCTTGGGAACAGACACAATAGTGGAGATGGAAGGACTAGCAGTGAAAACTAGGATACTTGAGGATTGAGTGCCAATAGGAGTATCTATCAGATCAAAAACTTGAACATTTCCCAAAAATGATGGTACACTCAGTAATGCAGTATCTAATCTAACTAGATTTGAAGTAGATGCAAATAATGCAGATAAAATTGTAGAAAAAGCTAGAATATTTATAATGGGAGGATGAACTAGTGCAAAAATTGGTGCTAATGTAGCTGACAAAATTGTGAAACTTACTGCTATACTGACTAAAGATGATGGAGCTAAAGAGGCTGGCTCAGTAGCTGAAGGAGAGGGCTACAGCTCGATAGATGAAGTGGTAGACACTTCCATTGATGATACCTGGAGCTATGATGAGACAGGTGTAGATGATAAATTTGATGTGGATGTTATCAAACCTGTTGAATCTAACTCCAACCTTGATGATGTGATAGTTTTAGGTGGAGAGTGAGGAAGGGATGCAATGACTACTACTACAATTTTTATTGGATCATTTTCCTCCTTATCTTCCTCTTTAGCTCCTTCCTCCTTGTCTTCTCCCATTAATGCATGAAGCTCACCTGGTGAAATTGTGATAGATGGAGTGCCATCAATGTCCTCACTATCACTACTGTCATCATCCTTGATTTCTACTGGGTCTTCACTGGGCTCATGTAGATGATAGATGTTTTCCCACATGTTTGTAGCATCATTTACAACATGCTCAATGTCTTTGATCAAAATTAAACATTATGAAATCTGATCATCATTTTGCCTTCATGGTTTTTCATTGTAGTTTTTACTTCTGCTCTAGTGAGACTTGGTTGAAGATTCTTCAGGGATTTCTCATATATGTCTTTTACCATTTGGGTTGCTGACTCCCATCTCAGTTGCAATCTCTCCAGTAGTTCCTTTGAGATTTGGGAGGCAAGCTAGTCTGGGAAGTATTTCCATTTACCCATCTTGCTTAGTACTAGTTCCTCTATCTGCATTTTCTTAGCATCTATTCTAGTTTCAAATTTCAATGCTTTGAAATTTGTGATGCCAGCTCCTCCTTCCAATTGTTTGAGCCTTTCCTCAAATGTAGGTGCAAGTCTGACCAATATAGGTTCCTGCTTACCTTTTCTGGTCCTTCTGGTAAATACTGCAATAGGCTTCTTTTTAGGTTTGGTAATTATTACCTTACCTTTCTTCTTCAGAGGTTCTTCTTCAGTTTCTTGTTCTTCTTTTTCTTCTTCTCCTCCTTCTTCTTCATCATCTCCTTCATCCTCACCATTTCCTTCTATTACCATAAGAGGGCCAGATGCAGTTTTCAATTTTGCTATCTTCCTCTTACCTTTGCTTATGGCTTGTGGTAGCTTGATTTCAAGCTCAATTCTGGCCTTTGCTTCATCATAGGTTCCAAAAATTTATTTCCTTGGGTCTATTGGCTCATTTACCAGTGCTTCTATGATGTTTCTAGCTTCATCAATATTTACCTCATAGGGAAGAGGTTTTACCCATGCAACTCGGGGTCTGACTGCCTGGATGTACACCTTATCACAGTCAACCATGAAGCATACATCATCTTTGTAATCTTCAACTAACTTTGGTGGAATTTGGAACCTGTTATTCATTCTCTCCTTGAAATCTTCAAAATAGTTATCCATGATGCTATCAAAAATTTTACCCATCTCTACTACAAACTCATTTACTTGATAGAAAATTGGAATGTCTTTTCTCCATACGACAATTTCTTTAGATGGAAAGAATTTTTGAATGTAGAAAAATAAACAAATCAATAGAGAACTGAATTTACAAGAGTTATTCTTGGAAGTCCTCATACTATCCATATTTTTATTCAATTGTTTCAGAAATACCTTGGATAGATCAAGTTCAAGGTTTTTCTTTACAACCTTGAGGGCTAAATCCACACTTCACAAGGTACACTATTCAATCTACTAGAACTGTATAATTTGTATGCAATTACATGAATGCCGAATCTTAGTTTGACATCAGATACAATGTTTACCTTTAAACTTCTACCGTCCCATTCGGCTAGGGTTTTCCTCTGTAACTCCTCCCGACTTAGGGTTTTGGTGGTTTTGGCTTTGCTAAGCATAGGGAGACCCGTGATTTTATGAATCATTTTCTTAGTGATTAGCACTAGCTGCTCTAACCATAATTGTCCATTATGTACCCGACTCAAGATATACCTAATCCATTTGGTTTGGAAGTTTCTAGGAAAATGCGAGATATGAGTCAATCCTTTGGTTTCAAGATGTTTGAATTCAGGTTTCAAAGAGCCATCTACACTCATTTCACCTAGGGCACTGTCCATTTCTAGGTTTTTAATTTCTTGAATATAAAATTTGAAAGGAGTATGAATATCATTGATAAGAAGTACCTTAGGGGGTATTTTTGATTGAGCTCTAGTTGGGTCGAGTGATTCTGCAATGGCCAGAACAATCTTGAAATTGGGTGCTTTCCATTCTATACCCTTTACTAACATCTCTAAACCTCTTTTTGCCTTGCTGCTGCTGGTGCTTGTGGATGCCATAGCTGCTCAGTAAATATAAGAAAATCTTGAACAAATTCTCCGCTTGAAATTCACTTGGAATTGCTTGGGATTTTCTCTGGATTCACTGGAAATCTTTTAGCTCTGATTATTCTTAAGTCATGGTGAAAAATGAAATCGAATTCTGCCCTTTTGATGAATGTTGTTATTAATGCTTGGTACGAAGGTAGATGAGATGACATAGTGCTTGCAAGTCTGTCATCGCTCTACTCGATAAAGGTTTGCAAATCGGTGATCAAACAAAATCTTTGATACTCCCGACCTAGCTTGGTAAAGTCTTTAACCAACCTTGCTCAGTAAATGCAACATTATGAATGATAACTTTCCTTTGGTTCTTGAACCTGAAATATTGATTTGATCATTTGCACTCTTTCACTCTAGAACTACTTGAGATATGGTTTGATGATGCAGTTCTTGATTCTTCTTACATCTAATTGGAAATGGTGGAGTCACCCATTTCTTGAGTGACATAACCATCATTTGAACTATCTTTCTTGGTAGATTTAGGAATCCATTATTGTCTCATCTGCTTCTGAAAGTTATCAGCTTTAGCTTTCTTTTCATCTTCAATTCTTTCAGTATTCATGCAATTCTTGGGTATATGACCAAGTTCTGTACATGTATAACATCTTACTGTTGTGTCTCTTTTCCTCAAGTGATGCTTTGAACAATCTTTGCCAACATGTCCATATTCTCCACAATAATGACATCTGCACCAAGTATTGTAGTCCCATCCAAAGATTGCTTTGACAAGTTGTTCAACTAGATTGAATGATTTGGATATACATTGGAATGCCTTGTGACCATGTTTCTTGCATTTGTGACATTTGCCTTCAAATTTTGGTTTTTCTTTGCATTCATTAGCTTTGTGACCATACTGATTGCAGTTGAAGCATTTGCCATTGAATTTTCTTTTTCCTTTACTCCAACATTTGTTTGATGTATGACCTATCTTGCCACAGTGATTGCAAGTGGGTCTTTGATTCCCTTGGGCACCTTGTTTGGAGGATTCACCTTCTTCCTTGTATCCGAGACTGGCTTTACCTTTTTGTCTATGAAGATTCTACTCGTGTTGTTGATTCAATTGGTTGATGTCTGTTTGAGATTTCATCATTCTTTCATTGACTTTCCTTTCAGTGATCAAGTCATTTTCCAAGCTTTCGTTGATTTGTCTCTCAGATCTTAGATGAATTTGTAAGCTTGCATTGATTTTTCTTTCAGTGATTAAATCATTTCTTAAACTTTCATTCTCAAATCTTAGATTCATAACTTCTTCATTTGCATTAGATAGTTGACCTACAAGATTTTCATGCTGAAGGAACTGATTATTTCTTACCTCCAGGTCTTCATTTGCCTTGTTCCTCTATTCCAAAACTTCACATAGCTTGATGGATTGGATTTCTTGTTCTCTCTTAAGCTTCCTTACTTCTTCCTGCAGAGAACCATTTTTAGCTAGGAGTTCCTTGATTGCTTCATTAGCTTCATTTTAACTGCTTGATGGTAAAAGGTCTTCAATCTTTTCTTCAACATACTGATGATCATTCATTTGTCTTGCAAGTTCCTTCCTTCTTTTTAGAGATTTAGAAAAATGCTCCTTTGCTTCTTTGAGTTGAGCCATGGCCATTTGTAGATCTAGATTTTCATTTTCAATAGATTTGTCAAGTCTGAATATCTCCATTGTCCTTGATCTTTACTCAAGATGTCAAACTTTATCCTGAGAACCACAAAGCTCTGATACCAATTGTTGGAAATATTCAGGATAAAGTAGGTTACTGAGAGGGGAGGGGTGAATCAGTAACTTATAAAACTTTTATCCTATTTAGCATTTTAACCATTCACCATTCATTCATCTAAACTACTGCATAACTGAAGAAACAAACATTCGTTGCACATGTACATAGAGATTTGGTGACCCAGAAACCTTCCATATAGAAAGTAAAACTGGGGTGGGGATGATACCCACAAAACTTTAATACTGCAATATAAAGTTGGCCTGTTAAGGCTTACAATGATCACTTCTAGTGATTTGCCATGTTAGGAGCAAGTAGGACTGCTAGATCCACCCTGTTAGAGGATTTACAAACTCACAATGAAGTATGCACTCTATTAGGAGATTTACAAAAAGACTGTTAGGTCCACCTAGTTAAAGGATTTATGAACTGATTCACCTGTTGGGATGAAGTAGTATATCTTCTTACACTTGTTTGCTGATAAGATCCTTGTTGCATTGATCATCTGTTGTGATAGGTATAACTTTTTTGCTCCTATATTGACCTTGTTGTATTTCCTTTTATTCTACTACTGATTCACTTTCACTTTTCTCAAAATATATCAATACCTTCTTCATATGTGAATATTACTCTTATTTCTACACATCATACCATACTAGAAATGATATCATACATTTCATATATACCATTCCAATATTTACAACTATAAGGTCAGCTAAAACATAAGTAACCAAAACATTACTAAGTTGGCCAGATAGTAGAAAACTCAGGTTCCTCAAGCTGACTTGGTGACCTTCTGATACTTAACATCTACTAGATTACTCAACATCATCATGCACTAAGTAGAAGTATAGGCTCGGTTCATACTAGCCACACAATACTACTTAGGACTCGGTAACCATTGGTGACTCGGTAGATATAGTGTCACTCGGAAAAAGATAACTTCTTCATTTACCTTGCTATGCTCAGTGAACATTGAGTCCTTCATTTAACTTCCTTTTCTCGGTGAACACTGAGTTCTTCATTTACCTTCCTTTTCTCGGTGAACACTAAGTTCTTTATTTACCTTCCTTTGTTTGGTGAATACTGAGTTCTTCATTTACCTTCCTTTGCTCGGTGAACACTGAGTTCTTTATTTACCTTCCTTTTCTCGATGAACACTGAGTTCTTCATTTACCTTTCTTTGCTTAGTGAAGAGTGAGTTCTTCATTTAGCTTGGTTTTCTTAGTGAACACTACTGAATTGCCCATTCACTCAGTAACCTCTAGAATGCTCGGTGAGAACTGTTTACCTGCTGAACTTATAAGGTAACCACTAAATGCTTGGTATATACTGTAGACTAAGTGATGATCTCAGTAAGCATTCAAAACCGAATAAGTGTTTTCACTAATGACAAATATATCATAATTCCAATGGGGACTATTGTAGGATGACTTTGTATTTGGTAGAGAAGGCCCTAAAAATGATAATTCCCTTGAAGATATGGTAGAAAGATTCTAACAAGTTGTTGGATCCCCTATTTAACAAGGATAGAATTGGCGACAAGCCTATTATGAGTGCTGAGGTTGACAAGGAAGAAAACTTAGATATCAACCATTTGGCTAGGAACATCATTGAAATGATGCAAGATTAGATTAAGAAGCCATTTGATCTTGATCCAATACCCAAAATAGTAATCTTCCATGCACAAGCCTACCTAACCAAAGGTAGAGGGAAGAAAGTCACCATTCCCACCTTTGCAAGTCAATCTCTAGTAAGGCCTAAAATCTTGTATCAACTTGATAGGCTAGTAGGTTATTATAGAGCTCAAAAGAGTGGAGATTGAGGGAAGAGGAAAAGAAATTCTCCTCAGAGAGCTAAACTAGAAGAGGGTGAAATCCCAACACCTCCACAAGAAGAGGAAGTAAATGTACAAGGGTTTGAGGGGACTAGGGCATCACAAGTTTAAGATGACCCACAATTGCCACCAACTACTACACCTATCCAAATGGAGACAAAAGTTGAGATTCAAGAGGTATCTCCAGCTCAATAGATAGAACAAGCATCCCCTTTTGCGCCTAAGAAAGGAAGAAAGATCAAAAATCCTGTCAAGAAAAGGCAAAGGGTGATCAGGAGGGTAGTTCCTTTCCCATCCATTCTGGGACCTATTCTAGAGGAAGAAGAAGAAGAGGATGATGAGGATAATGTACCTTTAAATAGGAGAACCCAACTAGCAAGAGCCATGTAGCAAGAAAGGAGAAGAAGTTCTCTTGTTACACCACCATCAATCCTAGAAGAACCTCTACAAATGACTACATCAGAGGATGAAATGAAATAATGGATTCATGAGTAGGATATGGAGGGTACTAACATATTTAAGATGTTAGATTTTGATTTTATGTCCGTAGGGATGGAATTGGTGGGAGACAAGATCAAGGTCAACCCTAACAAGAAGATTAGACTCGAATACCACCAAAATTATAGGGTCATAATCTTCCTCCTCCATCCCCATTGCAAGTCAGTGTTATTGATCAAGGCTCTACTACTCCTCTACCAATAGGTACAAAATAAGAAAAAATTCAAAAGGAGCATGAGGAAGAGACACAAAAACATCGATTGATGAAGTTCCTAGAGAAGGACAAATGGTCAAATATCCTTAGCAAGCCTCCCAAGACATTGAGGTAAGAATAGTGGGCTCCATTGAAATAGAGACTATAGAGGGAGAGCCATCACAAAGGGAGAGATCCCTAGAAAGGAGTGATAAGTGAAAAGGGTTAGCAAAGAAAACTCATTCATCCTCAAGAGGTGGCCCTTCAGTGGAACAAGTGCCAAGGTGGTTGTGCAAAGAAGTGATAAGAAATAAAAAGCCACAATTCAAAACCAATGAAGATGACATGATTGTGTTGATTGAGGTTCTGAGGAAGCTCGAGTCTCCCTCAAGAGAGGCAAGAGTATTAATATTCATCAACAATGATCACAATCAATATTTGTTTATGCAAGTGGATATTCCTCCTCTTGATTTGGAAATAGAATATTTGGGTCCACAAAATTATCAGATCAGAGAGGTTATGCTCGGGAAGACCACATTGGATACAACCAAGTTGATGGTTATGATGGGGATGAAGGAGGTGTTTAGAAGTTTAGAACAAGAAGGGGCAAAACTAATGACACTTCATAGGAAGAATAAAAATCCTAAGAGGATATTTAGCCAAAATTGTTGGTCCCTTGGATCCTGAACACCTCAAGGAGACTCTGAACGTAACAATTCAAAGAAGAGATAGGGGAGGAGTACAATTGGATCCATTTTTGAATGCCTGTTAGCAATGGTGAGAAAGTGTTTTGAAAAGGGTGTGCTTATCATCCAAGGAAATCTAAAGCTACTTCATGCTATGTAGGAAAATGTAGATAAAATGGTAGCAATTTTGAAGCAAGATTTCAAAATTATGGATGAGGTACATGCATGGGGAAAAGATTTATAGGTACTACAAGCCATAAAGGGGTAGAGGTATAGAATTCTTGTAGATGTATATACAATAGAGGAGTTAGATTTAATTGATAATTGGATTGAAAAGATAGCAGATGGTAATAAAGTAATGGAAACATTACATGCGAAGATCCATTGGCTCAAGGACCAAGCCCAAGAGAAAATTTTGCAAGAAAAGAAACATTATAGTGATGCATGTCTCAAATTTTTTGAAGATGATGCATGAGAGAAGCTAATACCAATTGAGGTTGTAATTCAGAGATTTAGGAAGATTTTTGATGAACTTTCTAGTGATGAAGATATCCAATAGGCATTCAAGATAGAAGAAGCCTTACTAGAGTTGGATACCAAACTCAGGGATTTTGCTGAGACCTGTATTGAAGTAGACAACTATAGACAGAGGATTAATAATAAGTATGATGCCTTAGATTTACCAAATGTGAGAAAATATCACTAAGATTATCAATAATTTCAAGGGCAAGCATCCAAACATAGCTTTGGTGTGAAGGGGGACAAAACCCAAAAGGCAGAATTTTGATTTTGGTACTTGGTGAAATTTTTTAATTTTTAACCTTTGAGGTGTACCAGGTGCCCTGGTGCACTACGTTCTTTTTTGTTAACAAAGTATTGGAATATTTTTTGGAGAAGTTAGAGGTGCATAGGTGTGCCAGGTGCACTTCTTCGGAGGTTCACTTTTCTAGAGCTACGTTGACACTTAACTGCTAGTTCCAAAATTAGATCTTTCCATACATTGGAAATGCATTCTGATAGCAATTTAACTCTGATAGACACCCAATGAAGGAGGAACTTCTATTTTTGATACTTCCAGACACTTCTACTTCAACTAATGGCTCTCTTCTTCTTATTTTCTCTCAATTTCTTTGTTTTATGATATGTAAAGGCTCATGCATCCAATTAATGAATATAAAAATGGATGGAGTCCTATTAAGCACGAGTTAGATTTTTAGTTTGTACATAATTAGTTTTTTTATTAAATTAAAAGCATATTGTTGCATGAAGATATCTCTCACTCTCAACACAAATTGAGGAGATGATTTCTTATAAATATAGGATTATAATATGTAATAAAAGTCGTCGTTATTTTGCAATAATATTATGCTTTTGGTGCTTGCATGTGGAGTGTAGTGATTCTTTCCTAAGTTTGTTATATTTTATGAATACATGTTCATGGGATGTAATTGAGCCAAAGGTTTATTGTGTTATTTTTGGTTGTGCGATCTTTTAATTTTGGTGTTTGCTACAATTTTAAGAATTTTGCTAATGTATCTAGCTTGAGAAGAAATTACCAAATTGTTCCTACATCACTCTTTGTCTTGCATGAGTGTACTTTCTATGACCTTTTGATTTAATGAAGAGTGAAACATCATTCGGTTATTAAGTTTCCCATCAATGATTGCATTAGTGGAATCAAGGAAGTGATGCTCTTGTTTTCATTGGTTACCCACCAATTTTTTTGAAAGCTTAACTCACAAATGTGTTGTTTTTTGTAGCTTATGTTCATTAGGATTTTACTTTCACGTTATTTGGTTTAAAGTTCTTGTTATTTTCTTTACTAACCCCTTTTTAAATTAGGAATTCATATTAGTTGCATTGTTAGATTACATTCATTGAAAAACAAAAAGATACAAGAACATAGTTCTTTTGCGAGTTTATTTTGAAGCAGCGAATAAATTCTACATCTCATCTAAAATCATTCAAACCAGAAAAGGCCTCCTTGTGAATAAAAACATTTATCTTCAACTGAGTGGATTTTAGTAGGTCATAAGATTGACTTTTCAAGAGAGGAGTTTGAAAGAATTCCTATGGTTTAGCATCGTGCATAATGACAGCTCAACAGAAGTGGCACTAGAAGGAGGGCCATTTAGATTTTTGGAATAGAAGAAAAATTTGTCAAAGTTTCAAAATTTTGCACTTTTTACAATTTCAAATTTATTTTTTTGAGTTTTTGAGAAATTTATGTGTGTTGCTACGTAGGTGCACTACTATGCTAAATTCTATGGTGCACCTCATTTGTTGAGAAAGTGTACTTCTGTAGAGGTACACTTTTTCTAGAGTTGATGCAAACTAGAGGATTTTGATCTAAAATCCCCATTTCAATGAGCTCTAAGACCTTCGCCAAGTGCACACGAGTTTCTTGAGCTTACTCATTTTCAAAAACCATGTAGTGATAAAGGAATACCTCAGGTTCAACCACTTCCATTCAAACTTTCACCATATTCTTCAGCTCCTCCTCCACTACAACCACTCTTAGGTCTACCAAATCCTCCAATGGCCTTTTTTGCTAAAACTATAGACTCACCAATCAACTTGAGAGGTGCACCTCATGACCTTCCCAAGAATCTTGAGAAGTTCTACCCAAGGTTCATTTATGAAGAAACATGAACTATCAAAGATCACATCAAAGTATTCAAAGAAATTTGCAACTAAAAATATATTTCCAACAAGGATGTGGTTCTTTTTTTCTTACCCTACACTTTGGGGGGAAATTTCCTTTAATTGGTACCTTAATTTTCCACCTGGATGTATTGGAGATTGGGATAATTTTGAAAAAAAAATCTTGGAATAACTCAAAACTTTCATCAACCTAGCTATGATACATCAACAATTCATACCAATCAAAAGGGACCTAGCTAAGATAGTTTCATGCTTCAACCATTACTTTCATATGGCATATCTCAAGCTAGAAGTGCCATACACTATACTAGTTGAAGCGACTATCCAGATTTATTAGAATGCTATGGACCTTCTTACTGATATTTTTCTAAGAAGACTTCTTGTAGTAATTATCAACACATTGGATAAATTCGTTGCAAAAGAAATTACCTTCACTATGAAAGCTTATCCTAATGGAGGAGGATTAATGCTTCTGGTTCAAGCTATCACAACAATGTCAACATACCTTGTTGGAGTACCCACAATGCCTAGTCAATTCATACCTATGAATCTAGTTCCATTAAAATAGGCACCTACTCCAAAAAACCCCACTCTAACATATCTAGGGTATGAACCTTTGAAAGTTTCCTTTTCTAAACAAAGGACAATAGTGCTCGTTGAAGTAGACAATAGCTTTGTTTCCAAATTTGGTTAGATGAAAATGACTATGTCACAAATGAACAATGAATTGACTTGTCTAAGGATTTCACAAGGATATAATAACAACTTCCAAAGAAACAATGTTGGTCCTTACAACAACAATTATGGCCAAAATTATAACAAGAACTTTAGTGGATGCAATGAAAATATTGGGAACAACAATGCAGGCAACAATAATGGAGGGAACAATTTCAATCCTCCTAATTGTAATAATGGCTTCCAAAGAAAAATCAATAATGGAATACCTATCCAAATAATGGAAGCATTCCTATAGATAATAATAATAACAATGTTCAATATGCATATATTAATCAGTATGACAGTGGTCAAAATGTATCTAACAATGATGGTTTGTACTATAATGGAAATCAAGAGATGGCTCAGAGTTCACAAGTAAATGATAATTGTCCTCCTGTACAATTTAATGCTATGCTATTAGAATCCTATGATTCTACATAGAATACACAGGTATAACAACCAATCAACAAAGAATTCTCATTCCCATTTAACCAGGAATCTGATCTTCAACATGAAGAGATGTTCTCTTTTCACAATGACAATCAAAATACGTACAATCAAAGAAGTAGAAAAGAACCTATGACAGATGGAATTCCTCCAGCTTTACAACCAACTCCTCCCAATCTGAGAGTGAGTAACAATTTGATGCCACTTAGGCCACCATATGAAGGAAAAAAAAACCACAACCAAGGGAATGTACCTACACTATTGAAAAACCCTACTTGGTCTACTAAAAAGTATAGCATCATAGAAGATTTGAAATGAATAAAGGCCAATATGTCCATGTTTGACATGTTCCAAAATTTCCCACAACAACAGGAAGCACTCATGAAGATTCTAGATCATATGAAGGTATCCCATAACATGAATACTATCCTTCAAAAGATAGTATCTCAATAGGTTAATGCTATGGAAGTGATGCCCACTATGTTTAAAGACAAGGTTGAGGTGCCCCCATTTTTGCTTAGCATCAGGATATAAGGAAAGAATCTTCAAAATTGCTTGATTAATTTAGGAGCATCCTATAACATCATGCCACTATCAATAGCACAAAGGTTTGGAGTCAATCCCCAACCTTCTAATCGGATAGCGATACAATTTGATAAAACATAGGTGAAAGTCATTAGTGTATTGAAAGATGTTTGAATATAATTAATAGTCGATCCTCAGATTCAAGATGTCATTGACATACACATGGTTGATATTCTAGAAACATATGGATTACTTCTAAGCAAAGAATGGAAAAAATTCTTAAGGGGGTGGCTTTCATGAATTTCACTCAATAATGGTTACCATGGAAGGGATTGAACAATCAAATCAAGATAGATGCATAACCAAAATTAAAAATAATGATTACTAAATGCAATGCTTTGAATGAGGTGACATTCCTATAATTGGATTTAGGCTCATATAAAGTGATGGCATTTGATACAATTCCCACCAAAATATCAAGTGATTAAGATAGAGACCTCAAGATACTGGTCCCAAAGGATGAAATCATGACATAATTCATAGATAATATGGTGGATAATTTATAGTGTTTAGGAGAGGAAGTTGACCCTAGTATCCTACTTCTTCTAGGATTTTTTTGGTTGCATAAAGTTAGCCACTACAAATTTGAATGCTCATCATGTCAAGAAGCAATTACAAAGTTATTAACACACATGATGGGAGACAAGGATAATAAAATTCTTAAAGATGAAACTGTGGAAAATCAAAATCATATAAACCCATTTGAATCTATGGGAAAAGTTGAAGAAGAAATCAAAGATTTAAGTTTGTCATATAGTGATACCTCTTAAGATAGTGGGGGTTTGTCTTCTCCTCCCCAAAGAATGATCAAAGTTTAGAGAAGGAGACGATATATGAAAGGTCAAGGGTGGACTTTGATAGTCATTCATATTGAATCTAAAGTTGATGAAATCAAAGAATTGATTGGGGAAATTCAAGACAATCAAAAAAAACATATGCTCCCTCTATCAAGAAGTTATAAAGGAGAATCATCAAGTCCACCCCATGAGAAGTTGCAATGGGTCCCCAAGAAATAGTCATTCCAAACTCAAGTAAAATAGAAACTAAGGAAAAATAAGAACAAAGTTAGAAAACCCAAGGAAGGTTCAATTTGGACACTCCGTTTTGATGGTTCCAAATGCAAATTAGGGGCTGGCATAGGTATCAAATTGGTTAACACAAAAGGGAAGTCTTTATATGCAGCATATTGATTATAGTTTAGATGTACTAATAATGCTATAGAATATGAAGCACAGATCTTAGGACTTCTCTTTGTACTGGAGAAAGGAATTAGAACTCTCATAATCAAGGGAGATTCTCAAATGGTTGTATGACAAGTGAAATCATTATACTCTTGCAATGACAAAAGGTTACTTGCTTACAAGAAAAGAGTGTGGGATTTATTGGATGATTTTAAAGCTTTTAACATAAGATCCATTCCAAGAAGGAAAAACATGGTAGAAGATGCTCTTGCTATTTCAGAAAGTACATTACAACGATTTGAGAAAATGAAATTAAAATAATTTTCAGTAGAATTGGTTGCCACTCCATCTATTCCAGACAATATTACAAACTTTCAAGTCTCCTAGGATGATCAACACATAATTGAGTTTATTATCTACAATGGCCACTTTAAAGGGCAAGAGATTGATGACACTCTAGATGAAAAACTTGAGAATGATGAACTTGAAGATGAAGATGGGATCCTAAACTTAAAAACCAACACTATTCCTAAGGGAATGGTTGAGTTAGAGTGCATTTTTTATCATGATGAATTAGCACTTAATAGAAGAATGACCTAAGAAAAGGGAATCAAGGAATGTGATGCATAAAATTTAGGGACTGACAAAGATTTGAGAATGATCTGGATAGGAAAAACATGTAATGTACAAGAAAGGGAAGATTTTCTCAAATTACTTACTGAGTACAAAGATGTTATTGCTTGGAGCTATGAAGAGCTGAAAACATATGATCCTGAGATTATAACTCATGATATCCCCTTGAAACTAGATTCCAAACCTTTGTGGAAAAGACAAAGACCTATTAATCCTATCATTGAGCCACTGATAATGAAGGAAGTTAAGAAGTTATTGGATGAAAAGATCATTTTCCCTATTCGTCATTCCACATGTGTGGCCAATTTGGCTCTTATATAGAAGAAGAATAGAGAAATTCATCTTTGTGTCAATTTTCATAATTTGAACTTGGCATCTCAAAAGGACAATTATCCTTTACCCTCACTAGATGAGGTTCTACAAATTGTGAATTGTTCAAAGATGATGTCTTTCTTAGATGGATATTTAGGATATAATCAAGTGATGGTTGATGAAGAAGATCGACTAAAGACAACTTTTACAACTAAATGGGGAGTTTTTTCCTATAGAAGAATGCCTTTTGGACTGATTAATGCAGGTGCTACATTTCAAGGAGCCATGGATGCAGCTTTTAAGGGATTGGTCAATAAGTGTATAGTTATCTACATGGATGACTTAAATATCTTTTCAAAGGATTGAAGTACTCACATTGCTGATTTAAGGCAAGTATTCAATAGATGTCATAAATACAACATATCTCTTAATCCCAAGAAATGTTCATTTGGGGTCACTAAAGGAAAGCTCATAGGTCATATCATTTTTAAAGCCAAAATCTCCATCAATCCTAATAGAGTTGAGGCCATTCTAAAGTTATCACCTCCCCATAGTAGGAAGGAACTCAAGTCTTTCTTCAGGAAGATAAATTTTGAATGAAAATTCATAAGTGAATTTGCAAAAATAGTTTGTCCCTCTAATGATTTACTCAAAAAGGGAGCTAAGAAAGAATGAGTTTTAAAAACTAAAAAATCATTTGAGGATATCAAAGTGGCCATTTTCACGGCCCCAATGCTGGTAGTCCTGACTATGAGCTACCTTTTAAGATATATTCTTTTGCTTCAGAACATTCATGTGCAAGGATCCTAACACAAAAAAAGGAAAGGGAAGATGAAAGACCTATTTCTTTTATGAGTTTTCCCCTAAGAAATGTCAAGTTGAATTATTCTAAGCTTGACAAATAGTCTTTCACTTTGATTAAGGTAGTAAATAAGTTCTGCCATTACATACTAAGAAGTAAGGTGTATGCAATCATACCTAATCCAACAATAAAGACATTATTGATGCAAAATGAACTCGATGAAAGATGAGGAAAATGGATGGTGATACTTCAAGAATTTGATTTAGAGATTCAACCAGTGTGGCTGGTTAGAGGTCAAGGGTTATAAAAAATGATAGCTGATAACCAGGTTTGGGATGAATAGGAATTTAGATTTGAGAATGAAACTGATATAGAAGATTGGAAGAGGATGATAGTATCTCAATTTGATATCAATCAAGGTGTGATAATAAATGTCTAGTAACAAGATATTGTTTACTACCTTTTACAAAATCAGTGCCCTAGTTGGATGAATAGTTCACAGTGTAAGAGACTTAAAATGAAGTGTGAGTCTTATATGTTGTATGAAAAAAAGTTGTACAAAAAGAATTATGAAGGAATCTACCTAAAATGCTTGGGATGTGAGGAAGCAAAGGAAGTTTTTGTTTTTGAATAGTTTCATAATAAGTATGGTATAGGGCATGGTTCTGTAGAAGCAACTACTCATATGATTTTAAGATCGGGTTATTTTTGGCCCATGATATTCAAAGACACCTTTGAGCAGGTATGTTCCTATCATATTTTTCAAACTAGTGCAAATAGAGAAACACACTTGACAATGCCATTACAACCAGTCTATGAGGTATGACCCTTTGCAAACTGGGGGCTATATTTCATTGGTCTAGTAAATCCATCATTGTCAACTAGGCACACTTTTATTCTCACAGCAATCAATTATTGTACACAGTAGATATAAGTAGAAAATTTTAGGAATTGCACTACTATGGTAGTAACAGACTTCTTGGAGGAACATATTGTTACCAAATTTGGGATTTCATTCACCCTTGTATGCGATAATGGATCAGCTTTTGCATCAGTATTCTTAACTCAATGGGCATTTGAAAATTAGGTCATTATCAAGTTCTCTTCAAATTATTACCCATAGGGGAATGGGGTAGCTAAATATACAAACAAGAATTTGATCATAGGAATAAGATAGTTATTAAAGGAGAATCCTAAAGATTGGCATATATAACTCAAATATGCTCTATGGAAAAATCATGTAAGGGTCAAGAATGCTTTGGGGACTTCTCCAAATTTTCTTGTCTATGGACAAGAGCAAGTATTCCCACTTAATCTTAGAATTCATGCTTTGAAATTCATGAGTGGGTATGCTAAAGATGCTGACAAAGTACAAATCAGATTGATGAACCTTTTAGAGATGGATGAAATGGATAGCTACATTGGAGCAGATGGCTAAACATCAAGCTATCGTGAAGAGGTGTTTCAACAAGAGGGCCACAATAAAATCCTTTAGAATTTATGACCTTGTTCTACTTTGGGATAAGGTGAAAGAAAAGCCAAGTATCCACACTAAGTTCCAACACTTGTGGATTGGTCCTTATTAGATAGTGAAAATCCTTAGAGAAAATACTTTTAGGCTTAGTTCCTTACAAGGGGGATTAGCTCTGTTGCTAGTCAATGGTTAAATTCTAAAACATTATTTTGAAGCCTAGAAGACCCCAAATAATAATAATAATAATATATATCTAGATAGTTTTCATTTATGAAAGTGTGTTTATTTTCTACAAGTGTGTTTACTTTCCAGTTGTGTGTTTGCTTTTATTGGTGTGTTTGTTTTCAAACTTGCGTTAGTCCAAGGGCATAGGGTGCACTCAAGATTTTTATCTTGACATATCTTACTAACTACTCTTGGTTCCAATTTTAGGAGGAGGTATTTCTTTGTCAAAACATTTTGACAATTGTATGTTTTATACCAACTAAGGAACAAATATTACTTTTAGTAATAGGGGGACTTCTAGTCTTGAATTTAGGATTCTAGACCAACAAGTTATCGACACTTTGCAAATTTAAAGATCGATCACCTCAGATGTTGTCAAACAAAGGTTGAAAGCAACAAGGGATGGTCCAAACCCCAATTGGTTCAACAAGAGGGGTCTTCTCAAAGGATTGCTAAGACCATTTTTTAGTGTGAGAGTTTCTAAAAAGTTCTAAAAGAGGAAAGGAAGGGATGTTCACAAAAGGATCAAATCTAAGAAATGACACCGATATCCTAGCTACATAGTCTAAGCATAGTCAAGATATAGAAGAAAAAAAAAAAAAAAAAACAATGTTAAGACTAAAGGATACTAAAGATCTAAAAGTGAAAATAGACACACATTTAAAAAATAGCTTTCTAGTACAAAAATGTTGCTTCGTTAGAAAAATAAAATGGAGATTACGAAATACACCGAAAAATTATTCAAAGGATTACCAAAAAGTTTGAAATAAAAGTGGTAACCCACTAAGAGCCATTGAACTAATTCTCTCATCTAGTCAGATAAAGGATTGACGAGCAACCTTCATGAGGATTCTTGATGAATAAGCCAGGAGGGGTGGAAAATTGTTTTTGAGTTGTCTAAAGATTTTGATTGACTACATCCTAAGATGTTGAAGGAAATAAATACACATATCATAGACTGAGCTTGGAGGTTTTGGATCTTGAAGTTTTTACTATGAAGTCATTCAAACTACACTTGGAGTATTTTGAATTTAGTTGGTGTTTGACACATGTCGAATGAATTTTTATTGATGAAGAAATGCCTTTTTCATTTCTTCCTTTTGTTGAGGCTATTTGTTGTAGTTTCACAATGCATGCCCCATTTCCTATCAAGAAATGGGGACCCCCTAGTTTAAATAAGGTTTTTATACTCCCAAATCTAAGATCTGAGTCATTTTGAGGTTCCCCATAAGCCCCTAGTTCATAAGTAGGTCTTGTCAAAGAGCTCGAAGGTAAAAAAAATTAAAAAATAAGCTAAGTTTTGAAAAATCTAGCACACTTGGTGTACCTCCCAAGATGCACTGGTGCACCACAATGGGAGAAAAGGTTATTAAGTGTAGCTATGTAGTTGCACACCTATGCACCTATACAGTCACACCAAATGTGTGTCTGTGGTGCTTATTTAAAGGGAGGGGTCACTTTCCCCCTCACTTCATCTTGTTTTCATCATCTTCACTCTCCTCTGCCACACCACATTGCAAAGTCTTCAATTGCATCTCTGAGCACACCACCACACCAAGTGAGGCACAAACCCCACCATTCTCCGCCTACCAAAAAAATACATTGCCATTAATATTGGTGTGCACTAGTGCACCAAACTTGGTGTGCCAATGTGCACAAACATATAAAAACCTTGCAAAGCAAAACACAACACCATTTTAGGGGTGTTCACAGGTGCACCTAATTGAGTGCGCTAGTTTGCACCCCAAAATTCTAAAACTTACATAAAAACTTAAAACAAAAGTAGAAAATAGAGCTAGGTGAGCACTAGCGCACCTAACTTGGTGTGCTAGTGCACACACGAATAGCAAAAAAGCCCAAAAACTAACAAAACTAAAAAAACCATGTTTCATAATTAAGGTGCACTAGCCTGTTGTGCTAGTGCACACCTTTTTTTTTTTAAAGGAAAGAAAAATAAGCAATTTTGCATATCAAGCGCACCTCTCTGGTGCACCTGGTGTGCTATATTTTCTTGTTTTAAGGATAAAAGGGATTTAATTTTTTTTGAGTAGTTTCACTTTGCAGATTTTGTTCGTGTTAACATTACGGTTTGAATTTGTCATATTCTTTTCAATCTAGGACTAATAGTATCCTTTTGTGTTGATATAATGGCATCCTCTTCAGCATGCATGGCCAAGAAAATGCCATCGAAACTAGTGGTTTTCAAATTTTAAGAAGTTTCATCAAAATCAAGATTCTAGGATGACTACTCAAAAATCAAGGATATAGAATTGGGACACACAGATTTGGGAGAATTCTTGAAGATTTGCAAAAAACCCACTAAGAGATCACAAATGGTTTCTACACTTATTTGATCAGGACTGGTCAATGCTACTTCACACCTAGTATTGGTGCAATCTTTAGAGCTCGTAGTGACACTTGTAGAACACTTGGTCCCAAAGGAAAGAGTGGTGAAGAGTGTAACTAGAGAAATTGTCTTGGATCTACACACCAAGAATATTGAGAAGGTATTCCACTTCCCATGGGCAGACCAGTTTATTAGACTCACCTAAGAATAGGTAGGAAGGTGGTATCAGGAACACATTGAGGAAGCATTAGAGATCATTCAAACCTCACACCTTAATGAGAAGACTCCTTTGGGAAAGAACACAGGCAAGATTGACATGACTAGGGGATATATGATTGAGGACATCAGATATTCCATTATCTTATCAAGCAAAGTTATGGGTTTACCTACAACTGGGTATTTGAACATCTTTATGGTGCATTTCATTGAAACACTCAAGAAAACAACAACGACACTAGATTGGGCTTCCACTCTAAGTGAGAACTTATGTTAGTAGCTAGTGGTAGCCAAGAATAAAAGGAAATTTTATATGATCTCATATCTAGTATACTTTTTAGCCACAAGGGAAATAGATTATCTAGGGTTGTACAAAAGAGGTAGCATGTAGGATCCAAATGCATGGCCATATATCATCTACCCTTAGTTGGTGAAGAAACTCTTAGAGCAAAGCAAAGAGTATAGGATTGTGAATGATGCATTCATATTTTCCACAAACTGATTCATAGAAGGAGATTATACAAAGAGGTTATTAGATGATGCAATGGCACAAATATCAGTACTCAAAGAATACTATATTCAATTCAAAACATTCACATATTTAAGGGTAGCTGATACCATTGTAAATCCAAAGAAGCTCTTGAGATATCCTTGTGATAGACTTGTCCTCTTGGAGATTGCTTGAAAAATTGAGTCTACATATGAAAGAGTAAAAAAACAACATAAACATTGTTGGATGTGGCCTTTGATCATAAGATCTTTTCAAGTGAAATGTAAGCAAGATATTCCTTCTTTTTATTGTGAATGGGATCAGTATCTTTCGGAAGAATACATTTCACACATGAGAAGGCCATTGAAGACCATTCGATGAATGCTACAAATGACTATGACATCCAAATAAGGGACTATTGTAGGATGACTTTATACATGGCAGAGAAGGCCTTCAAAATGACAATTCCCTTGAAGATATGGCAGCAAGATTCTAACAAGTTGTTGGATCTCCTATTTAATAGGGATAGAGTTGGCGACAAGCCTATTATGAGTGTTGAGGTTGATAGGGAAGAAGACTTAGATATCAACCATTGGGTTAGGCATGTCATTAAAATGACAAAATATTGAATTAAGAAGCCATTTGATCTTGATCCAATACTTGAGATAGTAATCTTTCATGCACAAGCCTATCCAGCCGAAGGTAGAGGGAAGAAAGTCATAGTTCCTACCTTTGTAGCTCAATCCCCAGTAAGGGCTGAAACCATGCATCAACTTGATAGGCCAGTAGATTATTATAGAGCTTAGTAGAGTGGAGGCTGAGGGAAGTGAAAAAGAAATTCCCATTAGAGGGCTGAACCTAAAGAGGGTAAAATCCTAACACCCCCATAGCACGAGGAAGTAAATGTACAAGGGTTTGAGGATACTGGGGCATCACAAGTTCAAGATGACCCACAATTGCCACCAACTACTCCACTTAGCCAAACAGAGAGAGAAGTTAAGGTTGACAAGGTCCCTCCACCTTGGTAGATAGAATAAGCATCCCCTTTTGCACCTAAGAAAGGAAGAAAGATCAAAATTCCTATCAAGAAAAGGTAAAGAGTGATCAAGAGGATAATGTATCTTTAAATAGGAGAACTTGGCTAGAAAGAGCCATGGAGTAGGAAAGGAGAAGAAGTTCTACTATTACACCACCATCAATCCTAGAAGAACCTCTACAAAATACTACATTAGAGGATGAAATGTAACAATGGATTGTTGAGTAGTATGTGGAGGGTACTAGCATATCTAAGATGTCAAATTTTGATTTTACACCTATAGGGATGGAATTGGTGGGAGACAAGATCAAGGATACACTGACCAATGAGCCCCAAGAAGAAGTGGACTCAAATACCACTAGAATCATAGGGTCTTGATCTTACTTCTCCATCCCAATAAGTCACATTTATTAATAAAGGCTCTTCTACTCCTCTACTACTAGGTACAAAAGAAGAACAAATTCAAAAGGAGCAGGAGGAAGAGCCACAAAAAATATCAATCGATGAAGTGCCTAGAGAAGGACAAATGGTCAAATATCCTTAGCAAGCCTCCTAGGACACCAAGATAAGAAAACTAGGCTCTACTAAAATAGAGACTATAGAAGGAGAACCATCATAGAGGGTGAGAACCCCAGAAATGAGCAATAAAGGAAAATGTGTAGCAGAGTAGACTCCATCCTTAAGAGGTATGCCTTTAGTGGAATGGGTCCCAAGGTGGTTGCACAAAGAAGTGATAAGAAATAAAAAGCCACAATTCAATGTTGATGAAGAGGACATGATTGAGTTCATTGAGGTTTTGAGGAAGCCTGAGTCTCCCTCAAGAGAGGCAAGAGCATTAACATTCATCAACAATGATTAGAATCAAGATTTTTTTGTGCAAGTGGCTATTCCTCCTCTTAATTTGAAA
Organism: Cupressus sempervirens; assembly: GCA_028749045.1. NCBI lineage: Eukaryota > Viridiplantae > Streptophyta > Pinopsida > Cupressales > Cupressaceae > Cupressus > Cupressus sempervirens. The sequence continues at coordinate 140,755,312 of CM053788.1, read as the reverse complement.
ATAGAAGATTTGGGTCCATGAGATTATTAGATCAAAGACGTTATGCTTGGGAAGCCCACATTGGATACAACCAAGTTGATGGTTACAATGGGGATGAAGGAGGTGTTTAGAATTTTAAGACAAGAAGGGGCAAAACTAATGACACTTCATCAGTAGAATGAAATCCTAAGAGGATATTTAGCCAAAGTTGTTGGTTCCTCAGATCCTGAACACCTTGAGGAGACTCTAAATGTAGCAGTTCAAAGTAGAGATAGGGGAGGAGTATAATTGGATCCATTTTTGAATGCCTATCAACAATGGGGGGAATGTTTTAAGGAAAAGGGCCTGCTTACCATCCAAGGATTTCTAAAGCTACTTCATGCTATGTAGGAAAATGTAGATAAAATGGTAGCAATTTTGAAGCAATATTTTAGTATTATGGATGAGGTACATGCATGGGGAAAAGATTTACAAGTACTATAAGAAATAAAGGGGTAGAGGTATAGAATGATTGTAGATGTATATATAGTAGAGGATTTAGATTTAATTGATGATAGGATTGAAAACATAGTAGATAGTAATAAAGTAATGGAAACATTACATGTGGAGATCCATCGGCTCAAGGACCAAGCCCGAGAGCAGATTTTGCAAGTAGAGAAACATTTTAGTGATGCATGTTAGGGAGAAGCTAATACTAGTTGAGGTAGTAGTTTAAAGATTTAGGAAGATTTTTGATGAAGTTTCTAGTGATGAAGATATTCGGTAGGCATTCAAGATGGAAGAAGCCTTGCTAGAGTTGTATACCAAAGTTGGGGATTTTGTTGAGACCCATATTGATGTAGACAACTACAAAAAAAGGTCAAGGATAAGTATGATGCCTTAGAGTTACTGAATGTGGCAAAAATCACTAAGACTATCAAGAAATTTAAGGGCAAGCATCCAGACATAGCTCTGATATGAAGGGGGGAAAAAACCCAGAAGCCATAATTTCAATTTTGACACTTGGTGAAATTTCATAATTTTGAACCTTTGAGGTGCACCAAGTACATTGGTGCATTGGTGCACTTTTTTTTGAACAAATTATTGGAAGATTTTTTGGAGAAATCAAACGTGTATAGGTACACTATGTGTGCTTCTTCTGAGGTGCACTTTTCTAGAGGTGTGTTGATAGTTACTTGCTAGTTCCAAAATTAGAGCTTTCCATGCATTGAAAACACATTTTGATAGTAGTGTAACTCCAATAGACACCTAGTGAAGGATGAACTTCTATTTTTGATACTTCTAGACACTTCTACTTTGACTGTGTTGGTGTTTTAAAATGTACTAAAACTACTAAGTGACAAAATGCTTAATACCAGAATGATAGTACATACACAATCTAAAGACTAGCCTATTCTTATTAACAATTACATATGTAAGGTATTTGGACCCAACTTCAACAAAACCAGTGATAGTTTTCTACTCTTTTGGCTCTACAAAACTAGGGTGGGTGTACCTAGGGATGGTTCCAAACTGAAACAACTGTATGAGGATTATTCTTAGTTTCATTCTAATTCTCATTTCAAGATCCTCAAACATATACATAATTCTTACTAACTTGGTAAACACATGCCATAAAATAGATATGGCCAAGAATTCTTCTATAGATCTGCAGATGTTTTTAACAACAATGGCTAACTGAAGCTAAAACATTCCATTCAGACAAGTGCTGGCCAACTTTGAAGATCTACAAGAGATAAAAGTAAAATTTGATTCGATGATGCATTTGAAAAACCATTTGTAATATATTTCTCCTTCAGCTGAAATAACTTGATCAGTGCCTAATCCATTGGGGTTCAGAGTCTATAGAAAATTCTTAGATCTAATTTGTTGATTTACAACAAATTCTATCAGCAATTCTTATCAGAATTTATCATTCAAAATCCTTTTCAATACTTAAGAAATCTCATCACATTCATCAAAGCCTTTATTTAATCCATTGAATTAATAGCAATGATAAATGGATATACAACCCAACTAGATTGCATTCAATTACATAAGCTTTTACTCATACGACATCAAGGTAGCTAAGTATTTAAAAGGAGACAAAATTCAGAAAGAAATGATATGGGGACAGTTCATAATTTGTATTTATTTCCTTTGAAAATGGTATATCCTTTACAGTAGACTGAGAATGGCCTTAAGAAAGAAACACAACTCATTCTATACTCATGCATTCTCAGAGAATTGACAGAAAAATACATTACAAACTTACTTTCAAAATTTGGACCAAAAACCAGACTAAGCACAATACTTAGAAGAAATAGAATTTAGACCATTCTTTAGCCTTGGAATCTCACTTAAATAGTGTGAGATGCAACAAGCTTTGGGCTAAATAAAGTGACAAGTGTCTTCTAAAGGATACTGATAAATGTCTATCATAAAAGACAAAAACAAATAACAGAAAAGCTAAAACATCGAACAATCCTTGGTCTGTCCCTTTCTGTTATGCTTCTCAGTTGTTGAAACAAGAACATAAGATTTGATTCTTCAATTATTCTTCATCCTCAGAGTAAATAGCCATGAGATTTGAAAGTGATGTATCATCTTCAGTTACCTATAAATTTATTTCAACTTGGGGATTTTCCATGTCCTCATTATTAACTATGAGGGTGACTTTCACTTTTACATTTTCCTCCTCATCGTCTTCTAACATTTGTTCTAGAAACTGATTTTTCCATTTATTAAAAGCATCATCATATGGCCAATCAAAACTTAGAGCTTCTCTTTGTATCATTATTAAAGAATTTGCACTTTCTTCTAAATCATCAAATTCTTTTCTCATAGTAGTATAAAATAACTATATTTTTACTAGCTCTTCATTTGTCTTTGCTTAGAACCAGTGGCTAGTTTCACTCATGATGTTTATTATTATTTCATTGAATAACTCATCCATCTCCCTTTTCCACTTTTCTTTTTCTTTTATTGTATCAACAGATTCTAAAGCACAAGGAAATAGGGTGAATTTTTCAGCAATATATTGGGAAAAATAGAGTGTTAATCTTCTCTGTAAAGAATCTCTTTCATCATCAAAATTCTCTAGCTTATTTAATAAATCAAAAATCTTCTCAACTTGATGATAAGACATTTGGACTGTAGATATACATATGATTGTAATATCATTATTTCTCTCCCTCCATTTTTGTGCAAGAAGAGTCAGTTTATCCTTATCTCTATTCAACTCATCCATGAGGGTTGCAATTCTTGTCAACTGATCAAAAAAGGTTGACCATTGTATTTTATCCCTCAAATATATCACACCCTGTTTTAATTTCTCTTCATATTGATTTCTCAATTCTATTTGCAACTCATGCAATTTTTTTTTTCCCTCTTCAAAGTCCTCTGTAGTATAGAATTGGGGCCTTTCAGGGGTATCAGGTATTTCAATAATAGGGGTTGATCCAGATCCAACCAATGGCTGTGAAGGGTATGCAATTGTAGGTGCATTGGATTCTCCCAGTTTTCTTTTCCCAAGTATCCTCTCCATTTGAGACATTTTGTTTTTCAATGATTGTATCTGTATACCCCTTTCCTCATATGCTTTCAAAAGCTCTTCAAACCTAGCATTGAGTTGGGCAAACTTATCTTCTTCTTGTCTAGATACAACACCACCCAATTTTAGCATTTCTGAAGCCATTCCCATTACTTGTTTACTACTTACCTCACCAGCCCTATATACTATCAATGTACCAGTATGTTCTGCAGTGGGAAACTCATGCATCCTGGTACTTTCTCTCTTATCTATGGACCACAAAACAAGGGCTTGGTGGTCATCACTAAATTTGACCCCTCTATGAGCCTATAGTACTTCTTTAGCGGTTGTTAGTTGAACATCCTTCTTCTTTCTTACTGAATCAAAAACAATAGCATTTGCTATATCCCATTCTAGCAGAAGGAGGACTCTTGATTGTCTAACTATTTGCCTTCCAGCTTCAGGAGTGAACCGAGCAAAATCACTCAAAAACTTTGATTTTACCTATTCCTTAATAACCGGGTTAGATTTATTTGGTTGCTCAGCCTTGATCTTCTCATAGGCTTTCTCAAAATTCTTTATATTTAATCTCCATAAAAACTGAGCAAAAGCCCTAGATCTTACAAAATTTTCATCATTAATAAATCTTTCAAAAGCCTGGGCAACAATTGGGTCAATTTCCTTACCTTGGTAATAAACAATGGTCAGGTCCAAGGAATGTGTAGGGGGTTCTTGTGGCTCTCCAATATCTAGGTCTGTAGAAGTGACAATCACATCTCCTTCTCCTCCCATTTGTCTAAGCTGTTCCTTTAGAGATGCTTCATCATCTATCTAGATTGGAGACTGGCTTGGGGAGTATTGTTCTTTTTGAGAAGAAGAAGACCCCTGCTCTAATTTTCTTCTTTTTGGAGAGCTGGCTGCAGATGGACTTCTTGACCTTGGCTCCTTATGAGGGGGTACCAGTTGCACACTTTGAACCATGACATAACCTGCCCTTTTCCGCAATGTATATTGGCCAGGAGTTACCACATTTCTACCACTCATTCTTCTTTGTATTTCTGTTGCCTTGTCTAGGTGTGTCATAATAAATATATCTTTATTTTCATTCATAGTCTAAATTATTATAGAAAAATTATTCATTAATGCATGTATTTTATCTCCCCAGTATTTCTTATCTTTCAATGGGTCGTACTGGGGGTCAAAAGCATTAATGAATTCCAAGTTTTTACTTAAAACTATCCATTTCTCTTTCCTTAATTATTGCTCCTGCAATGTGAAAATATTTTTGATTATATCTTTTGGATAGTAAACTTGATGTACCATTTGGGAAGCTCTCACCCTTTCTCTTAATAGATCATAGAATCCTTCAGGGTCAATGAATCTGGCGTGAGATTCTGCCATGTTATATTTATTCAAAAAAAAATTTAAATGCTTCCACCCCTTTTTAACAAAAACAAAATCATGCACTACAGTAACCATTGGAAAGAAAGTGCCCTTCTTGACCAATTCCCTCTCATCTATAGTATCTATCTGCCATAAGAGCTCGGCTATCCCTATCTTCAAAGGTACATGAAGAGGTAACACATGAGGTTTTCCTAAGAAATCGTAAACTCTTATTACTGTTGAAACATTGTAGGGAATTATATCCCCCCAGTTGTGACTGACAAGTAGCCCTTTAGCATGGTCCTTGGGTCTGACCAATTCTACTAATGCTTGTGGGATTCTAGGGCTATCTCCTCTTAAAAGCATTCTAAGCTTTGATGCAAAATACCTGTCAAATCTTACATAACTAGCATCAGTGGCCTCTGAAGTCATATCCACACTCCATAACTGCACTGGATTTCTTTCTCCATCCTTTGTTGTTTCTAATTCCATACCCTTGAGAAGAGAGTATATCCTTTGTATAAACATACATGCATCATCAATGAATACCAACAGAATGGTTTGTTTACTCTCCCCTTTGCTATTCCAACCAGACTGTTGTGAATCTCTTTTGCTAGGAAAGTGGCAAAATCCAGAATGGTACTCATTCCAAATTGAAGGGTTTGAGAAATTATAAGGACCACAGAACCTAGAATTTGATCACCCTCATCTATCCCCAAGATCTTGCAAAGAGAAAAATATAGTCCTTGAGCTCTCAGATTGAAATGTCTTTTTAACAATGGCTCTAGAGTACTGGCTGTGATCACAGGAAAATTACCAACCCTAGTAGCATGCTCCTGTAGTGGCCCTATTCTCAAGTACACTCATTGTGCATCATATCTAGCTTGCAAATCATCCAGATCAATGATTTCATGCACAACGTGATTAGGGTTTAGGTTGAAAACCTCACTGAATAGTTCAGGGAAAACCCTAAAAAGGTTGACCCCTGAATGATTTTTTACCCACCCTATGATAGGGTCATACTTCTTTGCCAGGTCCATCAATAAATCACTATCAAAGAAGACACTAGGGACTACTAATTTTCCAATGTCAAATTTCCATACATTGCTCATAGGAGTGTCTAGTTTTCGCTCTGAAAACCATTTCTTAAACAACTTCAAACCTCCCATGGAAACCTGGGCATCCCTTATCCAATTAGCTTTGTCATAAAATCCTTCTACCACAACTAATCTAGGGTTTTTTGGAATAAGTTCCCTTCCCTTAGTTATTTCATGCACTAATAAGGGAAATTGTTCAAGAAAATCATCATGCACTGAATGTTTTAGATAATCTTTTTGTCTAGTAAACTCTTTTCGAGGCAGCATTTTTAATGAAACTTTAGAAAATTCACAATAGTAGATGCTTCAAATTTTACTCAGAAAGTCACAGAGCACTTACCTGCCAGAAGTTGCACTTCTGCACTATATGATGTCTTCTGCAATTTTATTGGAGTATTAACCAAGAAATTCTGTGCCTTGGCTCTGAAATCTTGAATGCCCTTTTCTTTTTGCGCTTTGGTGATTCATTAATGGTGAAATCGTGGGTTCTTTTTATGAATTAAAACCACATGCACCAGGTCTGGATCACATTTACTCTCAGTAACCGTTGCTTGAAATTTGCACTCAAATTTGAATCCCATCCATAGATTTTATCAGATCACATGGTCTTGATTTAAAAATAACAAGCTTTACAGTCTTTTTAGAAAAATGCTACATGTCACCATTGTGTTTCCCTGAATTACTTGAAAACCTAGATCTTCATAATGCGGGGATGCGCCAACTGTCGATCAAGACAAGATCAACGATCAGAATAATCCATTTTGTATTAACGACCAGCTAGCTGTACTGACCAATAGGAAACTGCCATATTAGCTCATACTGTCTGACAACACTTCACACTAGCGGATACCATATCTTTTTCTGAGCAAGCAAGTGTTTGACGTCATCACGAACACGCGCCACAAATGTGCTTCCCCGCATTACTTAAAAACTTGTATCTTTATTATGCAGGGATGCGCCAACCGTTGATCAAGATAGGATCATCGGTGATAATACTTCACATTCATTAAGCAACCAAAAACCCTTCTGTGCATACCTAGCATTACACGTCATCAGTTGTTTGCAGTGTAGCATATTGAAATACAAATACCTGACCCCACTTTGCCACGTGTCACCACTATGCTTCCCCACATTACTTAAAAACTTACATCTTCATAATACAGGGATGTGCCAACCATTGATCAAGATAGGATCAATAGTGATAATGCTTGGTAAGTAATCTTCATAGCTCTGCCAACGAATCCACCAATGATATTGTGAAAAAACAAAATGTGTGCAAAAGTACTGACAAAGCTGACATACAAGAGCTTTTGCGGCATACTGGATCTCATAAAACATCAGGGGCTATGTGTCACAAATGCACTTCCCTGCATTGCTTAAAGACCTACAACTCTATAATGCGGCGATGCGCTGACCCTTGATCCCTGATAGAACAACGGTGACTGAAAAACACTTCAACTTGGCATCCTTTCAAATGGAAAATTGCAATTAAAGGTACATGAAAGGTTTACCAAAGGTATTTTGATGTAAATAAAACATTAGGATAAAAAGCCCCACCAAAAATCTTGAAGAAAATACCTTTTTTAAAAATTTGAAAATGAGGGCACCACAAAACAAAGGTATAACTAATTTTTCACCCAAATATCAGAAATTTTCTATACTATAAAAAATCACACCAACAGTAGCTCTGTTTGAGGATGATAGACTACTTGAGTCTATGCAAGAATTTAGAATCTCTAGGAGAGAAGACCACATATTTGGTAAGATGACAACTTCTTTAGAGAGCACAAAGCAACACACAAAAACAAGGAACCAGACTGCACAAGGATATTTACAAGGATTTACAGAAAAAAAAAATGACAGGAAACCCTAAAACTACTATTCATGGAAGAAAACAAGTATTTTTCAAGAAAAATAACTCTTCAAGAACTGTCCATGAATTGGCAATTCAAGAATATTGTCAAATATATCTTTGAGTATATAAGAATCTTCACACCAAGTATTTTCAATGAGATATGGGCCTAACCAAATAGGATCAAATTTGCCATGTTTTCCTTTATTTTCAATTCTGGCATTCCACATGAAAACTAAATCTCCATTTTCAAATTTCCTGCTTATAGTTCTTTTATCATAGAGTGTCTTAACTTGCAATTGCAACTTTTGGTTCCTTAAAGATGCTTCTCTTCTGGTTTCGGTTAGTCCTACCAATTCATCCATTCTTTCTTGCATTTCATCTGTAGTATCTTCATCATATAACTAGATGTAATTGTATAGTCCCATCAAGTTGTTTTGAGGCATTCTGGCTTGAATACCATACACTAAATCAAATGGAGCTACACCAATTTCTTTCTTTATAGTTACTCTATCAGCCCATATTGCCAACTGTAACTTGGAATCCCATGCCTTTTTATTATCATCCAAGGTTCTCTTAATGACCTTCAATAGGCTCTTATTTGTGGACTCAGCTTGTCCATTCCCTTGTGGATGATATGGAGTAGATGATGACCTTGTCATTCCATATTTATCACAAAACTTAATGAACTCCTCAGATCTGAAGCACATAGCATTATCTGTTACAATTCTCTGTGGACATCCAAATCTAGAAATAATATTATTCAACAGAAAATTATTTACCACTTTACTTGTTGCATTTCTTCTAGGGATAGCCTCTACCCATTTTGTAAAGTAGTCAGTAGCAACCAGAATCCAAGAATAGCCAGTGCTAGACTTGGGGAAAATCTCTCCTATGAAGTCTAGACCCCATTGTTTAAAAGGTGCTTGAATCTCAACTAGCTTCAATGGAGTATTTCCTGAGAACTTTAGCTTTTTAGCAAACCTTTGACAAGGATCACATTTCCTAACCATAACTTGAGCATCCTTGAAAAGAGAAGGCCACCAGAATCCAACCCTCATTATCTTATGTGTAGTAGTTTTGGCCATATAGTGCCCCCCACACACTCCAGCATGAATTTCTTTCAAAACCTCTTTTGCCTTTTCTTTATCAACACATTTCAACAAAAATCCCTTAAAATTTCTCCACCATAGATTATTTTGGACAATTATATACCTGATGGCTTGCAATTTAGTATTCCTCTTTTCATTGTCAGGCAGATGGGGAGGAGCTTCCATATGTTGCAAGTAATATATGACATTGGTGTACCAATCACATTGGTCCATGTCACATAAGTAAGCTATGAGATCATCATTTACCAAATTTATCTGATTAGCTTCTAGATTAGTTTCAGCCATGAGTTTGGCCAAACCTTGACCTCTTACTAACTTTGTTATTTTTATATCAATGTTAAATTCCTGGATTCTATTGATCCATCTACACCTCCTGTCTGATACTTCCTGTTGAGAGAATATATCTTTGACTATAGCACTAGGTATAAAAGCGATAATAGTAGCACCTACCAAGTAACTTTTGAAAGCTTTTACAACCTTTACCAAAGCATATGCTTGCTTTTAATTTATTTCATACTTTAGTTCAGCAGGCTACAATGACTTACTGAAAAAGGCAATAGGCTGCTCATATCCTTCTTGATTTTTCTGTAATAAGACTGCAGCTATAGTATGGAATGATGCAAAAGAGAAAATATGCATGGGTTTTACATAATCTAGAGTCCTCAACACTGGAGCATTCTTTATTGTAGTTTTTATATCCTGGAATGCTTGTAAAGGTTCACCATTCCAATCTATAACGGCTCCCTTCTTGAGCATCTTTGAGATGGGTCTACTGAGTTCAGCAAAATTGGTAACAAATCGCCTCAAGAAATTGACTTGGCCAAAAAACAATTGAATTCCTTTCACATTTTTTGGTTTGGGGACTTTGTCAATAGCTGCTACCCTTTCAGAATCTATTTTTACCCCATCTTTAGACACTATGTGTCCTAATAATTTTCCTTCTGTGACCCCGAATGTGCATTTCTTTGGGTTTAAAGATACTCCATATTCCAGGGCTTTTATAAAGATTTTTTCCTAATGTTTGCAGTGATCTTCAGCCTTATTAGAATATGTTGTAAGATCATCCTAGTACACAACCATAAATTTGTCAATATACTTATGAAATGCTACATCCATGGCTCTTTGGAAGGTAGCTCTTGCATTAATCAAGCCAAAAGGCATCCTCACATACACATATGTTCCCCAAGGGGTTGTGAAGGTTGTCTTGAACTGTTCACTTTCTTTTACTAGAACTTGGTTATATCTAGAGAAACCATCCATCATTGACATCAATTCAGAGCCAGTCACTTGCTGTAACATGGCTTCCATATTAGGTAAGCCATAATTGTATTTCAAAGATGCAATGTTTAAGTTTATAAAATCAACACAAAGCCTAATATCTCCATTTTTCTTCCTCACAGGAACTAAGTTTGAGACCCAGGTGGAATGCCTGATCGGTTTGATTATCCCACCATCTCTCAGTTTTGTCAGTTCTTCTTGCATTTTTGGGGCAAGGGTAGGATTGATTGGTCTCTATTTTTGCCTAAAAGGTTTTACATTTTCCTTCAATGGTATGACATGCTAGAAAAGATCCTCCCTATAAGCCTTAAGGTCATCGTATGACCAAGCAAAAACATGTCTATATTTTCTAAATAGGTCAATCAATGTTTTCCTAATTTCAACAGGCAAATTTTGGCCAATATAAACCCTTTTAGGAATTTCATCAGTACCCAAGTTTATTTCTTCTAACTCCTGGGGTTTGGGATCATTTAATCCTGATTTTACTCTGTCTTGGCTATCAAAAATATTTTCCAAGACTACTAACACCTTCGGCATCTTATTTGTTTTCAATTGCATTATTTCTTGACCAAAAATGGTTTCCTTCCCATTTATGGTTTCAATCAGTCCATCGCAATCCATCTCCTAACTGTGGTACTTGTCTTCATTTAACAAAAAATTTGTAATATCTTTGTCATCTTCAAAAACCTACCAATTTTCAATGTTGTCAAGTATGGAAGGTTTGTTTTGCACCTCAATCTGGGAGATTCCTGCAAATGATATTTCTTCTGGCTTGATTGCTACATTTGCCAACAGATCAGCCATCTTGTTTTGGGTCCTATCTCTCCATGAGATCCCAAATGCATCAAAGAATTCTATTTGATCCTAGACTGCATTTCTATATTTTTTCAATCTCCTATTCTTGGATGAGTAGGTTCCTTTGATTTGAGAGATAATTAGTTCAAAATCCCCTATGACACATAATTTCTTAATTTTATGATGTATGGAAACTTTGAGTCCTAACAGTAATGCTTCATATTCTACAATATTATTAGTGCAGGAAAATTTCAAGGTGAATGAATACCTAAAAGTGTTATTTTCAGGGGACACAAAGACTACACCTGCCCTTGCACCTTCTTTAGAACTAGCCCCATCAAAGAACATTGTCCATAATTTTGGTGAATTCATGCAACATTCAACTTCATTTTCGATGATAGCAAGTAAATTTTCAACTTACTGAATAATTAATTCAGCCCTGAAAGCATTAATCCCAGTATCTAGGAAACAAGTGGTATCTTTGTCAATTTCTTCACCTAAGATGTGGTTAACCCTTGGTTCCCGATTTACCCTAACAACTTTGTCCCCTATATGAAAAGTGACATAAGTAAGATCACATTGTAGGCTTCCCCCCATGGCAGCACTCCATTTTCTGGAGAGTAACATTCCATAGTGTGGAGGTATATCTACCACAAGGACAGACATGGTTAATTCTACTTCAGGATATGCAGCCAATTTGAATGGTAAGGCATTTATAGTACCTATGACTGGGACTTCCCTAGCATCCATCCCTCTGCATCTACCCTGCTTGGTATTGTAGACACCTAAAAACCTTTAGAAAATAAAGTATTTTTATTTTCTAAAAAATTCCTGATGACATCATCATTTATTAATTAATTAATTATTTAATTAATTTATTTATTTTTATGCCATTGAATCCCTTTATCTTAATTAAAAATATTTAATTAAGGAATCCCTCCCAAAAATGTTTAAATCTTATTTAAACATTATTTCCTTATTTATTAATTATTTAACTAATAAATTGACCAAAAAACCCAAAATAAATAAATTTTTTATCTTGCAGTCCATTCTCTCCTCTTTTGCTCTAGCCTTGGGCATCTTATTTTCTTATCTTTGATGCCATGCCACTTGCGGCATCACATCAAAGAGGGGCAAAATGTAGACACCTAAAAACCTTTAGAAAATAAAGTATTTTTATTTTCTGAAAAATTTCTGATGACATCATCATCTATTAATTAATTAATTATTTAATTAATTTATTTATTTTTATGCCATTCAATCCCTTTATCTTAATTAAAAATATTTAATTAAGGAATCCCTCCCAAAAATGTTTAAATCTTATTTAAACATTATTTCCTTATTTATTAATTATTTAATTAATAAATTGACCAAAAAATCCAAAATAAATTAAAAATTTATTTTTTGCCCAAAACTTGGCCAATTTCCTTAAGACCACTAACCTCTTCCAAAATCTTCTAATTCTTCTTTAATTTTGATTAAAGGCTAATCCCATCATTTCCTACCCCTAATCCACACTCAAAATATTTAATTAAGATTAAATATTAATGCTCATGTTTATTAAAAAAATTTTTAATAAATATTTCCTCAACCCAAACCCTTGAAATAAATAAAACTTTATTTATTTCCTAAAATCTAATTTATCCTCATCCTAAGAAGTTCTAGACTCTTCTAGAAAGTCTTCATCCTCATCGTAGGAAGTTCTAGACTTCTAAAAAGTCTTTATCCTCATCCAAAGTCTAGACTCTTCTAGAAGATGTCTTTAAACCTAAACCTAATCCCCTCCTAACCTTGTCACATTCCCTAAAAATGGGTTAAGACTTACTAACCCAAGCCAAAGTTAACAAATATCTCCTCCTTCACCCACCCTCACTAAATGCCATCCACTTGCCTATCCCTAAGCTAATCCTAAACCATCCTAATCCATCCTCTAATCATTTGGACAATCCTAAGCAAGCTTAAAACCCTCCTAATCAAGCCCAAGTTGAAATTGCTCTCATCTCCCTCAAAATATCTCAACCATAAAACTTTATGAAGCCCACTAGGCCATAAATGACTCTTCCAAGCCCTTTTATTGCTCTTACAAGCCATTATGAGGGTCTTTATGAAGATTTTATCCCTTGAGCCTCCTTTGTTGACTCATCCTTCCCCTTTCCTCCATCCTCTCACCCTGTGACATGTGTCACTCCCTAATTGGCTGTAAGGAAGAACAATCCATGTGCTCTCCTCTCATGCAATCTGAGTCCTCCATGAGCTTTTTCCCATCCTTGCATCTTAGCCCTCAATCCCTCAAGCCTCTTGCCTATAAATTGGATCCTTCCCCTTTGAAAAAAAATAGAATCCATGAAGTAAATTCATAATGCCATTTTAAGAAGCCATTTTACATCAAAACCATACACTCACACCCAAATTCCAACTCCATTTGAAGCCCTTTTTGAAGCATAAAGCTTGAGCATACATCCTATCTATTTAGACAAAGCTACTCAACAAGAGAGCTTCTCATTGAGAGAGCCCATTAATGGCTCATATTCTCAATTGAGAGCTCATCTTAGTCTATCTTGAAGTTTATGAGTTTAGTTTGGTTTGTAGAAGCTTTATTTAAATTTGGTTTCTATTAGCATACTAACATTGCTCATATACAGGTATCCACCTTCAATCCTAAGGCTTCCATTACTTTGAAAGGCATTATAGTGTTGGAAGCTCCTGAGTCTATCATGCAATTTTTTTAAGGTCTTCCCCTTTATGATTAGACTGAGGAAAAAAGGATCAATATCTTCTATGAATGCCACTAAGGAATCATCTAGAAACATTTGAGGAATCTGGGATATGATACCGTTGTCCTCTATTACTAATGGGGTCTGTTGGGACATAGTTTGATCTACAATAATATTATTGTTTGCTATTCCACCCAACCATGACAAAGCCTTATTCTTATGCTCTTCAATTCTAAAAAGTTCAGACAAGGGCACTTTTACAGTAATTTGAGATAACATGGATATCATATCAATAGATTCAACCATAGTAGGTTTTACAATGGTACCTGGAATCAGAGTCTTTTGAGTAGTAGGCACCACATTTTGCTTGATAACATCCAATTTTGACTTCTTTGGTTGCACAACTAGTCTTGTTGCTTCACTTATCTGAAATTGAACCTTCTTCTTTGGTTCCCATTTCTTACCCTTGTTCTCCTTGATTTTAGGCACATCTACATTGACTTTCTTGTCTTGATCATTCATCTTATGAGTGATGTCTTTGATGAATACACTAGATGGCCTTCCTACATCATTATTTATTGCTCTATTTCTCAAATTATAATTACTATGGACTTGTGAAATCATTTCGGCTGTAATTCTATTAATTTCCTCCTTGGAGGGCATTCTTAAACTTGTGAGACCTACATCAAAAAATGTACTGCATACCTTATCTATATCATACCCTTCATCATCTAAAAACACTTGCTGATGATGTAGCTAGTAAGCAATTCTCTGGCTAGTAATATCATTTTTTAGGCTCTTTTGAATCAGAATCTATCAAATCATCATACATACTCACCATATTGCAGCTTATATCATCATGGTTTTTCTCTTCAGTTTCTTCTTCAGCTTGCACTCCTTGAGCTTGGGCGAATGATTGAGCAACAACATAATAATCAGCAGAATGAGGTGATTGACACATAATGCACCATGGTACATCATCATTCATATTTACAGTGTTCCTTTGTAGGGGGTTTGGAGTACCCTTATCCTTCACATTTTGGGTTTGGTTGGGAACTGGTTTACCATCTTTCCACTGAGTGGTGTAAGGGTAATTTTGCATCCTAGGCTACCTATTGAAATTGTTGTTATTCACAGGGGGTCTTTTAGCAACATTTGGCTTATTGAAACTAGTGGGGTTCATCTTCTTGAGCATTTCTAAAACCTGGCCTATAGTAGGTTCTTCGGGCTTTTTTCCTATAGGAGTTTTGTCACCCTCCCTTTTATTATTGTTTTTAGGATTAAAAAGCTTAGGATCATCCCTCCTACCTAGTTTGCCAGATGCCTTTCTATTATTCTCTATATTCACTGCAACTCTATAGGAATCTCTTAAAATTTTAGGATCTTTATCCCTCAATTGATAAGCCATTTTGCTATCAAAAGTATTGAAATAGGTTGTGAGACAGACATCTTCATTTAACCTCATAAATTGAAAAATTTTGTACATACCTTTTTGGAATCTCACATTGAAATCAAATGTGGATTCATTTGGATTCTTCTTGATATTTTTGAACTCGTTCAACATGAATCCTGCATTAGTATTGTCCCCATATTGCTCCTTGAACAATTTCTCCAAATCACTCCATGAGGTAATACTATCATCAAGAAACCTCCTAAACCAATCCCTTGCATCCTCTGTTAGTGAATGCACAAACAATTTCATTACCATATCTTCATGTTCAACTTCATAATCATTCAACATGTCAACGAAAATCCTCAAATGTTCTTCACCAGTAACAACATTATTTCCAGAAAACTTAACCACTTTATCCCTTAAATCAAATGATATGGGATGGGGGGCACCAGGAATATCAGCAAATGATATATGTCTATACTTTTCCAGATATATAGGTTTCTTTTGGAAACTAGGAACATTTGAGGTACTAGCTATATTAGCTTGACTCAGGGGAGCAGCTTGGGACTATTGTGGTGGGACAAATGGGACTTGGGTGCCAATAGTGGAAGATGAGGTAGGAGTAGATTTGATGCAGGAGCATCCAGAGGTATAAGGGCAATCCTGTGTCACCCAAAAAAATGTACTTAGACTTAGTTTTTGTTTCATGTCTTTACATTTTTGGATACCCATTTGGCTCAAATAAAGGTTCCAACTCTCATAGTTCAACTATCAGTGCGTTTGAAAATCCCAATAAAATAGGAGCATGTATTTGGGCCATCATTTTGGTAAACTAGAAGGTGTGAATTGGCCAGATGAATGTAATCATGATTTAGAGCATTCCAAAAAAAGAATCAGGTCAATAGGCCCCACGGTTTGAAAGTTATTGCTATTTTTTGGGTTTCGGAGACCTCCTAAGAATGCTTCAAAGTCAGGTTTGGGGCATTAAATGACCTCAAAAAGGGTCAAAAAATGGGGGACAAGCTAAGCTTGTCCAGAGGGCTATAGAGCGCTTCGAGAGCTTTCCAAAAATGTAAACAGTTCGTCAATCAGAGCTACGGTTCAAAAGTTATGCCTCTTGGAAGTTCGGTTACCATTTCTGAATTCTTCTAGATTTGCACCGACTTCTAACGCAGCTTCTAGAACCTTTTATTTCGTCGGTGGATGCCTACTAGCACTTTCTAGAGTGTAATCCTAGTCCTTGACCCTCTGGGGTCTATTTAAGGAGATTTCTAGCATTGTAAAAGGCAGTTCGGAGTGGAGTTTGAGAGGGGGTGCTAAAAGGAGAAATATTCTCCAGATTTATGCTATTGTAAGCCTTAGGGCATGTTTTAAAGTTTATTTTCTCTGCACTATTTGTACTAGCTTATTTTCTCAGTTAATATAATTTTCCCTTTCTGTTGGTTCCATTATGTTCTTGGGTTGTGTCCCCATCAAGATTGGGGTATTCCCTGAGTTGAAATTGTGGGAGCACTAACTGGTGCAGGATTTGTAGGTGGGATAGACAAATTGGGCCATGAAGCCAATGCAGAATTAGACTTTATGAACTGGATTTTCCTTCTAGTTTCTGTAGCTTGAGCTTCATTCTCAACCTTCTCAAGTTCTTTTGCAAGATCTTCCCTCTCTTTTTGAGCCTTCTCAATATCTAGATCTAATTTCAACATGGAGGGTTGTATAGGTTTGCTTGGTATAGCTTGAGGCTCATTTATTTGGATTCCTATAGCCTTGCCTTTCCCTTTATCTACAGCTTTTGCAGTGGGCTCTACAGGATCAACTTGAACAAGTTTATAGGCTTGAACTTGAGCAATAACTGGTTCTTGCCTTTGATTTAGGCATTTCTCCTGTTCTTGAACTTTAGCTCTCATATTATCAACATCTCCAAAAACATCCTTATGGAGAGTTGTGGTATTCTCTTCTAATTTTTTATTTTGCTCTTTCAAAGAAGCCATCCTTCTTAGTAGAGCATCTCTTTCTATTATGGCATCCAAGGTGGCTTGCTCCTTCTCTTTTTCAAGACAAATGCATTTAGCTTCTTCCTTAGTAATCCATTTCTTCAAAAATTCTATTTCAGAGTGCACTTCTTTAGGATCTGCAGAAGTTGCCTCGAAATCAGCAGGGTCATCCAAATCTATAAGGTTTGGTTCTACATATGGGGCTACTCTGGGATTAAAAGGATTATCAGATGAACTCCTAAATCCTAGCCTATAATTCATATCTGCTGCAGGATCTGGTCTTAATGAAGCAATTCCCATAGTAGACACGTCCTTGTCTTGAAAAACTCTCTCATCTGGTAATGGGGCACTGAAAATGCCTCCTAAGAGTCTTGTAGTTTCGGATTCAGAACTAAGCAAAGAAGACTCTCTTCCTATTACTGGTTGATAATGGGAATTGATGGATGCATTACCTCTGGGTTTCCAAGTGGGATTTGGATCTGTCTTTTTCTTATTTTGGTTCTTCCTACCACCTTGGGGTAAATCAGTATACATTGATACATCAGGATTGGCTATCATGTGAGCTCTTGTATTTTTTCTCTTGTCAGCCATATTCACCTTTTTGTTACAATAAGCACTAGCTTCAAAACCTTGACTGAGTCACCACCCTATTTCGAAAAAACATATAATGACACTTTTGCTGACTAAAGGAAAACAATACACAAGTAGGAACAAAAATATGTGGCACAGACAGACCAATCACTGATGTCGTGAGACTCAAGTCTTACTTGTTAGATAAGACACTTGGATAGGTTGGATACGTCAGTGTATAGCAATGGTACTTGGGCTCTATCTTCTTTAAATTCTCAAGGTTTGACACTAAAATATTCCCTTATAACAAAAAGAAAAACGTAGATCACATGACACACACGTACACAATAGGACCAAAGAAACTGTAGTACTTTTCACAGATGTGTTGGACAACTCCCCAGTGGAGTCACCATTTTGTTGGTGTTTTAAAATGTACTAAAACTACTAAGCGACAAAATGCTTAATACCAGAATGAAAGTACATACACAATCTAAAGACTAGCCTATTCTTATTAACAATTTCATATGTAAGGTATTTAGACCCAACTTCAACAAAACCACAGATGGTTTTCTACTCTTTTGGCTCTGCAAAACCAGGGTGGGTGTACCCAGGGATGGTTCAAAACTGAAACAACTGTATGAGGATTATTCTTAGTTTCATTCTGATTCTCATTTCAAGATCCTCAAACATATACATAATTCTTACTAACTTGGTAAACACATCCCATAAAATAGATATGGCCAAGAATTCTTCTATAGATCTGCAGATGTTTTTAACAATAATGGCTAACTAAAGCTAAAACATTCCATGCAAACAAGTGCTGGCCAACTTTGAAGATCTACAGGAGATAAAAGTAAAATTTGATTCGATGATGCATTTGAAAAACCATTTGTAATATATTTCTTCTTCAGCTGAAATAACTAGATCAGTGCCTAATCCACTGGGGTTCAGAGTCTATAGAAAATTCTTAGATCTAATTTGTTGCTTTACAACAAATTCCATCAGCAATTCTTATCAGAATTTATCATTCAAAATCCTTTTCAATACTTAATAAATCTCATCACATTCATCAAAGACTTTATTTAATCCATTGAATTAACAACAATGATAAATGGATATACAACCCAACTAGATTGCATTCAATTGCACAAGCTTTTACACATATGACCTCAAGGTAGCTAAGTATTTAAAAGGAGACAAAATTCAGAAAGAAATGATATGGGGACAGTTCATAATTTGTATTCATTTCCTTTTAAAATGGTATATCCTTTACAATAGACTCAGAATGGCCTTCAGAAAGAAACACAACTCATTCTATATTCATGTATTCTCAGAGAATTGATAGAAAAATACATTACAAATTTACTTTCAAAATTAGACTAAGTACAATACTTAGAAGAAATAGAATTCAAACCATTCTTTAGCCTTGGAATCTCACTTAAATAGTGTGAGATGCAACAAGCTTCGGGCGAAATAAAGTGACAAGTGTCTTCTAAAGGATACTGACAAATGTCTGTCATAAAAGACAAAAACAAATAACAGAAAAGCTAATACATCGAACAATCCTTGGTGGGTCCCTTTCTGTTATGCTTCTCAGTTGTTGAAACAAGAAGATAAGATCTAATTCTTCAATTATTCTTCATCCTTAGAGTAAATAGCCATGAGGTTTGAAAGTGATGTATCATCTTCAGTTACCTATAAATTTATTTCAACTTGGGGATTTTCCATGTCCTCATTATTAACTAAGAGGGTGACTTTTACTTTTACATTTTCCTCCTCCTCATCTTCTGACATTTGTTCTAGAAACTGATTTTTCCATTTATTAAAAGCATCATCATTTGGCCAATCAAAACTTAGAGCTTCTCTTTGTATCATTATTAAAGAATTTGCACTTTCTTCTAAATCATCAAATTCTTTTCTCATAGCAGTATAAAATAACTGTATTTTTACTAGCTCTTCATTTGTCTTTGCCTAGAACCAGTGGCTAGTTTCACTCATGATGTTTATTATTCTTTCATTGAATACATCATCCATCTCCCTTTTCCACTTTTCTTTTTCTTTTATTGTATCAACAGATTCTAAAGCACAAGGAAATAAGGTGAATTTTTCAGCAATATATTGAGAAAAACAGAGTGTTAATCTTCTTTGTAAAGAATCTCTTTCATCATCAAAATTCTCTAGCTTATTTAATAAATCAAAAATCTTCTCAACTTGATGATAAGGCATTTGGACTGCAGATATACATATGATTGTAATATCATTATTTCTCTCCCTCCATTTCTGTGCAAGAAGATTCAGTTTATCCTTATCTCTATTCAACTCATCCATGAGGGTTGCAATTCTTGTCAACTGATCAAAAAAGGTTGACCATTGTATTTTATCCCTCAAATATATCACACCCTGTTTTAATTTCTCTTCATATTGATTTCTCAATTCTATCTACAACTCATGCAATTTTGTTTTTTCCTCTTCAAACTCCTCTATAGTATAGAATTGGGGCCTTTTAGGGGTGTCAGGTATTTCAATAATAGGGGTTGATCCAGATCGAACCAATGGCTGTGAAGGGTATGCAATTTTAGGTGCACTGGATTCTCCCATTTTTCTTTTCCCAAGTATCCTCTCCATTTGAGACATTTTGTTTTCCAATGATTGTATCTGTATACCCCTTTCCTCATATGCTTTCAAAACTTCTTCAAACCTAGCATTGAGTTGGGCAAACTTATCTTCTTCTTGTCCAGATACAATACCACCCAATTTTAGCATTTTTGAAGCCATTCCCATTACTTGTTTACTACTTACCTCACCAGCCCTGTATACTGTCAATGTACTCGTATGTTCTGCAATGGGAAACTCATGCATCCTGGTACTTTCTCTCTTATCTATGGACCACAAAACAAGGGCTTGGTGGTCATCACTAGATTTGACCCCTCTATGAGCCTATAGTACTTCTTCAATGGTTGTTAGTTGAACATCCTTCTGCTTTCTTACTGAATCAAAAACAATAGCATTTGCTATATCCCATTCTTGAAGAAGGAGAACTCCTAATTGTCTAACTATTTGGCTTTCAGCTTCAAGAGTGAACCAGGAAAAATCACTCAAAAACTTTTATTTTACCTCTTCCTTGATAACTGAGTCAGATTTATTTGGTTGCTCAGCCTTGATCTTGTCATAGGCTTTCTCAAAATTCTTTATATTTAATCTCCATAAAAACTGAGCAAAAGCCCTAGATCTTACAAAATTTTCATCATTAATAAATCTTTTAGAAGCCTGGGCAACAATTGGGACAATTTCCTTACCTTGGTAATCAACAATGGTCAGGTCCAAGGAAGGTGTAGGAGGTTCTTGTGGCTCTCCAATATCTAGGTCTGTAGAAGTGACAATCACATCCCCTTCTCCTCCCATTTGTCTAAGTTGTTCATTTAGAGATGCTTCATCATCTATCTGGATTGGAGACTGGCTTGGGGAGTATTGTTCTTTTTGAGAAGAAGAAGACCCCTGCTCTAATTTTCGTCTTTTTGGAGAGTTGGCTGCAGATGGACTTCTTGACCTTGGCTCCTTATGAGGGGGTACCTATTGCACACTTTGAACCATGACATAACCTGCCCTTTTCCGCAATGTATATTGGCTAGGAGTTACCACATTTCTACCACTCATTCTTCTTTGTATTTCTGCTGCCTTGTCTGGGTGTGTCTTAATAAATATATCTTTCTTTTCATTCATAGTCTAAATTATTATAGCAAAATTATTCATTAATGCCTATATTTTATCTCCCCAATATTTCTTATCTTTCAATGGGTCGTATTGGGGGTCAAAAGCATTAATGAATTCCAAGTTTTTACTTAAAACTATCCATTTCTCTTTCCTTAATTCTTGCTCCTGCAATGTGAAAATATTTCTAATTATATCTTTCAGATAGTAAACCTGATGTACCATATGGGAAGCTCTCACCCTTTCTCTTAATAGATCATAGAATCATTCAGGGTCAATGAATTTGGCATGAGATTCTGCCATGTTATATTTATTCAAAAACAAATTTAAATGCTTCCACCCCTTTTTAACAAAAACAAAATCATGCACTACAGTAACCATTGGAAAGAAAGTGCCCTTCTTGACCAATTCCCTCTCATCTATAGTACCTATCTGCCATAAGAGCTCGGCTATCCCTATCTTCAAAGGTACATGAAAAGGTAACACATGAGGTTTTCCTAAGAAACCATAAACTCTTATTACTGTTGAAATATTGTAGGGAATTATATCCCCTCAATTGTGACTGACATGTAGCCCTTTAGCATGGTCCTTGGGTCTGACCAATTCTACTAATGCTTGTGGGATTCTAGGGCTATCTCCTCTTAAAAGCAGTCTAAGCTTTGATGCAAAATACCTGTCAAATCTTACATAACTAGCATCAGTGGCCTCTGAAGTCATATCCACACTCCGTAACTGCACTGGATTCCTTTCTCCATCCTTTGTTGTTTCTAATTCCATACCCTTGGAGAAGAAAGTATATCCTTTGTATAAACATGCATGCATCATCAATGAATACCAATAGAATGGTTTGTTTACTTTCCCCTTTGCTATTCCAACCAGACCGTTGTGAATCTCTTTTGCTAGGAAAGTGGAAAAATCCAGAATGGTACTCATTCCAAATTGAAGGGTTTGAGCAATTATAAGGACCACAGAACCTGGAATTTGATCACCCTCATCTATCCCCAAGATCTTGCAAAGAGAAAAATATAGTGCTTGAGCTCTCAGATTGAAATGTCTTTTTAACAATGGCTCTAGAGTACTGGCTGTAATCACAGGCAAATTACCAACCCTAGCAGCATGCTCCTGTAGTGGCCCTGCTCTCAAGTACAATCATTGTGCATCATATCTAGCTTGCAAATCATCCAGATCAATGATTTCATGCACAGCGTGGTTAGGGTTTAGGTTGAAAACCTCACTGAATAGTTCAAGGAAAACCCTAAAAAGGTTGACCCCTGAATGATTTTTTACCCACCCTATGATAGGGTCATACTTCTTTGCCAGGTCCATCAATAAATCACTATCAAAGAAGAAACTGGGGACTACTAATTTTCCAATGTCAAATTCCCATACATTGCTTATAGGAGTGTCCAGTTTTCGCTCTGAAAACCATTTCTTAAACAACTTCAAACCTCCCATGGAAACCTGTGCATCCCTTATCCAATTAGCTTTGTCATAAAATCCTTCTACCACAACTAATCTAGGGTTTTTTGGAATGAGTTCCCTTCCCTTAGTTATTTCATGCACTGATAAGGGGAATTGTTCGAGAAAATCATCATGCATTGAACGTTTTAGATAATATTTTTTTCTAGTAAACTCTTTTCGGGGCAACATTTTTAATGAAACTTTGGAAAATTCACAATAGCGGATGCTTCAAATTTTACTCAGAAAGTCACAGAGCACTTATCAACCAGAAATCGCACTTCTACACTATATGATGTCTTCTGCAATTTTATTGGAGTATTAATGGAGAAATTTCGTGCCTTAGCTCTAAAATCTTGAATGCCCTTTTCTTTCTATGCTTTGGTGATTCATTAATGGTGAAATCGTGGGTTCTTTTTATGAATTAAAACCGCATGCACCAGGTCTAGATCACATTTACTCTCAGTAACCATTGCCCGTAATTTGCACTCAAATTTGAATCCCATCCGTAGATTTTATCAGATCACATGGTCCTGATTTAAAAATAACAAGCTTTACAGTCTTTTTAGAAAAATGCTATGTGTCACCATTGCACTTCCTCGAATTACTAAAAAACCTACATCTTCATAATGCAGGGATGTGCCAACCGTCGATCAAGACAAGATCGATGATTGGAATAATCCATTTTGTATTAACGACCAGCTAGTTGTACTGACCAATAGGAAACTACAATATTAGCTCATACTGTCTGACAACACTTCACGCCAGCGGATACCATATCTTCTTCTGAGCAAGCAAGTGTTTGACGTCATCACGGACATGTGTCACAAATGCACTTCCCCATATTACTTAAAAACCTGCATCTTTATTATGCAGGGATGCACCAACTATTGATCAAGATAGGATCATCGATGATAAGACTTCAAATTCATTAAGCAACCGAAAACCCTTCTGTGCATACCTAGCATTACATGTCATCAGTCATTTGCAGTGTAGCATATTGAAATACAAATACCTGACCCCACTTTGTCACGTGTCACCACTGCGCTTTCCCGCATTACTTAAAAACCTGCATCTTCATAATGCGAGGATGTGCCAACCGTTGATCAAGACAGGATCAATGGTGATATTGCTTGGTAAGTAATCTTCATAGCTCTGCCAATGAATCCACCAATGATATCGTGAAAAAACAAAATGTGTGCAAAAGTACTGACAAAGCTGACATACAAGAGCTTTTGCAGCGTACTGGATCTCATAAAACATTAGGGGCTACGTGTCACAAATGCGCTTCCCCGCATTGCTTAAAGACCTACAACTCTATAATGTGGCGATGCGCTGACCCTTGATCACTGATAGATCAACAGTGACTGAAAAACACTTCAACTTGGCATCCTTTCAAATGGAAAATCGCTATTAAAGGTACATGAAAGGTTTACCATAGGTATTTTGACGTAAATAAAACATTAGGATAAAAAGCCCCGCCAAAAATCTTGAAGAAAATACCTTTTTCAAAAATTTGAAAATGAGGGCGCCACAAAACAAAGGCATAACTGATTTTTCACCCAAATATCAGAAATTTTCTATACTATGAAAAATCACACCAACAGACTGATGGCTCTCTTTTCTTATTTTCTCTCAATTTCTTTGTTTTATGACATGTAAAGGCTCATGCATCCAATTAATGAATATAAAAATGGATGGAGTTCTATTAAGCACTAGTTAGATTGTTAGTTTGTACATAATTAGTTTGTTTTAATTAAATTAAAAGCATATTATTGCGTGAAGATATCTCTCACTCTCAAGACAAATTGAGGAGATGATTTCTTATAAGTACAAAATTGTAATATGTAATGAAGGCTACCATTATTTTGCAATAATATTATGCTTTTGGTGCTCGCATTTGGAGTATAGTGATTCTTGCCTAAGTGTGTTATATTTTATGAATGCATGTTCATGGGATGTAATTGAGCCAAAGTATTATTGTGTTATTTCTAGTTGTGTGGTCTTTTAATTCTGGTGTTTGCTACAATTGTATGAATTCTACTGACATATCTAGCTCAAGAAGAAATCACCAAATTGTTCTTGCATAACTCTTTGTCTCACATGAGCACGCTTTTTGTGGCATTGTGAATTGATGAAGAGTGAAACATCATTTAGTTATTAAGTTTCCCATTGATGATTGTATTAGTGGAATCAAGGAAATGTTGCTCCTATTTTCATTGGTTACCCACTAATTTCTTCAAAAGCTTAACTCAAAAATGTGTTGTTTTATGTAGCTTATGCCCATTAGGATTTTACTTTCATGTTATTTGATTGAAAGTTCTTGTTATTTTCTTTACTAACCCCTTATTAAATTAGGAATTCATATTAGTTGCACTATTAGATTCTACATCTCATCCAAAATCATTCAAACCAGCAAAGACCTCCTTGTGAACAAAAACATTTATCTTCAACTGAGTGGATTCTAGTAGGTCACAATATCACCTAAAACCTTGGAGTTGATTCACAAGATTGACTTTTCAAGAGAGGAGTTCAAAACAATTCCTGCCATTTAGCATCATGCATAACGATAGCTCAACAGTACTAAATCAGTTCTTACAAATTGAGTCAAGTCAAGTCTCTTAACAAAGTGGTTGTAATTGACCTACTTCAAATCCCCTAATAGAGTCCTTACTTTGTTGTAAGTGTAGACTCCTAATAGTCTTAAACACTTTTAATAGAGTATACCACTCATAGGGAAGATCATCTAATATGATCAAATTGTAACCCTAATAGATAAACTTTGTTGTTGCAATAGTGAAAATTTGTGGGTTTCATCCCCACCCCAATTTTACCTACATATTGAAATGTTTCTGAGTAACCAAAATCATTATGTTATGTGTTGATGATTTTGATTTCTCAGAAAGGTTGAGTTGAGATGTGTTAATGTGATGTACTTGACAAGATAATGTGTTGTTTATTTATTGTAATAAGAAAGGAAGAAAAATCATTTGAGAAGCAAAAGAGTTGTGAATTAACCAAGTAACTAAAGAAGAAGATTAAGGAACTTAAGTATTGAAAAGAAGAACAAATTTGGTCAAGTATTAGTACTAACCAAGTGATAGATAATGTTGAGTGATAGTAATGACCAAGTTGCATAGTGTAAACTAGGAAATAAATTTTAGTGATGATCGAGTGATCTGGTGATGACCAAACAACAAGACATAGTTATGAGAAAGTGTCAGCAAACAAAGCATTTCATAAAGAATCAAGATTTGAAGATGAAATAGTTAAATTATCTAAATAATTAGAATGTATCGATGATAAGGGTTGATGAGATGGATTATTTAATGAATGGAAAGGATTAGTTAAGTGATCAAAGGCTAATATTTGAGGGAGACATCTAGAACTTTCAAAGAAGGAAGAAGAAGAACAGAAGATGACTAGATTCATTGAACTTGTTGAATCTAATCGTAACCCTTAAATCTATGTTTATGTTTAAGAAGAAATATATCAAAGATATCTATTTAAGGATGCATGTGAGATGTTTTTAGGGTTTTTGGTATAGAATTTGTGAAGATAAGTAGAGAATAGATTTGTAAAGAAGTATGAAGTTTGTGACATGCACGATTGCTTGAAGAGTTTCCAAGAAGACCTAAGTTGTTGAGAGAGATGGAGTCTAGTCATTGAACTAGTATTAAGCCTAAAGAAGATCTAAATTTTGTAAATTGTTATATGTTATCAAATCAAACCTAGTTATTATTTTCTAATCATTATGGAAGTGTTAAATTCCTTTTGGTTAAGGTTGGCATAAAACTTATTTGTAAATCCTATAACAAGATAAAATTCTAATGGAATGTTATAAAGACCTCTAACAAGGTCACTCCTAATAGGCTGATTTAAATCCTTTAAAATGGTCACACCTAACAATGTATTTTGTAACCTTGAATAGGGTTGGCTCCTAATAGAGCTCACTTCAAAAGAGTGAAAAAGTGGTAGCACGTTACTTGATGGTTTATCCAAAATTGTGTTTCCATGTTAAATCCTAGTTTCAAAAATTTGTGCAGATGTTTTTTATATGTTTATGCTACTTAATGTTTTAAGTTTTAAGTTTATTGTTAACTATAATATTATTCTTCTAATCAACATAGATATAAAACATAGAGCTAAGAGGGAATGATGAGTTAAATAGTGATGAACAATTTTATTTCATGAGTTTGATTAAGTTTGTTGAAGTTATTAATGGTTAGTTTTATACATTTGTAGCTGAGGATAATTAATTCTCCCTCCCCTCTTAGTTATTCAAAATATTCTAACAATTGGTATCAGAGCGTTGGTGCTTGTATGAAAGTTTAAAGGACTTGAAGATAAATATAAAGATGTAAAAGAGAGTGGAATTCAATTTGAGTAAAGGTAATTTCTCAACATGGAAAAGGATAATGAAGTTACATTTATCTAGTGTTGGAGATTATACACGTTACTAGTTAGAAAATGAGTACATTGAGGTTCCTAGACCTATGACAATTAAGAAAATGAAAGAAATGTAGGAGCATAATCAAATGATGATTGAGCTTGCATCCTCCTTGAGCTATTCAAAATTTGAAAAAGTAAAAGACAACAAAAATGCAAATCAAGTGTAGGAAAAGTTGGCATTGACCCATGGAGGAAACACAAATGTGCTAAGAGCTAAAGTAGAAAGTTTGATGAAATGAAGATAAAAGAAGGTAAGAACATGGGACAATATGTTGGAAGAATCAAAGAAGTGGTGAATGCAATCAGAAGTGTTGGTGGTATCATATCTGAGGAAATAGTGATTAGCAAGGTATTGATAATTTTACTTCCTATCTATGCTTTTAGAGTTTCTTCAATATAAGAACTTAGATGTGCCCTTGCTAATGATTTGACATTGGATAGTCTAG
Organism: Cupressus sempervirens; assembly: GCA_028749045.1. Taxonomy (NCBI): domain Eukaryota; kingdom Viridiplantae; phylum Streptophyta; class Pinopsida; order Cupressales; family Cupressaceae; genus Cupressus; species Cupressus sempervirens. The sequence goes on along the minus strand of CM053788.1, from coordinate 140,727,573 downwards.
TTAGTAGACTTACAACTTTTGAGTTGGAAATTTTTTATAATTATACATCTACTAATGTTGAAAATGATTTCAAATAAAAAATTACTCTTGATGAATCCAAAGGAAAGAAGAAAAGAAATTATGTGAATAGTTATGGTGAATCAGACGATGACCTTGATGAACTTGAGGCACTATTGGATAAAAGGATACCAAGAGGAAAGAGAAAATACAAAGGTAAACTCATTATTTAATTTATATGTAACAAGGTTGGTCATATTGCAACAAGGTGTCCTAATAGAGAACAAAAGGATGAAAGGAAGGGTGATAAATACCAAGGAAGGAGTGATAACAAAGATAGCTGAGGAAATAGAAACTACAAAGGAAAAGGCAAGAAGTCATGTTACATTTCTGAATAAACTATTGATAGTGACATTGATGAAAATGATGGAGAAGTTGTCTATGTTTCTATGAAAGATGAATCTAGCCATGAGGTTCATGGTAAATCTTCTTTAATCTCACATATAAGAAAGAATGATAGATGGATAATTGATAATGTATGTTCACATTACATGACTTGTTATACAAGTAAGTTTGATAAGATGGTACATTACAGTAGAAGTAGTGACAAGTTTGGAAATAATGTACCATGTTCTAGATTATGATAAAAAAATAATTTACCATGCTATGTGAAATGTAAAGGGTCAATTATACTAAATGATAGGATCAAGTGTGACAATGCATATTGGGTTGAAGGTTTGAAATGTAACTTGTTAAGTGTAGCATAGTTGATTAGTTCAGGATCTAGAGTTGAGTTTCAAGATAGGAAAGAAAAGATCTTTGATGCTATTGGTGAACTAATTGGAAGTGGAGAAAAAACTAGAGGTAACTTGTTCTATCTAGACTTATTTGATTAAACATTCTTGTTTGAACAATTTGAAGATGTTTGGCTATGACTTAGTAGATTGTGTCATGTGAACTTTGATAATCTTTTTGAGATTAGCAAGAAGAATAGAGTAAGAGGATTTCCAAAACTGAATAAACCTAATAAGGTGACATGAAAAATTGTCAATTGCAAAAAATTGCAAAGTATAGTTTCAAGATAAAATTTTATTCTTATAATGATGTTTTAAAAATTGTTCCTACCAATTTATGTGGTCATATTGGAGTGAAAAGCTACTATGACGATAAGCACTTTATCCTATTTGTTGATGATTGTTTGAGGATGATGGTTGAGATGTTTCTTAAAGAAAAATTTGATGATTTTCAAATGTTTAAGTGGTATTTGGCAAGAGTTGAGAAAGAAATAGGTAAGAGCTTGAAATTCTTGATATCTGACAGAGGAGGAGAATTTGTAGATCAAAATAATTCAACATATTCTCCAATGGTAGATCCATCATAAGGCAAATGTCATCCACCATATAATGGTATAGCTAAAAGAAGGAACACAACTATCATGGATTATAAAAGAACACTAATGATGGAGAAGAATCTCTCACAAAATTTTTGGAGAGAAGTTATAAGTACTCTTGTTTATATCCTAAATAAAGTAGATGTCAAGAAAGGTACTGATAAAACACCTTTTGAACTTTGGTATGGTCATGCACCTAATGTGAATTGTTTCAAAGTTTTTGGGAAAAATGTTATATTCTAAAAGATAATAGGAAAGGAAAATTTGATGCAAAAAGTGTTGAAGGAATATTCCTAGGTTATTCCACAAAGAGAAAAGATTAGAAGTGTTTGAATTTTAACACTAAAAAGATTGTGGAAATTCCAAATGTTAGAGATGATAAATTTGTAGAAATGAATGAAGATAAATGCAAGAAGTCTTGGAATAATTTAGAATAACTTGTATATTACTATTAAATCAACGTGCAAAAATGTAAAGCATGAAACATAATAGATTCATCAACACACTTGACACAATGATTTACATGGAAACCCAATTATGGAAAAACCACCATTAACATGTTACTATTTTTCACTCTTCTGAAGTGATGCCTTGTGAAATGCCAACCCTATTAAAGGTTACAATACACATTGTTAAATGTGACCCACTTAAGGGATTTTAATCACCTTGTTAGAAGTGAGCCTTGTTAGAGGACTTTAGGTCATTCACTTGGAATGCCACCTAGTTAAAGGATTTAGAAATGACTATTAGGTCAACCTTAATCCAAAGGATTTACCCTAGACTGATGCAATTGTTAGAGAGTAATAGTAGAGCTTTGATCTGATACAACTTATAACTTCTCTTGCTAATTAAAAATCTTTTTTTATTCCTTAATTCTGCATGGCCTTCATACTTTGCAACTCTGAAAGCTTGTTTACCCTTCAAACATTCATCTCTTTAAGCTTTCTTTGTTAACATGCCATTGCAGACTCTTCTCTTGGGTCACTTGATGAAGCAAAACCCTTAACTCCTTCTCTTCCTTAGGTTCTCGTACATGAAATTTTTTTCTTCATGATCAACCACTCCTATAAATATCAAATTAGGATACTTTCCCACTCATTTTCATTGTCCAAATTAGGGTTTAGATTCATTAGGTAGGATACAATACATCTACCCCATATCTTGTATCTCTTCTAGAAACCTCTCCTAGAATCGATGTGAATTTTCCTCAAAAATAGTTTACATCAAGTTTTGTGCCACCAGCTCATCAACCTTATCTTCCTCCTAGTTCATAAGTTTCAAGAAAATAAACTTTTTAGCTTAGATTCACCAAATCTTCAATCTTTAATATAATGCAACAGCTTAGCATCATCAACCTTATGATGCTCGACACATACTGCATTGCTCAACATTTGTTATGAACTCACTTGGCATCAACTATAGTTTATTAATGCTTGGCATCAACCGTCTTTCTCGAAATCCACTAGAATTTGCTTTCACTCGGATCCAACTCACTTTCTACTCATCTTGCATTGTCTTTTCTCGACACCTACTATCCACTCGATCAAGCTTGGTACACAAACTCGTTCTCCTAAACTTTCCAAGTGTAGCCAACATATTTAACCTTAAGTAGATTATCAATAAATCATGTCATCACTATCTTAATTGATCCTTGTACTTCATTACATAATCATAACTTAACCTTTCCTCTAGGTGCTTTTGTTACATCTTATTGATCATATCCTCTTCATCAATCAACTAAGTGATAGTACTTGAATCTTATAGAATTTTTCTTACCAGGAAATAGTAGGTTTAACATCAGTGACAAAATAATGATTAAAACACATAGTCTTCTTCAACAATCTCTCTCTTTCAATAATATCTTTGAATAATGATCTTTTTTTTTTCTCAATCATATCTCAACAATCTCCCTCTTTGGCATTGATGGCAAACCAAATTGACCAACCAAGTCAATCAAATTATGAAAATCTTGTTCAAGAAAACTGACTATGTTAAAATAGTAAGAAAATAGCAAAAGGAAAACTCATATCAAAATTTACCCCTCTATTAGCAACTTCTATCTTCTCGTTAGGTTACAAAATGCATTCTTATAACTCCCTTTGAGTTCTTTCTTATATCTCCCTATTACTAGGTAGATTAGAATTTCTCGCTCTATCTTACATTGTTCTCTATCTTTTTCATCATACATCAGCAATTGTATGATCTCCCTCTAAGATCGCCAACTTTTTTAACAAAAATCTCTCATAATTTCTCTAACATACTTTCTCCCTCTGATGATGATCAATTTAATGTACTTTCTACCACTTTAACAACAATGCCAAAGACACATACTAAAAACTTTTCATCTTAAACTATGCAGATATAAGCTTTTGTGATTTCTTCAGTTTCTCCTCTATCACCTTGCTTGTGACTGATTTAATGTTTTAGTTTTGTGATTACTTTAGGCAACTCCTAGAGTAAGATCCTCTACATCAATATGTAATATATGATATCAATTTTTTTGATGTAGGGCACTCCTCTTGCTACTTAGATAGCCTTTGATAGGGGTATCAGCCCTAATTTACCTCTTAGATACTCATGAGCATCCTTAGGTAATGGTTTTGTGAAGATATCAGCAATTTGCTCCTTTATGTTGACATATTCCATTTTCACCCATTTATTTTGAACTAACTCTCTCAAGTAATGATACTTGATTGCAATGTGCTTTGTCTTTGGGTACATCACTAGATTTTTTGATATATTGATAGCACATGTATTATCACAATAAAGTATCACTAGTTCTCTAATGTCTTCCTTCATTTTTTGGAGTAGCTGTTTGATCCATATAATGTTTGTGCAATTTATAGTAGTAGCAACATATTCAGTTTTAGAAGTAGAATGTGAAGTACAACCTTTTTTCTTGCTAGTCCATGTAACTAGTCTCTTGCCTAAGAAATATTCTCCTCCACTAGTGTTCTTTCTATTATCAATGTTTCTAGCCCAATCTACATCAGTGTAGGCTCTCAATTCAAACTTTTCATTCTTCTTGTAGTATCGACCAAATTCTTCTGTTCCTTTCAGATATCTCATTATTCTCTTCACAACCATTAAATGATTCTCCCTGGGATTAGAAGAGAATCTTGCAACTATCCCTATAGATAATGCAATTTTAGGTCTACTATGTACTACATATTGCAATTTTCCAATCATAGACCTATATAACGTTTGATTCACCTTAGAAAAATCATCATTATTTAACAATTCATGTCCTGTCACCATAGGTGTACTTACTAGTTTGGAATTCTCTAATCCAAAAGTTTTCAATATTTCCATGACATACTTTGACTGGGTGATGTATATACCATGCTTCATCTGATATAGTTGCAAAACCACAAAAAATGTGATTTCTCCAAACATAGACATTTCAAATTCTTGCTTCATATAATTTGAAAAATACTTACATGAAGCATCTTGTCCTCCAAATATGATATCATCAACAAATATTTTAGACAAAAAGATACCCTTTCCTTTCTCTATCTTTATGTAAAGATTGCTATTATCATCAATCCTTTCAAATCCAATCTTTACAAGCTAATTATGAAGTCTCTCATACCATGCTCTAGGTGTTTGTTTCAAACCATATAGAGCTTTGTGCAGTCTACATACCATGTTCCTATTTTTATCATCAAAAAAACCTTCTAGTTGTTCTATGTAAACTTATCCATCTAGTATGCCATTTAGAAATGTAGATTTAACATCCATCTCGTAAACTTTGAAACCTTTGTATGCAACATAAGCAAGTAGAGTTCTTACTCCTTCCAATCTAGCAACAGGGGAAAATTTATCCCCATAATCAATTCCTTCTTCTTGTGTATATCCCTTGTAAATTAATTTTTCTTTGTTTCTTCTAACTTCACCATTCTCATCTAGCTTGTTTCTAAATACCCACTTGGTGCCAATCACATTTTTATTGTTTGGTCTAAGAACTAGACTCCAAGTTTTATTCATCTCTATTTTTTCAATATTCTCTTCCATGGCTTTATACTAGTTCACATCTTCTAATGCATCTTTCACTACTTTGATTTCCTTCATGCTCACCAAACATGATTCACTTCTTAGTCTATTTCTTTTCATTGGCTTAGCATCTTTATCTCCAATGATTTGAGTAGCAGGATGATGTCTTTTGACATATTTAGACAATCTTGGTTCAACTCTTGTTCTTTCATTTTGTCTTTCAATTTTAGAATCACTATGTATATCTCTATCAGATATCTCAACAACTCTTTCATGTGTACTAATCTCAGAATCAAAATGTGCATCTTCTTCATTTTGTGCTTAGTTCTTGAATGCAACTCGACATTCGTAGGATGTGACTTGATAGTTATTGAAACTTGCTATTGGTTTGTAACTTGATTTGCAACATCTTCTTCAGCAAGCATTCCTTCATAAAAGCATACAAATGATTTGTATTCTTTTGGCTTTTTCATAGGTTCAACCTCATGTACCTCTATATACTCATCAAAGTTCATATTTGTACTTTTCACAATTTTGTTAATGTTAGTATTTAAACACTTATAAGGTTTACTTCTTGTTGAGTATCCCAAGAATATACCTTCTTCACTTTTTGCATCAAGCTTGCCATTCCTAACATCTTTAAGAATGTAACACTTACTTCCAAATACCTTAAAATATTTTATATTTTGTGGATATCCATACCATAGTTCAAAAGGTGTTGAATGAGCACCTTTCTTGATTTTCACATGGTTCAAGATATATATAGCAATACTTACAACTTCTCTTCAGTATTTTAGAGAAATGTACTTCTCCATCATGACTATTCTATCACAATCCATTATAAATCTATTTCTCCTTTAAGCTATTCTATTTTGTGGAGGGGTCCTAGGGACAAATGTTTGTCTTTTGATTCCTCTATCATTACAGAACAACTCATTTTTTTTTTATGTGAATTCTCCTCCTTTGTCTAATCTTAAACATTTTAATTTCTTACCTATTTCTTTTTCAACTCTTGCCAAGTACCACTTAAACATTTGAAAGGCATCAAATTTTTATTTCAAATACATAACTGTCATCATCCTAGAGTAATCATCAACAAACAATATTATGTACTTATCTCCCTTGTATCTTTACACTTCAATTGGTCCACACAAGTTAGTATGAATAATATCTAGTATTCCTTTATAGGTATACGTTTTACTCTAAAAGCTTGACTTTGTCATTTTGTCTAGCTCACATTGTTTGTACACTACATTGTCAGGCCTCTTCAACTTAGGCAAACCTCTACCTTTCTTCATGTTACTGATATTAACTAAGCTATCAAAATTAACATGACATAACCTCTTGTTCCAAAGCCATACATCATCAAAATTTACAACAAGACAAGTAGCATCCTCTATATCAAGATAGAATAGATTACTTCTAGTTTGATCACCTTTTCCAATAAATTTCCCATTTTTGTCATATATCTTAGCAATTTTGTTTCCAAATTTAACCTTGCATCCCAAATTGTTCAACTGTGACATACTCAACAAGTTATAGTTTAGTCCTTCAACATAGTAAACATTTTTGAGTTTGATAGAACCTTTTCCTTTTATCAAACATGGTGCATCATTACCAAATCTTACACTATTTCCATTATAACAATTTAAGACAATGAACTTACTTTTGTCTCCAGTTATGTAATATGAGCATCCACTATCAATGATCCATCTATCATTTTTGTTCACACAAGTCACAAGTGTAATTGCCTCATCTTCATCAAATTTGTTCTTCATTGCAACATACCCCAATTCATCATCATGTTCATTAGAATCATCTTCATTAGTGTAGCATGACTTCTTGCATTTGTCTTTGTAATCTTTACGATCATCTTCTCTTATGATCTTGTACTTTTCACCACCTTTGTAGTTCTTCTCTGTACATCTTGTAGCAATATGACCAACCTCATTTCAATTGAAACAAATGATGGGTAACTTACCTTTGAACTTGCCTTTACCTCTGTGAAATCTCTTTGCTAGTATTCCTTCAGATTGTTCAATGTCTATCTCATCTATATCACTGTCACTAGATGCATATTTTATCTTTCTCTTCTTCTTCTTCTTCTTCTTCTTCTGCTTCATCTCATTACAGTCCTTCAATAACAACTTAGCTTTGAAAGTAGATTCAAGACTCTCAAGTTTGTAATTATCAAAGTTAGATAGCTCAAAAGTAGTGAGTCTACCTACCAGAACTTCAAGGGTTAGTTCATTTCCTAGAATATATCTCAGTTCTTGAATTATAGAAAGTCTAATAGCATAAATAGGTAGTAGTTTTCTCAAGACTTTTCTTAACATAGTATCATCATCTCTATGACTAGTAGCTCCTCTTATTACACTAACATCTTCTTTTATTCTAGCAAAATATTGAGCAACATTTTCACCTTCTTCATTTCTCATATCATCAAACTTACCTTTGCAACTCTCAGATTTGGCTCTTTGAACATTTCTGTCTCCTCCATAGATGGTGGTCAGGACATCCCATGTTTTCTTTGCACTATGAAGACCTTTGATATCATCAAATTTGGCATCGCTTAGGGTAGAGGAAATTTCCAACATTACTTGATTGTTTTCTTTCTTCTTCTTCTTCATATCTTCAACAGTTAGAACTCCAACTTGATCAACATGTTCCACATTAATGGTAGATTGTGCATGATCTCCAAATCCTCTAAGGTGTAGATTTATCAAAATTTTCTATGTAGGAAAGTTATCTCTATTGAGCTTAGGTACTTCTCTTTTAGACATCTCAATCTTTGTGCTTCTAGTACCTTCAAATAGTATCACCTAATATCTAGTAGTGTAAATTGAATACTAATACTAACAAGAGTATTAAAAAAACCAAACAAAGCTAACACTTAAGATAGGACTCAATGGTTATCACCATAAAAGGAAGCAAACCAATAATGGTAAGCTCCTTATGCTATAAAACATGATGAAGTGTATTTTTCCCTAATAAGTAGAGATGTGTGCTCATGATTGTGCTCAAGCTTCAAGTGGATGGATGGTGTGCATGGAGGATGGTTTCAAAAATGGAGGTATGGAGGGATTTCAGCATTACAATGGTATTTTGGTAGTTTTCAAGCTCTCAAAATAGCATTATAACATTGCATGAAAGGAAAATGATATTTTTGAAGGGAGAGGGTTCCATTTATAGGCTAAGTGGTAGAGAGATGGGTGGTCAGGATGTAAGGATGACAAAATGGTGAGGGAGGGTCAAGATGCACTCAAAAGGGAGCACATGGATTGTGCTTGTTTAGGGCCAATAGGGAAGTGACACATGTAATGGGTGATTAGATGAAAGGAAGGCAAGGTGGATGGTAAAAAAAGGAGGCTCAAGAGATAAGGGCTCCATAAATGCTCATAAATGCTTTGTAAGAGTCATAAAGGGGGATGTAAGAGTCATAAATGTTGGAGAGTGAGGGGAGGAGATATTTTGACTTTAGCTTGGGTTAGCAAGTCTTAATCCTTTCTTAAGGTTTTGTACATGTTTAGGAGGGGGATTAGGATTATCTTAGAAAAGGGGTTAGGGGGTAAGTAGCTTAGCTTTGATGGGATAAGTTAGTTAGGTGGCTAAGTGAGGTTAGTATGGGTGAATGGATTGGATTAGGGGTTAGGATAGGGTTTAGAAATGCATATAGGATTTTAGATATTTTATTAAATGATTTATTTAATAAAATGGGGATATGGGATTAAATTAAATAGGTTTGAGGATTTATTTAATTTAATAGAGAAAAAGGGTTTTAATTGATAACTTGATTTTGGGTTATCATTTGATTTTATCAATTAGACTATAGATAATTAAATTAATTAATTAACTAGGGGATGATGATTAATTAATTAATTAGTTAATATTTAATCAATAATGTCTTAGGAGATGACTAAATATGATTATCTATTGTGTAATCAGATTTAGGTGTCTACATTTTGCTCCTCTTTGATATAGTGTTGAAATAACACTATTTCAAAGAAGTTCAAATATAAGAAGACTACATAAAGTAACATGGTTGTCCCAATTTTAAGTGGAGGAGAAGAGAATGGACTAGGTGATGCCCCCTCAAGAAGGTGGTAGGGAAAGAATACAAGGCAAATGACTTCTTAAAAAAGTTGCAGCAAGCCAGTGGGGGACAAGATGACATGGAAGAGGAAAAGATAGGTAAAAAAAAAGAGAAGAAGTAAGAGGAAGAATAAGGGTGGTGGACAATAGAAGATTGCTGGAGGAGGCAAAGAGGCAGCTAGGGTACTAGGGGGGTCTATAAGTGGCTGGAAGAGGGCTAGAAAGGGTCATTTGCTTTCAGACAAATGAGGAGATATTGCTATCAGGAGCTCTGAGTTGGATTCTACAATGGCAGCTATTGGACAAGCAAAGCATCGATCTAATGTTTGGTGATGAGTATGAGTGCAGCGGATGCCCAATCTTTTGGTAGGGTCAAAAACCTCTTTGTAATTTTTTATTTTGCAATAGTTAAGAGCATTCTTGCAAAAGTGAAAATGCAATCTCACGGACTTAGTTCTGGTAGGAATGAATGCGGGATTAGTAGGATCACAATCCCACAAAAATAGCTAGGACAATGGGGAAAATTAGCTTGTCAAGTAAGTTTTGTGGGATCATGGATTTGGGGAGGAAATTTTATTTGAGAACGATGGATGCTAGGCGAGATCATGGACCTACTAAAGAAAACATGGATAACTCTATGGAGACGCAATCTTGTGATAGGGATGAGTTCAACATGGGAGGGATAGGGTAAAATGTGATCTCATGGGAATAAGGGTTCACATGAATGCCAGGGTAAGCTTGCATGGGAACGAATGTGAGAATGCAAGAAAGAATGCGAGTCAAATGGGCCAAGGGTGGGCAACATCAAAGTGCAATCACATAGGAACATATTCCCATAGGATAATGATGTCTAAGGTTCATGGGAATGTAGGTTCTAGGAAAAAAGTAGAAAATGACGAGAGTTGGGGAAGATAAGGGGTGGGAAGCTAGGGTAAGGAAAGTATGGATAAGATGTCTAATATGTGATTGAGTTTTTGGTGTGCAGTAGTCATTGGATGCCTTGGTGTTACATGAGTGATGAGAAACAATGCTACACATAGGAGATCAGCTGACAACCATGGATTGGGCAAGGATCAAGGGCATTGGGCTCAGATACCTATTGAGGCTACCACACACATGGACATACATGGCTATGGTTACAACCCTGTGTGAGTGGTGGCATAACAAGATAACTACCTTCCACCTGCCAAAAGGAGAGATGATGGTGAGCCTAGAGGACATATACTAGACCTTTAGACTACTAATTCAAGGGATGCCAGTGATGGAAATGAGAGAGATGATGATAGAGGCTATAGTGCAGGGATTGGTTGGGCTAGGGGTTGCATTCCATATTTGGAGGGGATAGTTTGCACTAGATGAGCATCTAGATCGAGTGGCCTTTGAGAGATGCACTTACTTCTATGTGTGCAGGCTAGTCTCAAGATACATTGACCTAGATATAGGAGGGACTAGAATGACATTGGCATTGATCCCAATGATCATGCAGATAGTAGATGTAGGAATCCCCGCTATGTGGTGATCATTGATGTTGGTAGAGTTGTATAGAGATCTTCACTAGATAGTTTACCAAGGAGTTGACTGACAAGGGAGGAGCATAGGGTTCTCCACATTATTATAGGTATGGACTTGGGAGCATATTGTAGTATTTAGGTTGATGGGATAGAGAGACAAATAGATAAAGGAACTAGTAGCATACAACTGGGGGGATCCATTGACATACCACCACACAAAGGATGTGGACTACTAGAGAGTCTGAATTGATGAGATCATGATAGTGGCATGGAGACCTTACATGGGTTTAGGGTAATGGGTGGAGGAGGGATAGCAGCTGCCCTACACTATATCCCTTTGTTTCATTTTTGGATGGTGGGCATACATTGTTGAGTGGTACCAGTCAAATAGGGCCTTGTGATAGTTTGGATGGAGATAGGTGGCTTTGAGAGAGTCAAATTGGTATTAGAAAGTGACACATGAGCCTGTGTCAATGTATGAACTAGAACTATGGAGAGAGGGTTTTTTGTGGGCTTGGCTAGAGTTAGAGCCACAATAATGGAAATTGTTTGGTAGGGTAGAAAATGAAAGCTCTACTTAGGAGTACTAGGATGGTTTTCAATGACTAAGACTAGTAGGCTAAGCACAGTTCATGAGGGCAACAGTGGTGGTAGGAGAGCTAGCCCGAGTAGCATGATAGGGGAGATACTTAGCTAAAGGGCTACAATAGTAGGTAGAGGTTGTTTTATAGGAGGAGGACCTAATACAAAAAAGGTAGAGGGTTGGGAGGTAGGAGAGAGGAGGAGAGGAGAGAGCAAAGGAGAAAGGGGGCAAAGCCAACAAGAGGAGGTCATAGGGGGAGGGGGAATAGAGGCCATAGGGGCCAGTAGGGGGTGATGGAGGAGGGTCATCTACAGGGGGAGGGGATGATGGATGGGAAGCCTATTACGCATCACTAGAGTAGATGCATGATGCTACCAGCCAAATGCTATGTGACACATAATAGGAGTGTGATCATCTCAGGATAGAGCAAGATCAAATATGGTAGGAGTGGGATGTGGCATAGGGTTAGGTTAATAGGATGGGGATAGAGGTGGGGAGACTATAGATGGAGGTGGGGCAGATGGAGGGGAGGTTAGATGTGGTGAGCCTAGAGAGGTAAGCTATGGAAGCAATGCTAGATGCCATGTATCAAGAGTGGAAAAGATTGGTGGTGGAGGTGGTGACTCTATGAGCACATATGGTGGTGGGTGGAGGGATGGAGGAGTTGAGGAGACTATGGGTTAAGGTGGAGGATCTGAGGTAGAGGGTAGGATTCTATTGGGGGAGGCACCATACAATGGTCCCAATAGACCAAATAGAGCACTACAGTTGATCAACACAATTAGGGACAATTGCAAACCACCACATAGGGATGCATGGAAGAAGGGGATAGTGGATGGAGCACTATGGGCTCATAGAGGATAGGCAGGTCTCAACATATAGGGCATAGTCATAGGACAGGACAGAGCGAGAGACAAGACACAAGGATGAGTGGGAAGAGGGTTGAGGCAGAGAGCTCATGGATATGAGGAGGATTAATGAGGCCACCATCTCCACCACCAGTAGCACTAGGGGCAAGGAGGGATACAGAGGAGGATCCATATACAGAGATGATAGATCAAGGACACCAGTGACAGTATTGGGTTCATTTGTATGATTAGCATTTTTTTATATGTATCAACAGATTTTTGAGATATATGTAGATTTTTGTGCGAGCACAGACCTATTATAGTGACATGTATGATATGGATAATAGATATGTAGACTCTAATATATTGTATTCATTTATTCTTTGGGGAGGATATATATATATATATATATATATATATATATAAAGAGAGAGAGAGAGAGCAGATCATTCTTTAGGGCAAGATATGTGTTATGGACTTATGATTGCATGAGTATGGTTAGATATGGTTAGATGTAGATGAGAGAATGATATATGTGATATGCAGGATTTGACATTGGATGAGAGATATGATATTGCTGATGGTTTGTGATGCAACATGTGACTTTTGAGAATAGATATGATATTGCTAATAGTTTGTGATGCAGGATGTGATTTTTTAGGATAGATATGATATTATTGATAGTTTGTGGTGAAGGATGTGATGGATTTCGTTGATAGCATGGGATGTGATTATCTATGATAGTGCACATGTGATGTGATATGTTTTTGGTGTGATTTTGATGATGTGAGTTTCTATGATAGTGTTGACATGATGGGATATAGGTTTTGATGTGATTTTCTTATGATATTACAGATATGATGTGATATAATTTGATGTGATCATTGATGATGTGATTTCCTTTGATAGTATTTGATATGCGGTTGTATGATGATGAGAATGTTTATATAGTATTTAAAATGAACACAAAGATAAGTGACAAATTTAAAATGAATCACCAACTAAAGGATAAACATGAGATTTATGATATGTTAAAATGTACCCAAACTAAAAAATAAAGATGAGATTTATGACATGTTAAAATGAACACAAACTAAAGAATAAAGATGATATTTATGATATGTTAAAATGAACACAAACTAAAGAAAAAAGATGAGATCTATGATATGTTAAAATGTACCCAAACTAAAGATGGATTACAACCTTAAAATGAATCACAAACCAACAATAAATGACTATGGTAAAATGAATCACAAACTAGTGATGAATGACAATATTTAAAGGAAAAAATGAGAGATTTAAAAAAGAACACAAAAAAACTATAAAAATGAATGTGAAAGTTATAATATGTTGAAATGGACACAAACTATCATTGCATGAGTTTGATGATAAGCTAAAATGAACACAAATTACAAGATGAATGTGAGACTTATGATAAGCACTTGATGATAACGTATGCAAAGTGAGCTAAAATATTGAATAGTCAAGGAAAGATTGAATTCTAGGATATGAGAGAGAGCCAAGGTATGATAAAAGGGTATAAGCTATGATAATACAACATGCTAGATTCTAGGAGGTAGGGAGATAGTGAATAAATGTAGGCAATGATGACAATACTAGGATACATGATAGACTAGGATGGTGAGATAGGAAAATAAATACTTGAATTAGGATAATGATCTATGATGTAAAAAGTGATTGTAAAACATAGGAGATACTGAATCTAAGGAGAATGATATTGGAAAAAGAGTGACCAAAAAACTCGTAGTCAAGAGGATAGTAGAGAGTAGAGCTAGGATAGTGACTTATGATAAGGATTAGATCATGATGGTGGTGAAATCATAGCCTAAGGAATGAAAAACTATAAGAGTAGGATAAGGAAGTTAAGTCAATGTTCTAAAGTTTTGAGAGAGATAGGTGATGTAAAGGAAGAGGATACCATGGGTTATGATAGGAAAGGGAAAAAAAATAACAAGAAAGAAAAGGTGGGGTGTATGTGAAGCTTGATAACGGGGTACTTTGAAAGGAAGTACCACCATGTAGTGTGAGAACTTTATTTGATATAAGAATATTAGAGATCTACCAAGGTTACTAAGAACATCAAGGCCTTTTGTCTAATATTACATAGGACTGACACAAACAAGGACACAAGGATTTCCCTAGCATCACACATGAGTCTTGGCAAGATTAGTGTGGGAAAAATGTTGGGTGATCCACAAAAAAATGATATCACCCAAATGCATCATGTAATCAAAAACAAAAACATGGTTGAAATATGCAAGGGTGATATATGACTAACTCACAAACAGAAAAAGACAGTGATCAAAACCATACCTTTGAGTTGTCCCAGTCAAAACACACCATGATATTAAAGGATCATGGTGACCTTGAGGAGGGAACAACTAAAATCACATGGAAGTGACCAATCAAAATATACAAAAACCACAGATTTAAAAGAAAGAACAAAAGTGTGAAAAAGTAACCTTTTTCTAAAGAGACCGAGGTTATTGGCTACTAAAGAGCTGAAAAATAGGGAAGAAACACTCAGAAAGGATGCTAAGACTAGGATGTATAGGATAGACAAAAGCAGACAATGACTTCTTTTCTATAGATGATAAGACAAGGAAACAAGGTGTCACAATAAGACCTATGTACAAGAATGACTATACAATGACTGGAAACTTGGGAACATATGATAAAATATGGTAGTAGGTATGTATATGAAGGGGGAAAGCTCAAGATGAGGAGATAGCATTGTTATAATACCATTATTGTTACAACAGCATGATATGTAAAGCACAATTATTGTTACAAGCATTATGATACTATTGTATTTACAAGATTATGATACATAGGATAAAAGTGTTAGTATAAGGATATGATACACAAAAAACTACTTGCTGGGTAGGATATATATGGTAAAGTACAAGGATGAAAAACACCTGATAAGATACATATGGTAGTGTACAATGGTAGAGTATATCTAATATGATATATGGGGTATATATAAATGAGAGTTATATTACAGGAGCTAGGTGGGATGCTACAAAGAGTGTAAATAGTAAAGCTATGAGGAACACCTTGAAAAAATGGGGAGATGGGTGATGTAGTATGGAGTGGTGATGACAGAGACATGCATCATTGATAGATAATAAAAAGGCTAAGTACACCTGGTGCCTAATTGCTAGGTTTTCACTAGGGTACCTATCTGAGGCACTTGAATTGCCA
This sequence comes from Cupressus sempervirens, assembly GCA_028749045.1. Taxonomy (NCBI): domain Eukaryota; kingdom Viridiplantae; phylum Streptophyta; class Pinopsida; order Cupressales; family Cupressaceae; genus Cupressus; species Cupressus sempervirens. Next base: position 140,711,931 of record CM053788.1, on the reverse strand, counting down.
AGTTTTCACCATTGGATGCTTGTTTTTCTTTACCTATTTTTGACTGAGAACATTTTTTTCAAGCATAGAATTTCTTAAGGTGAATGATGTTGGTAGGATCATTCAGGACTTCACCTCAAGTGTAGATAGCTGATAGGCTCCTGAGCCAAAAGATGCTATGACCACATAAGAACCAAGCCATGTGGGATTAAATTTGTGTTTATTTTCTCGGTCAATTTGAACCTTCATGTTCTCTTTGAGGACCATGTTGCCTTCTTGAAAATTGTGCGGGTGGACCTTCTTGTTGAAATTGCACTTGATGCAATTCTGGTAGACCATGAGGTGGTCATAGCCTATTGCCTTTTCTCATCAAGTAGATCAAGCTAAGTAAGTTGAGCCACTCTATACTCTTCATTAGATATCTATCCCCATAGAGAAATGTGAAGGGATGGAAGTTCAACCCCAATAGGTAATACTACTTTAGCACCATAGACCAAGGAGTACGGGATTGTGCTGGTGGATGTACAAAATGAGGTGCAGTATGCCCATAGGGTGGGATTGATTTTTAAATGCCAATCATGATCGAAATCATTGACAAATTTCTTTAGGATTTTAAGTAGGGTTTTATTAGTTTCCTCTACTTGACCATTACCTTGTGAGAAGTATAGGCTAGAAAAGCAGTGATGGATGTGAAGGGATGTGCACAATTCCTCCATATTTAGGTTTTCAAAATTACCCCTATGTTCAGTAAAAATGGTAGTTAGGATGCCAAAGCAACATATAATATGATATAGGATGAATTTGGACACCTAAACTCCCATGGTAGTGACAAGGGGAATTGTTTTGACCTACTTAGTAAAATAATTGTTGGCAGTGATTATCCATTTGTGTCCTTCTAAAGAAAGTGGTGCGATAAGACCAACTAGATCAAACCCCCAATAGGCAAAAGGCCATGGTGGTGTTATAGGTTGTAGATCCTAAGCAAGGGCTTGGATTAGATTAGCATGTTGTTGATAGGGTAATCATCATTTCACAAACTCACATACATCATGCTCTACAGTAGGACAATAATACCCATCTCGAAGGTTTTCTTAGCTAGAACTATCCCACTCATGTGAGCACCACAAAGTCTAGCATGTACTTTTGGAATGTTCAAAATGGAAAGAGTATTTCTGAGAGGGGGGGTGAATAAAAAGTATCACACTTTTAACCTTTTCTAACAATTTAAATCAAGTAACTAAAAATTAAACTACATGCATGTAAACATATGAATGAACATAAAGTAAACACATGCAATAACACCCAACACCAGATTTGGTAACCCAGAAGCCCTCCAGGAATAAGAAGTTAAAACTAGGGTGGGAATGATACCCACAAAAATTACTACAGCAATAAATGTTTGACCACTTTTGATGGTCTACCTTGTGAAAGGCCTACCTTGTTAAAGGCTTTACAATGTGTCAATAGTGACCTGGTTAGAGGATTTACAAACACTTTACATGAAGTGTCACCATGTTAAAAGATTTATAATAGGTTGTTAAGCCCACCTAATACAATATGATTTTCAATCACCTTCTCCAAAGGTTCTCCTACCTAGCTGTTAAGCTAACCTATCAATATATGATTTCCAACTTCTAATACAATAGCAAGAAAGTAGTAGAATAATAAACCAGATAGTATGCAATCTTTAATTACTGGATTTAGGTACATGATCTGCTCTCTCTCTAATGTGACCCTTGCTTGATCTGATCTCTGTTCTTATCCCACGTGCTATTCTGATCAGCTAGATGTATAATTGCTACTCTGTTCCTCTAAGTCTTACTTACTTCACACTGAATTTTGCTATAATAACCCCATACACTGTTCTCATCCATACTTACAATGGATTTTTTAACCTCCTTTTAAAGATTGTGAAGACTTAGGGTTAGGTATGGATCTATGATCCATATTGAATCTTAAGTTTCCACTCATTCCTTGTATTTTCCTCATTGGTTGCATGCCTTCTCCATTTTTCTGATTGGCTGCATGCTGATTGCATAGGAAATGTAAAAGATTCATCTTTATCCTTATTCTCCTTTAAAAACCTTCTATGTCACCTCCAAAAATGGTTTACATCTAAGTTTGTGAGGGCAAAAACTTATATGTTGATTCTGTGTTACTCGGCACATATACTATCCTAGCTTGCTCGACACCCATCTCACTCCGTACATATATGATTTTGAATCACTTAGAATGTGGAGCATTCTAACTTGCTTGGCATCAACTATGACTTGGCACCTATATATCACTCAACACTTATATACTGCTCGACACCTAAAGTCACTCGACAATTGTTGGAATACTGATTTGACACACACTGTGGCTTGACATACATAGTGTACTCAGCTTTAATGTAGAAAGTAGTTAAGTGTATTGAAACTCAAATGTCAAAACCATCTAAGGAGAAACAAAATCCCCCTTTGACATGAATGTCAAAAATCCACTTAACTAAACATCACTAATCTATCCTTATGAGTACCTTATACACAAAATTTCAAAATTTGTTCAAAATACCTTATAACTCCCCCTGAGCTGATTGTATATTGATATTCTTGAAACCAAAATTTTGTGTGCCTAATACTCTTTGTATTTTTTCCCTATATCTATAATTTGTACCTATGTGTTGTTTTATTTATATCTCCCCCTTTTTTCTATCAAAATTTTATAGTATTCTCCCCCTTAGATATATCTTCATTAAAATATTATATCTTCCTTAAAACATATATCTCCCCATTTTCTTATTCTTATTTCTCCCCCTTTTTGACACTTATGTCAAAGGGTTCTAAAGAGTAATACCATACTTAGCCAAAAAATTACTAGTTACCTCCAATATTATTTTCAGAGTTGCATCCCAATTATCCAAAGCTATGTCAAGTGACTTGTGTTGGATGGAAATCTTTGTAGCAAGGTGTACAAGTCCATCAACTGTATAAATATTTGGATCTTTCTTTAAAACTATTTCAGCATATACTTTCTCCTTGTGAAGGACTTCTAAATGTGGGATTATGGAGGATTGGATTTACATCAATTTAGCCTTAATATTGGCTTCCTCTATTGTACAGCTAACTCCCTTTGAGTGTGAAGTGATTGTGCAAAATGCTTCTCACTTTGAGTTGGATCTTTTGGTAGTTGCATGGTAGAAATTTTCAAATTTCTTTCAAAGCTCATTATTCTCTGATTTGTTTCTTGTGTAAAATTGGAAAAATCCCACAGCTTCCTGCATAATGAGAAAATATTCTCAAGTACAACTTTGACCTTGTCTATTTTCTTGTCCAATTCTACCTATTCAAGTGTTATTCCATTTGATATCTTCTCATTTACTTTTCCTTGAAATTTTCTCTTTGACCATTCCATGAGTTTAACATTAGTATCCTCATCTTCATTGGTCACCTTGTGAACTATATTTGATAGTTGCTCTATTATTGGCTTTGCTTCATCTGGTGACTACAAGCTAAAGGCATCCATAAAGATGTCCTTAATCTCATCAAGTTCTTGCTTATTTTTGAACTCTTTCCTAAGTATTTCTTGCCTCATCCTTCTATCTAATGCAGTTTGCATTTCATTCATTTGTGCCATTGTGATGGTCTTGGAATCATAGGAGGGTATAACAATATCTTCATCTAATTTAGGGCCTCCATAGTGAAGCACCCTTGCCACTCTAGTTGAACTCAAGCTTGGATTTGAGAACTACAAAGGAATTGCTTTAGTGCTTGGCTTATGAATGGTCTTTGTAGGAGTGTTAGTCTTTGGTAGTTCTACCAGTGTTTGTATGGCGGCTTGCTCCTTTTCCTTTGAGGTATCCTCCTTTTCATCTGATTTCCTTTCCTTTCTTTTCCTTTCTTTTCTTTTCCTCTATCTTTTCCTTGGCAATTGTTTCTACCTTATTTGTTTCCTCTACCTTATCATTAGTTATTTTATAAATTGTTTTCCACAATTGTGTGGATTTATTTACTACATCCTCAATCTTGTTTTGAAGGATGGAAAAGGCTCTATACTTTGGTGCAAACTTTCCACTATGTTTCTTATTTTCCTTGGTTATTTGAGCCTTTGTCATGTTAGACTTTTCTTGAGCTAGGGTAGATTCTCTAATCTCCCTTTCCATTTTTAGATAATAATGCCACTTATTCTCAATTATCTCATACAATTCCTTGGGCATGGTATTGTCAAGTTCTAGAGGTGTGTTTTAAAAATTATGCCATCATGACATACATAGATTCCTCTACTTTATTATGCTCTTACCTACTAAGCTTATTAAATTAAGAGTCTTTAAATCATTCAAATCTACATTTTTAATCTTATTAGAAAGTTTATCAATTGTAGTCTTAGGAGGATGACTTACCACTTTAAATTAGCTAATGTCCTCTATTTTTGTTCTCTCTTCATCATCTATATCTAGCTGTGCCAAATACTTCCTTCTCTTCTTTGGCTCTTCACTAGGTTGTTTAGTGGATTTCTTCTTCTCTTTTGATGCCTCTTTAGCCTTTTGAGTGGATGCCCTTCTAGTGGCCCTTGTTGCTAGAGCTAGTTTAGTTTGATCTAGCTTGGTTACCTTCTTTGGCTTGGGCTAAGCTATAGGCTAAGTTTTTGACTTTTTCTTCTTTTTCTCGGTAGGTGTAGGTGTTTCCTTGGATTCTTCTCCCTTGATAGCTTCCTCATTGTCTTCCCTTAAGCCTTGTGTTAGCTCTACTAGGCCTTGCTCTTGCTTTTCTTCTTCTTCACTATCTCCTTCTACTTTTTCTTCTTCTTCTTCTTCACCTACTTCTCCTTCAATACTTGCTCCAAATTTATTCTTTATCTTCTTTACCATTTTATCTTTCTTCTTGATAAAAGAATTTGTTTTCAAGTCAGTGTCCACTTTAGACTTGACAACATAATATGTTCCAAAGTGAGGAGCATTCTTGTCTATTTCTTTTGCTAGCAATGTTGTGATTACTACTGAGGCTTCATCTACATCAAGCTCATAACCTAATGGCCTTAGCCATCTTACTTTTGGTATTGCTCCCTAGATGTAGGTGTAGTCATTGTCAACCAAGAATTGTATGTCATTGAAATGTTTCTCTACTAATGAGATTGGTATTCTCATTCTTTTCTTCATGGACTTCTTAAAGTCTTCAAAATAACTTGTCATTTGTGCCTCAAAATTTTCATCCATTTGATCAATGAACTCATTAATTTGTGTCATTGCAGACTTTTCAGAATTCCAATTTACCTTCCCAATTGAAGGGAATTCTTCCATCACATAAAAGAGTATACAAACTAATACTAATCCAAATTTGCATTGTGTTCCCTTGGATCGTATTATAGCTCCCAAATTTTTATTTATTTGCTGAAGCATTAGTTTTGCTAGATCATAGGTATGATCTTTCTTTACCAACTTATAAGCTACATCAATAGCTATGTAGGGTACATTGTTTAGTCTACTTCATTGGTAGAATTTGTGTGAAATTATTCTCATAGAAAATTCAATTAGGGGTTCAGTTACAGTGTCTATGATCATTCCCCTATTGTTCCATTTGGCTCCTATATTCTTCTTAATGACCTCCTTTTTGTCGCTTCTCAAGGTCTTTGGCTAATCTAGGGTTAGGAGTCATGTAACCCTATGCACTATCCTTTTTATAATCTTTATAGGTCTTGTCTCTAGCCATATATAACCATCATGAATTTGACTAAAAATAATGTGAATCCATTCAGTCTTAAATACTGTAGGAAAAATTAAGGTTTTTGTCAGACCCTTCTTCTCAACAATCTAGAATTCATCTTTCAATATCTCATTGTCACATAACTTATCATAGGCATGGAAGATTTCAAGATCACCTATGGCACCAATTTTTTAGTTGTAACATTTTCTTACATCTTGAACCATGACAACTTTAGGTGGAATGATGGATAATGCACCAGCTAGGTCATTTTTGTAGGCAACTTTGGGGATTGGTCTAAATTTAGGTTGCTTTACCTCATTGCTAACTAACTAAATCTCATGACCTTCCTTTGCTTTGGGGTTCCTTGAACTAGAGGCCATTTTACCAAACTAGGGTTTTAAATAGATTAAAAACTTTAACTCTTTGTAGCTCAGCACCTGATAAATACCTTTGAATAGATGAATTTGTGCTAAATTGTTGTTGAAATATGTGCAAATGGCTATTAGGTTGATGCTTGATAACTTATTCACTCCTCTCATCTTTTATCTATGTTTGAATGACATGAAAATGAACAAAAATTGACCTTATAGTTGTCAAGGACCTAGCATTAAATGCTTTGTGCATACAGTTGTATACTCGACACTTGAAGGTTTAACCATGACTCACCTCCCACTGTAATTCATTTACTCGGCTTCCACTAGTTCTCCACTTCACTTGTCTTCCATTAGCATATCTTAACTCAACATCAAACCTCAACTTAGTTGCTATTAGAAACTTGACATCCATTGAAGCTTTACTCAACATCTGTGGACAGTTTGACAGTATTTGCAAAAACTTTAAATTTTTGACCTAGCATCTTTGCTCATGTAGATTTCTTCCTTGTAGTATTTCTTTGTCTTGGAACTAATGTATGATATAACTTTGTATATCAGTCCTATACACCTTTCTTTTTCTTAGTTGGATGAAGTGTGATCACTTGACCTCTTGGGTGAAGTGATCTCTCCATTTGATGTGCTACACTGATCTTTCTTTTTCCAAGTCTTGTTCATTTGTCCTTTTATTTGTTCAACATCAACCTTCTCTTTTCCTTTGCTAACTTCTACCTTGGGTGCTTTTGACTTTGTTGGTTAGTTTCTACTAGTATGACCAATCTTCAAGCAACTAAAACATGTTGTTTGGCTCAACCATCTGCTGTAATTCCCTCTAAAATGAGTTCTTATGAAATTTTCAAGAATGTGTCCATACTCTTGATAGTAGTGATAGCTATACTTGGTATTGTGATTCCAGTTGTAGTGATGTGCATGGTTGTTTCCTTTTGCAAGCTAATTAGGTGTCCACATAGGCTTTGATATGCACTCAAATCCTCTATGTCCATACTTTTTGTAGTTGTAGTAGTGACCTTCAAATCTTGGTGTCCTCATAGTCTTGGTTCTACACTCATGTGCTTGATGTCCTTGCTTTTTGCATTTGTGAAAAAAACTTGCATTTGTAGGCTTATCATGCAAATGACTATTCTTGCTCCTACATACATTAGAGGTATGTCCCTTTTTACCATAGAAATGATAAGTAGGTTTAATGTTCTTACCTTTGTTGCTGATTTCTTCTACAATCTTGGATGATTCTCCTTGTTTAGTGCTAGTGTAACCAAGTCCTAAAGTACCATTACTAGCCCTTGGTGATTTTAGTAGTTTGTCAAAGTACTCGATAGCTTCACTTGATTTGTTGAAACTCTTCGCTATCTCCTTTTCTCTCTTCTGTTCATTCTACAATTGCTCATTCTGCATTCTTAAGTTGGAAATCTCAATATCCTTCATGTTTAGCTCATGATGAGCATTCATCAGCTAACTTAAGGTGTCTAACTACATGTTTGAGGTCCTTTCAAACTCAATTGTCTTCTCCTCCAGTCTATTGGTAAGATTTCTCTTGTCATCTTCTATCATGGCCTTGTCTTCAATGGTTCTCTTCTTTTCTTTAGCCACTTCACAAAGCATTATGGCTTGTGATTCTTGTTCATGCTTGAGTAATATGATTTCTTTAGCTTGTGCTCTATTTTTCTCCATTAGTTCTGCTATTGCTGCATCAAATTCCTTAGAATCTCCATTTGAAAATACTTGTGTAGTATCAATCTCCTCGTCGTGTATGTCATTTTCAACTATGGCTATCTCCTTCCTTCTTTTTAAGGACTTTCTCAATTCTTCTCTAGCTTCTTCCACTTTTTGTAGAGCAACATGTACATCAATCACCTAATTCTCTATGATCTCCCCAAGTTTGAAGACTTCCATCTTTAGAACTTTTCTCTAAGTTGTTAGGCTTCTCCTTGTGACAACCTTAGCCCTGATACCAATTGTTGAAATGTTCAAAATTGGAAGATTACTTCTAAGAGTGGGGTGAATCAGAAGTATCACATTTTTAACCTTTTCTAAAAATTTAAATCAAATAACTAAAAAGTAAACTGCATGCATGTAAACATATGAATGAACATAAAGTAAACACATGCAATAATACACAGTACCAAATTTGGTAACCCATAAACCCTCCAAGAATAAGAAGGTAAAACTGGGGTGGGAATGATACCCACAAAAATTACTGCAACAATAAATGTTTGACCACTTCTAATGCTCTACCCTATGAAAAGCCTACCCTATTAAAAGCTTTACACTGTGTCAATAGTGACTTGGTTAGAGGATTTACAAACACTTTACATGAAGTATCACCTTGTTAAAGGATTTACAATAGGTTGTTAAGCCCACCGAATACAATAGGATTTTCAATCACCTTCTCCAAAGGTTCTCCTACCTAGCTATTAAGCTAACCTATAAATATAGGATTTCTAACTTCTAATACAACGGCAAAAAAGTATTAGAACAATGAACCTGACAGTATGCAATCTTTAATTGTTGGATTTAGGTAGTTGATATGTTGGTGTTTTAAAACTACTAAGTAGAAAAATGCTCAATACCAAAATGATATCACTCACACAATCTAAGGATTAGCCAATTTCTATTAACAATTATAAGTGCAAACCATTTGGACCCAACTTCAACAAAATGAAGGGTGGTTTTCTACTCTTTAGGCTTTGCAATACCAAGGTGGGTATACCCAGGGATGATTCAAGACTAGGAAACACTACATGAGAATTATTTTAGTTTCATTCTGATTCTCATCTCTTATCCTCAAATACATGCATATTTCTTGACAATTTAATAAACACATCCCATATAACAGATCTGGCCAAAATTCTTCTATAGATCTACACGTGTTCTTAGCAATAGTGGCAAACTGAAGCTAAAACATTCCATGTAAACAAGTATAGGCCAGCTTTGAAGATCTTCATGAAATAAAAGTAAAATTAATTATAATTCTATATTTGAAAACCATTCATGATATATTTCTCTTCCAACTTGACCAATTTGACCTGTGCCTAATCCATTAGGGTTCAGAGTCTACTACAAATCCATAGATCTAATTTTTTTCCTTACAATGATTATTATCAACAATTCTTATCAAAATTCATCATTCAAAAAATCCTTCCTACTACTATAGCCACCTTCTCAAATTCATCAAAGCCTTTACTTAATCCATTGAATTAATAGTAGTGGTGAACATATATACAACCTAACTAGATTGCATTCAATTGCACAAGCCTTTACTCATACAATATCAAGATGACCAAGTAACTAAAAGGAGACAAAATTGAGAAAGAACCAATATAGGGAAAACTCATAATTTGTATTCATTTTCTTTGAAAATTGTATACATTTGCAGTAAACTTAGAATGACCTTAAGAAAAACATAGAGATCATTCTCTATTCATGTATTCTTAGGAACTAATAGAGAAAATACATCATGAAACTTTCTCCAAACATTGGACCGAAAATAGACTAAGTATATCACTTAAGCATTAGAAAATTAGACCATTCTCTAGCCCTAGAATCTCACTTATATAGTGTGAGATGCAACAAGCTTTAGGCTAAGAGAAAATAAGAAGTGTCCTTTAAAAGAAATATTTACATATACCTATCATAAAATGACAAAATGTGAGTAACAGAAAGATTTATACATCAAACATTCCTTTTGTGGGCCCTTTTCTGTTACATCCTCTATTGTTGTTGATTTGGGTGCTATTCTGATCTTTCTTTGTATACAACTACCAAGCTAGCCAATGATGAAGATTGTTCTAATGATTGCACATTAATCTCCACCTGTGGGTTTTCACTGTCTTTATCCTATAAGGTGGGAGTAACTTCTACTTTCTTCTCTTCTTCGGTTGTATCAGCATCTTGTGGGCCTAGGCTTGCAACTAAAAGTGACTAATTTTTCTTTTCTTCTTCTTCCAATTGGGCTTGTGTAGTGACGGTGTCAATGATTTGGATCTCATCACCCTGCACCTCATCACTGTCAGTTTCATCTTCATCAAACCGTTCACTAGGAGCTATTTTTTCCATCCACTTGTCAAACAATGTATCATCTAGCCAATTGAATTGCAAAATATCCCTCTATCTTTTTAACACATACTCAGCCTCATTATCAATAGCAACAAATTCCTATTTTAAAGAATCAAAGAATATTTGGGCCTTCACCATTTCCTTCGTTATGGTAGCCCACCATGCATGCCCTACTTCATTTATAATTATATTCATCCTTAAACAAAAAATATCATCAAATTCCTTTGCCCATTCATCTTTTTTTTTCAAATTATTTCTTTTATCTAGGGCAGGAGGAAACAAACTAAAATTTTGGCTCTTGTACTTGTTCAAGTAGCCTACTATTATTCTCTATAAATGAATCCTTTTATTGTCAAAATTAGCAAGATCAAAAAAAATGTCAAAGGTTTTTTCAATTTGATCATAAGAATTGCTTATGATAGAGAAACACAAAAATGTCATTTCTTTCTCCCTTCTTACCCATTTATTCATGATAGGCTTTAGAACCTTATCATTGGTTTTCAACTCCTCCCAGATATGGATCACCCTAGCCAACTGATCATGAATTAGTGGCCATTCAACTTTGTCCCCCAAATATGTGAGAGCTTTTCTTAATTTATCTTCATATTTTGACGCCAACTCTACATGTAAGTCCCATAGTTTACCCTTTTCTTCCTCAAAATTCTCAGTAGTGTAGTACTATGGCCTTTGGGGTGTATCTAGTATTTCTATGAGGGGGGTGGATTTGAAGGGTTCAGTTTGGGGGTGAGAGTATGTTACTATTGGTGTTGCTGACCTATCCATTAGCTTTTTCTCAAGATCAATTCTCTTCTTTACCTCTTTATTGTAGGCATCCACAAGTGCCTCATACTTGCTCTACAACTTAGTCATTTCCTTTTCTTCCCTCTCTGAAGTAGCCAAGGAAAATTTAGAGTAATCTACATTCATGTGAGCTACCTATACATGTGAGGTATCGACAACACTCCTCACAATGATACTCCTTGTTAGTCTTGAATCATCAGGCTATGATGGAACAACCCTGGATCCTCTTCTTAATGACCACATAATAAGAGTAGCTTGGTCATTACTGAATGCAGTTCCCAAGAACTCTTTTTTATTTGGATCTTACAATCCCAAGTTATTTGACATAGAATTAAAAATCAAGGCATCAACAATATCCCAATTAGACAATAATAAAATATTTGTAGCCTTTACCATTTATCTCCCTTCTTTAGGGGTTATATTGTAGAACTCTTGAATCATTTGTTCCTTTATTTGACTTTCAATAGAGGCTTCATCCATTTCTAGATGCTCTATTTTTATATTCTTACATCTCTCCTCAAAAATGTGTATGTTTTCCCTCCAAGCAAATTGATGGAAAGCCCTAGACCTTACAAAACTGTCATAAGACAAAAATTGCTGATTGGCTTGTTCCAAAATAGGGTCTAATTCCCTTCCCTTGAAATTTTCTACAGTTAACTCAAAACTTGGCACATGAGGCTCCTGGGGGTTCCCTTCATCAATCTCTACTTTGGTAACAAAAACTCCCCCTTATGATCCAATTTGTTCAATTTTCTCATCAGTGAGTTGCTCCTCCTTGATTCTCATGGGGGTTTGGGAAGGTGAGTAACTCTCATCATGTTGTTCCTCTTCCCTTATTATCTTTCTCCTCTTAGGAGAAGGTTCATGAGGCCTTTCTTCAAAAATAGCACTCATAGATTCAACTATCTATTTTATTTTATCCACAATGGGCCTTTGATCCTGAATGATAGTATATCTTGACCTCCTTTGCACAACTAGTGGGCCTACCCCTATATTGGGAGTGAAACCCAATCTTCTTATTATTTCCCTAGCTTTATCTGGAAAAGAATCAATGAAATGTTGCTTCTTCTCATTCATTACCTCCATTATTTCAGGGAATGTACTCATAAACTTATTTATTTTATCTGCAGTAGTTACAACATTACTAAGAGGGTTGTAATCTTTTTCAAAACAATTAATAAAATTTAAAACTTTTAAATATACTCTCCATTTTCTTTCTTTGTTTCTTGCTCCTGCAGGAGGTACTAATTCCTTATTACATCTTTAGGGAAATAAAAATCATGCTCCATTGGACAAAGTTTGATCCTATGCCTAAGGGCCAAATTAAAGAAACCTTCTACATCACAAAAATGAGGATGAGATATTTCCATTTTATACTACTCCAAAAATTTGTAGAGGAAGACCCACCCTTCCTTAGTTATTACAAACTGGTGGGGTACTGTGCAAGTGGAAAAAATTGATCCTGTTCCCCTTTTATGCAAAAAGGCTTCTTCTACTCCTCCTAACTGCCATAAAAAATCTGCTACTCCTACCTTTAAGGGCACCTAGTAAGGTAGTACATGGGGTGTTCGCTTGAATCCATAAATTTTGATAATAGTTGAAACTGAATATGGGATGATATCTCCCCTATTATGTGAAATTTTAGATTATGGGGTTTGTCCATAGGTCTAAAAGGGTGCATTAGTGCCTTAGGAATCTTGGGATTGTCCCTTAATATGAGGCACCTCAGTTTGGAGGCAAAGTGCTTGTCAAATCTAACAAAACTAGCATTTTCTGCTTCCCGAGTCATATCTGCATTCCACAACTAAATTGGTAGTGCTTCACCCTCTTGTTCTCTATTCAAAACCATTTCCTTACAAAAGTATGTAGTGGCCTTAAAAAAAAACATGTAAATCAATAGGGAGTATTGGCCCCAAACCTTCTCCACCTTGCCCTTAGCAATCCCCACCAATCCACTATGAATCTCATCAGCTAGGTAAGAAGCAAAATCAAAAATTATTTCCAAACCAAAAGAGGAGATTTGAGTGATCATATACATGAAGCTCATAAGGATAAAGTCTTCTTCACCCTCTCCAAAAACTCTGCATAGGGTCTTGCATATCTCTACTGCCTTAGCATTGAAACATGCTTTCTTGAAAGGTTCTTTAAAGGATTACTTTATTGTTGGTAGGGTTCCAATTCTACCTATGTGGGCCTTTAGTGCACCTTGTCTAAATATGTCTTTCTTAGACATATATTCATTTTCCAAATTTGTCAAATTAATGGGCACATGATACCTAGTGAGAGGTCCCAAATGAAAAACTTCCCTAATCTCTTTTGGATTGATGGTGATTAGAATTTCACCATCTACTCTTCTCACTACCCTAGTGGCTTGATCATAACTTTTCACCATGGCTTGAAGGAGGTCATAATCCATAAACATACTAGGAACATCTAGCTTTCCCAGGTTGAAATTCCATATATTGGCATGTGGGGCAAACAATTTCCTTTCTGCAAACCATTTCTTGAACAAATTTAAACTAGTTTGTGATGTTTGAGCATCCTAGACCCAATTACCCTTATCATACAATCCATCAGCTATCCTCAACCTAGGGTTTAATGAGGTCAACTTTTTAACTTGCACTATATCTATAGTAGACTCAGGAAGCAACTCAAGCAAGTCATCATATACATTTCTATCCAAATAATTTACTTGACCTAAAAATCCCTTCTTTGGAGGCATCTTTGATTATGCTTTACAGAAATGAAACACTTACAGAGATTACAATGTGATTACTTACTTGAACTATGTCCTCATTTTCCTTTATATTTCTACAATTTTTTTGTGAACAAACTGCTTTCACAATCTTGTTGAACTTCAACACAATTTTCTTTAGTAATTGCTTCTGCTCAGGAAAAGCTCAAAATCTTTGTTCGCGTAAGGTGCATCTAATAAAATCTTCTATATTACACTCTATTTTTCCTCACATGCAAAGCTTTAAAGTCTATTTAATACATAGAGTGGCACCACCTTCTATGTTTAAATCTACACCGTCGATCTTTAAAAACCCTATGATCATGGGATACAGAGAAAGACAACTTGGCATTTCACTTGACAAGTTGGCTAGTCAATCCAATGAAACCTACCCACGTACACAACTCCTTCCTTGATGGAACTTCTGTCTGGACCCACTAGCAATTGAGGACATATGTCAATAGGTTGCTACTTCGTTATACATAAAAAATGAGCATCTTGCCATAGCGAAGCAACGACAACCATTGATTCAATCTTTGATCTTGCGAATGACGCATGACTGCATTGCTTATAAGAACAGTGGTGGGCCCTCCTTCGCTACCTCGCTATACACATCATTCAAGAAACTCTTCATGGAAAGATGGTGATGACCATTGATCTGAGACTAAATCAAAGGTGGAGAAATTGCACAAAGTACCTTGAAAGGTGGTGGGTCCCATACTCGCTATGTCGCATAGGGTAAACAACTTGCAACTTTCCACAGCAAGATAGTGAGGACTGTTTATTCTAGTTTGATCTAACGATCGGGATTCCTTAAATGATTTATGAATGGGGTGTGGGTCTAAGGCACTGGTGAGATAGGAAAATCTGCACTACTAGCACAAACCAAACCCTTCTTTTAATCTTAGTCACCCTTACACGTCACTTGAGGTCCCACTAGCTATTCCTTTCATGATGCCTCACTGCTTTGCTAATGGTGAGATGTCAAATTTTTTTGATAGCGAGGTAGTGAGCTTCGGTGACTTCAATAAAAATTGATGCCAAAAAAGTAAAAACCCATCAAATCATCATTGCCCCTACAAACTACTTCTAACAATAGCAGTTATTACTTTTCATATAACCTCGAAAGACTATGGTTACCAAGAAACTTGGAGGCCACCGTGTCTTTGATTCCATGGCACCTCGCTACTTTGTTAAAGGAAAGATGCCAAGTTTTTTTGATACTAAGGTAGCGAGGCATCAGAAAGATCTTTATTCTAGTGCTGACTTCTAGCTACTTCAATAGGATCCCTTTTTCTATTCTGACAGTACTTACAAGGTGCACGTGTCTGAAAAGTCATCTAGAACACAAATCCTTAACTGCTGTATTTTCATTTATAGTCCCATTTTATAAACTCTTTGGCACTCGCTATCTCACTATGTATAAAAAGTGCTCAACTCTTCATAGCGAGGTAGCGACAATGGTAGATCTATTCAAATCGGACGATGAGAAAGCTAGGATGAAAGGTTACTTGAGGGTGTGGGAAAAATTCAAAAGAAAATAGAATATTCACCCGAGTTCTTTTTTCAAATATTTTGTGCTTGGACAAAGGAATTTTATTATGCAAAAATTTAGACCAACATGATCTACTCTCTCTTTGATGTAACCCTTGCTTGATCTAATCTCTATTCTTATCCTTTGTGTTGTTCTGATCAACTGGATGTATAATTACTGCTATGTTCCTCTATGTCTTACTCACTTCACACTGAATTTCACTATAATCTCCCCATATACTATTCTCATCCAAACTTACAATGGGGTTTTTGACCTCCTTTTAAAAATTGTGAAGACTTAGGGTTAGGTATGGATCTATGATCCATATTGAATCTTAAGTTCCTACTCATTCCTTTCATTTTCCTCATTTGTTGCATGCCTTCTCCATTTTTTTGATTGGTTGCATGTTGATTGCATATGAAATGTAAAAGATTTGTCCTTATCTTTTTTCTCCTTCAAAAACCTTCTATGTCAGCTCCAAAAATGGTTTACATCTGAGTTTGTGAGGGTACAAATTATATGTTGATTCTGTGTTACTCGACACATACTAAACTACTAGTGCTTGACATGTATACTCTCCTAGCTTTCTCAGTGTTGGTGTTTTTAAAAGGACTAAAACTACTAAGCAACAAAATGCTTAATACCAAGATGATAATACTCATACAATCTAAAGGTCTGCCAATTCTTGTTAACAATTGCATGTGTAAAACATTTGGAACCAACTTCTACAAAACCAAAGGTGGTTTTCTACTCTTTTGGCTCTGCAAAACTAGGGTGAATATACCTAAGGGTGATTCAAGACTGAAAAAATTGTATGAGGATTATTTTAAGTTTCATTCTGATTCTCATTTCAAAATCTTCAAACATATACATAATTCTTAATAACTTGATTAACACATCCCATATAACATATATGGCCAAAATTTCTTCTTTAGATCTACAGATGTTCTTCACAATAGTGGCTAACTAAAGCTAAAACATTCCATGTAGACAAGTGCTGGCTAGCTTTGAAGATCTATAGGAAATAAAAGTAAAATTGATTTAATTCTGCATTTTTGACAACCATTTGTGACATACTTCTCCTTCAGCTGAAGCAATTTGATCAGTGCCTAATCCATTCGGGTTCAGAGTCTGTAGCAAATTCTTAGATCTAACTTGTTGCCTTAAAACAAATTCTATCAGCAATTCTTATCAAAATTTATCATTCAAAACCCTTTCCATTACTAAAGAAACCTTATCACATTCATCAAAGCTTTTATTTAATACATTGAATTAACAGTAGTGATAAACAGATATACAACCTAACTAGATTGCATTCAATTGCACAAGCCTTTACTTATACAATATCAGGACAACCAAGTAATTAGAAGGAGACAAGATTCAAAAAGAACTGATATGGGGATAGTTCACAATTTGTATTCATTTTCTTTGAAAATGGTATATCATTTACAATAGACTCAGAATGACCTTCAGAAAGAAACACAGCTCATTCTATATTCATGTATTCTCAGAGAATTGATAGAGAAAATACATCATAAATTTGCTTTCAAAAAGCTGGACCAAAGACAGACTAAGTATATCACTTAGAAAATTAGAATTTAGACCATTCTTTAGCCTTGGAATCTCACTTAAATAGTGTGATATGCAACAAGCTTCAGGCTAAAAGAAAGTGACATGTGTCTTCTAAAAGATACTGACAAATGTCTGTCATAAAAGACAAAAGCCAATAACATAAAAGCTATTACATTGAACATTCCTTGGTGGGTCTCTTTTTGTTATGCTTCTCAACAATTGAGACAAGGAAATATGATCTAATTCTTCATTTATTGTTCATCCTCAGAGTAAGTGGCCATGAGGTTAAAAAGTGACATGTCATCTTCAACTACCTGCAAACTTACTTTAATCTGGGGATTTTCCATGTCTTCATTACTAACTATGAGGGTAACTTTTACTTTTGCATCTTCCTCCTCATCACCTTCTAACATTTTTCCTACAAACTGATTTTTTCATTTATTATAAGCAGCATCGTCTGGCCAATTAAAATTTAGAGTTTCTCTTTGTATAATCACTAAAGAATTTGCAATTTCCTCTAAATCATCAAACTCTTTTCTCATGGAATTATAAAATAACTGTATCTTTACTAATTCTTTGTTTGTCCTTGCCCAGAGCTAGTGGCCAATTTCACTCATGATGTTCTTGATTCTTTCATAAAATAATTCATCCAACTCCTTTTTCCATTTTTCCTTTTCCTTTATTGTATCAACAGATTCTAAAGCACAAGGAAATAAAGTGAGATTTTCAGCAATATACTGGGAAAAACAAAGTGTTAATCTCTTCTGCAAAGAATCCCTTTTATCATCAAAATCTTCTAGTTTATTTAACAAATCAAAAAATTTCTCTACTTGATGATAAGGCATTTGGATGGTAGATATACACATAATTGTGATATCATTATTCCTCTCCCTCCACTTCTATGCAAGGGGAGCCAATTCATCCTTATCTCTATTCAACTGATCCATGAGGGTTGAAATTCTTGTCAACTGATCAAAGAAGGTTGACCATTGTATTTTATCCCTTAAATACATCACACCTTGCTTTAATTTTCCTTCATATTGATTTCTTAATTCTACCTGCAACTCATGTAATTTGGTTTTTTCTTCTTCAAAGTCCTCTGCAGTATAGAATTGGGGCCTTTCAAGGATGTCTACTATTTCAACCATAGGGGTTGTTCTATCAAATGACTATGGAGGTTATTCAATTCTAGGTGCACTGGATTCTCCCACCTTTCTTTTCCCAAGTATCTTCTCCATTTGAGACACTTTGTTTTCTAGTGACTGTATCTATATACCCCTTTCCTCATATGCTTTTAAAAATTCTTCAAACCTAGCATTGAGTTGGGTAAACTTATCTTCTTCCTGGCTAGATACAACACCACCCAATTTCAGCACTTCTGAGGCCATTCCCATTATTTGCTTACTACTTACTTCACTAGCCTTGTATACTATCAATGTACCAGTATGCTTTGTAGTGGGAAACTCATGCAGCCTAGTATTTTCCCTCTTTTCCATAGACCATATAACAAGGGCTTGGTGGTCATCACTAAATTTGACTCCTCTATGAGCCTATAATATTTCTTCAGCAGTTGTTAGTTGAACATCTTTCTGCTTCCTTACTGAATAAAAAACAATTGCATTTGCTATATCCCATTCTGGCAAAAGGAGGACTTCTGACTGTCTAACTATTTGCCTCCCAACTTTAGGAGTAAATTGGGAAAAGCCATTCAAAAATTTTGACTTCACCTCTCCCTTAATAACTGAGTCAGGTTTATCTGGTTGCTCAGCTTTTATTTTCTCATAGGCTTTCTCAAAATTTCCCATATTTAAACTCCACAAAAACTGAGCAAAAGCCCTAGATCTTACAAAATTTTCATCATTTATAAATCTTTCAAAAGCCTGTGCAACTATTGGGTCAATTTCCTTACCTTGGTAATCAACAATGGTTAGGTCCAAGGAAGGTGTAGGAGGTTCTTGTGGTTCTCCAACATCCAAGTTTGTAGAAGTGACAATCACATCCCCTTCTCCACCCATTTGTCTAAGTTGTTCCCTTAGAGATGCTTCATCATCTATATGGATTGGGGATTGGCTTGGGGAGTATTGTTCCTTTTGAGAAGAAGACCCCTGCTCTAATTTTTGCCTTTTTGGACAGCGGGCTGCAGATGGGCTTCTCGACCTTTACTTCTGATGAGAGGGTGCTTGTTGCACATTTCGAATCATAACATAACCTGCCCTCTTCTGCAATGTATATTGGCTAGGAGCTACCACATTTCTACTGCTTATTCTTCTTTGTACTTCTGCAGCTTGCTTTGGATGTGTTTCAACATACATAGCTTTCTTTTCATTCATGGTTTGAATTATTATGGCAAAATTATTCATTAATGCTTGTATTTTAGCTCCCCAGTATTTCTTATCTTTCAATGGGTCATACTGGGGGTCAAAAGCATTAATAAATTCTAGGGTCTTACTGAAAACTATCCATTTCTCTTTTCTCAATTCTTGTTCCTGCAATGTGAAGATATTTCTGATTATATCTTCTAGATAGTAAACCTAATGTACCATATGGGAAGCTCTTGCCCTTTGTTTTAAAAGGTCATAGAATCCTTCAGGGTCACTGAATTTGGTGTGAGACTCTACCATGTTATATCTATCCAAAAACAAATTCAGGTGCTTAAACCCTTTTCTGATAAAGACAAAATCATGCACTATAGTAACAATTGGAAAGAAAGTGCCCTTCTTAATCAATTCCCTCTCATCTATAGTGCCTATCTACCATAAGAGCTCAGCAATCCCAATCTTCAAAGGCACATGAAAAGGAAACACATGTGGCTTTCCCATAAAACCATATACCCTTATCACAGTTGAAACATTATAAGGGATTATATCCCCCCAATTATGACTAACCAATAGCCCTTGTGCATGATCTTTAGGTCTAATCAATTCCAACAATGCTTGTGGAATTCTGGGGTTGTCCCCTCTCAAAAGAAATCTCAGCCTAGATGCGAAAAATTTATCAAACCTCACATAACTAGCATCTGTGACTTCTAAAGTCATATCCACACTCCATAACTGCACTAGATTCCTTTCTTCATCCTTGGTTGTTTCCAACTCCATACCCTTGGAGAAGAAAGTGTGTCCCTTGTATAAGCATACATACATCAGCAATGAATACCAACATAATGGTTTGTTTACTTTTCCCCTTGCTATTCCAACCAAACCATTGTGAATCTCTTTTGATAGAAAAGTGGCAAAATATAGAATGGTACTCATTCCAAATTGAAGGGTTTGAGCCATTATAAGGACAATAGAACCTAGAATTTGATCACCTTCATCTATCCCCAAAATCTTGCAAAGAGAAAAATAAAGTTCTTGAGCTCTCAAGTTGAAATGCCTTCTCAAGAATGGCTCTCGGGTACTAGTTGTAATCACAAGAAAATTACCAACCTTGGCAGCATGCTATTGTAGTGGCCCTATTCTTAGATAAATTTGTTGTGCATCATATCTGGCTTGTAGATCAACCATATCACTGATTTCATGCACAACGTGGTTAGGGTTAAGGTTGAAAATGTCACTGAATAGCTCAGGACAAACCCTAAAAAGATTGATTCCAAAATGATTTTTTACCCATCCCATAATAGGATCATATTTCTTTGCCAGGTCCATCAATAAATCACTATCAAAGAAAATAGTGGGGATTACTAGTTTACCAATATCAAACTTCCAAACATTACTCATAGGAGTATCCAGTTTTTGCTTCAAAAACCATTTCTTGAATAACTCTAGACCTCCCATGGAAACCTGATCATCTCTTACCCAATTAGCTGTGTCATAAAAACCCTCTACTACAACTATTCTGGGATGTTTTGGGATGAATTCCCTCCCCTTAGTTATTTCATGCACTGATAAGGGAAATTTTTCAAGAAAGTCATCATGCATAGAATGTTTCAAATAATCTATTTTCCTAGTAAACTCTTTTCGAGGAGACATTTTGAATGAACCCTAGAAAATTCTACAACAACAGATACTTCAAATTTACTTAGAAAACCACAGAGTACTTACCCACCAAAATTCATACTTCTGCACTATGGGAAAACTTCTGCAATTCTACTGGATTGTTAACCAAGAATTTTTGTGCCCTAGCTCTAAAAATTTTGTATGCCCTGATATTCTCTCTGTGCTTTAGTGGTTCATTAATGGTGAAATCGTGGGCTCTTATCATGCAATAAAATCGCACATATAAGGTCTGGATCATATTTACTCTTAGTAACCATTACCTACAATTTGCATCCAAGTTTGTCAAATGGTCTTGATTCAAAGAGTAATGAGCATTATGGCTTTTAAAACAATGCTACATGTCACAATTTTGCCTCCTCGCATTATTTAAAATCCCTTCATCTTAGAATTACAGGGGAGTGTCGTTCATCGATCAAGACAAGATTGACGATCTAACTAATCCACTTTTTAATAAAAACTAATCAGCTGTACTAACCAATAACAAACTACCATATGGGCGCATGCCGTCTGACCACATTCCACTCCAGCAAATCCCACATCATCTTCTGGGTGAGCAAGTACTTGCCATCATTTAGTACACGTGTCATGCTAGCGCATTCCCGCTTTCCTTATTTAACAAGCATTTTCAAATTGCAGGCTTGCGCCAGTCGTTGATCATTGAAAAATCATTGGTGATACTAATCTTACCCTGCAGAGCATCTAAACAGAATTTTTGATGTCACCATAGACATGTGTTTGCAAGGCGCATTCTTGTTTTTCTTAAACATTTCTCAAATTCAAAATGCGGGGAAGCACCTTTCGTTGATCAAGATAAAGATCATCGATCAAGAACAACTTTTCACTTTATGCTAGTATTATCCACTTGGGCCAATGACATGACTACTTTTAACCCGCATGTTCTGACTATTGTGTTTAAACATTTGACACCTTTCTGGCCCAAGTCATAAATATCTCCAACTAAGCACCTTTGGTAGAACCTATGGTGTGACTCTTGCATTCTTCATGGTCTGGTCCCACTGTGACACATGTCGCAAAGGCACAATCTCACTTTTCTTATCTAACTTGTAGCTTCATAATGCGAGATTGCGCTAACTGTAGATCTTTGAAAGATCTACGATTGATAAGACTTCATTTCCATCCAACAGTCAAAACTCCTCCATGTGGCACATCTGGCAGTACATGTCATCAATCATTTATAGTGTGGCATACTACTTTGCAAATACCTAACCCCACCTTGCCACATGTCACAAATCCACTTGCCCACATTAGTTATTTCCTATGCAGTTTCAAAGTGCGAACATGCACTGGCCTTTGATCTCTGATAGATCAATAGTTACATAAACTTCATCTTTTGAGTAGCATATTGGCTAATAGTGATGAATGATGTTCCTTCACCTGTTCCAACTCATCTAACATACATCACAGAGGAAATCTCACCATTATTCTTTTAATAGTGGGCCCATCTCATCAAATCGTGCCACTTGTCCAATTTTTGCTTCCCCGCATTATTTATTTGTCGAGCATATTCTTCTTGCTAGAAAGTGCTAGCTCTTGATTGAGATGAAATCAATGGCTGATGCTTCTTAATGGCTAATTCTTCTTGGTGATAAATGACATATCTCTGCAGGCAAATCCTCTAATGGCATCGCAGGAAAATTAGGACATGCACAAAAGTACTGACAAACCTACAAAAGTTCTTGACAATTTATGATTCACCGAAACTTAGGAATGTAAAGGCAACGTGTCACCAAGTCGCATTCCTGCTTTACTTAAAGGCCTTGCATCTTGAAAATGCGAGTATGTGATGCTCGTTGATCTGAACAAGATCAATGATTAAAAATACTTTGCATCATCAGAGGTAATTGCTAATAGAATGATTAATCAATTTGTATGCTAAGTGCAGTCACGTAGGATTAAAAAAAATATAATGACCTCATGCTTATGCAAGCCCTGCCTTGGGGAAAATGTCAGTGAAAATTTTTTTTTGAAAACAATTTTGAGGGTATTCTAAAGCTAGGTCAATCTGATGACTTTGAAAAACACAAGGAATAAAACCCTAGCTTTCAAAATTTCAAGATTTAAATGATTTTTCACAAGATTTTCCTTTAACCTCTGCATAGTGAAAAATTAGGCCAACACTCAGCACCTATTACACTCCATCTCACTCGACACATATATGATTTTGACTCACTTGGCATATGAAGCATTTTGACTTGCTTGGCATCAACTATGACTCGACACCTATATGCCACTCGACACTTATATACTACTTGTCACCTATTGAAATACTGACTCGGCACACACTATGGCTTGTCATGCATAGTGTACTTAGCTTAAATGTAGAAAGTAATTAAGTGTATTGACACTCAAATGTCAAAACCATCTAAGGACCAACATGTACCTCTTTGAGAGTCATTGCAGCCTCATTTTGGTTTAGATATCAAGAGAGAGTATCATGATAATGATGACAATATAGGGTTTGGGCGATGATAGTATAATGGGAAGCTCTACAAATAAGGTTCTAGCATTGGGTACATGTGAGGTGGGGAGATATGATACCATTTAGTAGGTAAGCATGAATTTTGTGGTACCATGGGGATACGGGACCAACCAAGATGCATACCCGTGTCAACTCATCATTCTCATATGCAGGTTTGTGTAGCTACTCAACCAAGAATACATACTGTATAGCCTCATGCAATATTTCCAAAAGGGAACCAATAGTAGCCATGGCATCTACTACCTTATTTTGTAGTCTAGGTATCTGTGTGAATTAGAGTTGAGTAAAATGTTCCTTTAATTGATCCAACAACTCCTTGTAAAGTAGTAGCTTCTCATCTTTGGTCTAATATTCATTCAAGGCTTGTTTGATGATAAGCTAGGAATCACTGTTGACATGTAGCTCCATGATATTCCATTCAATGGCTATCTTGATCCCTACAACAAGGGCTTCATACTCTGAGATGTTATTGATACACTAAAACTATAGTTTGAAAGATTTAGGAAAGTAATCTCCTTGAGGTGTGACCAAGAGTATGCTAGTGCCAGAGCCATGAGATTTGTAAGAGCCATCAAAGTATAACTTCCAGGATGGTTGTTCTTTTATCAAGTAGAGGTGTTCATCTAGAAATTCCATAATGAGAGGGTGGTCCACAATCAAGGGTGCATCTACCAAGTGATCTATAATAGCCTGGCCTTTGATGGCCTTTCTGTGAACATATTTTATGTCAAATTCAATGAGAAGCATAACCCATTTAGCTAGGTGTCTTGTGAGTACTGTGTGAGATAACATGTATTTTAATGGATCAATTCTAGATATTAGTTGCACAGTGTGGCTTAACATGTAATGATTTAACTTCTGAGTGGAAAATACCATAGCTAAGAAAGTCTTCTCCATCAGTGTGTAATTGAGCTCATATCCCACTAAGGTATGAATGATGTAGTAAATAGCTCTTTTCTTTCTTGTATCATCAAGTTGTGCTAGAAGAGAACCTAATGTTGTGGAAGTAGTTGTAATGTATAATATGAGTGGATGCCCTGCAACTAGAGGAACCAAAATAGGTGGATTAGCCAAGTATTTCTTTATGATCTCAAAGTTTCACTGGCAAGTAGGGTCCCATCTAAAGTTTTGATCCTTCTTAAGTAAATGTGTAAATGGTTGGCATTTATTAGCAAGCTAGATGATTAACCATCTAATGGATTGAAGTTTCCCCTAGAGAGAATGAAGGTGCTTGAGTGTCTTAGGAGGAGCCATATCCATGATGGCCTTGAACTTTTTAGGATCAATCTCAATACCACACCATGAGACAATGAATCTTAGGATCTTTCCTAAGGTAATGTCAAAGGCATATTTCTTAGGATTGAGCATGAGATGATATTTAGCCAATCGATCAAACACTTCCTCGAGATGAGATAAGTGATCAAGGGAATTAAGAGACTTAACTAAAATATCATCTACATAATCCTCAAGAGTCTTATGTATTAGGTCATGGAAGATGACTATCATGGCATGCTAGTATGTTTCCTCGACATTCTTTAGCCCAAATGGCATCATGTTATAAAAGAATGCTCCCCAAGGTGTGGTAAATGCCATTTTATGTTGGTCTTCCTCTGCTATTTTAATCTAGTTGTATCTAGAGAAACCATCCATGAGTGATAAGAGCTCATGTATTGTGGTGAGATCAATAATCATGTCTATATTTGGTAATGGGAAATCATCCTTCGAACAAGATTTGTTGAGATCTCTGAAGTCTATGCATATTTTGATATCACTAGAAGGTTTTGTAACAAGTACCATGTTAGAAATCCATTCAGAATAATCTATTGGGTGAATGGTTTTTAACCAATAAAGCAACTTTGGGATGCATCTTATGGAGCTTTCGCTTGACAAGTTTGGCCTTTGGATCCATAGCTAAATGGTGTACTACCAACTTGGGGTCTAACCCCGACATGTCTTGATAGGACCATACAAAGCAACCAACATTCCCATGAAGGACTTCAATGAGAAGATCTACCTGCTTAGGTGGTAGAAATGTTGTGATATATGTGATATGTGGTATCTTAGCTAGATTGATATTGAGTAGTCTAGTTTTCTCTATTAAGACTAAAGATATGGGAGGCCTATGCTCTTATGGAGGAAGGATGAAATCCGCATCCTTGGGTGCCTTTGATAATTTTTCACCATCAGATACATCCTTTATTTTTCTTTCATTTTTTGAATCATCCAATGGTGCCCCAGAGGAGTTTTGACCAGAGGATGTGTTTCTTTTGCATTTTTTCTTTTTTGTTTCATTTTTCAATTCAATTTTGTGATTGGAGACTTCCTCCTCTCCAAAGTAACCTACTGGATCTAATTTCTAGACATATGCTAATGGTGGTGGTGGTCAATTATGTGGTGTTTCTACCCCCATGAATTTAAGGATTGCTTGCTTGGTAGAGAATTTTTCAACAAGGACAACACTTGGTTGGTCCCAATCAATGAGTTTGGGGTGAGCTAGGGGTAGGTCTATAAGATTTAGGGACAATTGGCAGAGCACAAATGCTCCTAGGATAATTTCATCAAGGAAAATATCATCATAGGATTTCTTTTCTACTTCCTCAGGAATGTCTTTGACCTCAATAGGATTGGTTTGGATGTTCATGAAGTCATGGCCTTCCTTCATAGTGCCCCCAATTGTGGGGAGTCCATAGCTTAAGCCCTACTTTTTCTTTTCTAGGTATGCCTCTACAGGCTGCCTAATACCTAATTCTAGACTTCTTAGACCACCTCCTTGATAATCCCATTGTTCAGTGGCTAGATGATGTGACCATGGCTACTTTTGTTTAAAGTTTTCAAGAAGTGCTTCACTTTTAGGAGGTGGCTCCTTGTATAGCCATGTGTTAAGCTCTGGCACAATTTCCTCTCCATCAAGGATACCCTTGGTAATAAATGTCATAAGGCCCATCCATTTGAGTTGAGGGTTTGTTTTTGGTCTTGGCCATTGATGTGTTAGGCATCCTTGAGTATGTGGATCATGTGGTAGGGTGCTGATAGCAAAAGCATCTATGAGATTGTACTTGCCACAACCTTGTTAGTTGATCTTAACTATGGAAAGAGTGGAGGCTAAAATGGTATCTGAATTATGATAGGTGCCAGAGGAACTGGCCGTGGTGTGGCCAATTTTAGTTACAGGATCATGGTTGGTATATGAAGCTTTGACCACATTACAATAAGCAAAGGGTTCAGGATCTGTATGGATGGTTTCCTCAATGTCATTATGCAAAAAATTTACGAACTGATGACATGTGGATGGAATGGCCTTCATGGCATGAATCCATGGGCAACCAAAGAGGATGTTATATGGAAGGTTAAGATCAACTACGTGATAAATTATTTCCTAAGTGGCTGGGCCAACTCTTAGAGGGAGCAAGATGGTTCCTTCAGTGGTGTGCTCCAAATTATCATATGCTTTGATGGTGATTACCTCATTAATGATATCTATCTCAGTGTATCCTACCTATTTGATGAATTTTAAAGTACATAGATTCAAACTGATCCATTATCTATAATGACCCATTTGACTCCAAAGTTAGAAACCATGACAACTATGCGAAGTGGAAGGATATGATCGGGTTCAACTACTGGGATGTCAATGGTTTTAAAGGATAAAGCACATGATGCTGAAAGATGGCCAACCAAGTTGTGGAACTCAATGGCATTTATGTTAGTGGGGATGTGTGACTCATGGAGAGTACTGTCAATGATCTCTTGATAAAGTGGGCTTGTTTGCAAGAGATCCAAAATTGAAATATGAGCTGTTGTGTTTTAAAGGTGTTCCAAGATATTATACTATGATCCTAATGAAGGTGCTCTAGATGGAGGTGGTCTTGATGGTGCAGACACTAGTGGCCTAGTGATGTTGAGTAGAGCTTGATGAGTAGTAACTACACATTGGGTATCTAGGCCTTTGATGTTTATAACATTGATAGACGACTCAACTTGGAAGATGTAGCCAATGAGGCTCCCATAGTCCAACTATGCTGAGGTATAGTTTTGAGACTTATCTTAGTTATCACCTTGTTTAGTTTGAGCATTGTTTGGTTTGTTGATAGGAGTGTTTGTAGGTGCTTTTTCTATTTTTTTGTTATAAGGAGGAAAAGCATTTTAATCTATCATCAATCCTACATTGAGTGAATTTTGTGCCCCCACTATGATCTCTTTCTAGTCAATAAGGTGTTGGACATAATCTTTTAGTTGCATGCACTTAAGGGTGGTATGTCCTTTGACATGATGGAATTTTTAGAACTCATTATCCTTATAATAGGGTACTCTAGACTGATTAGGTTCTAAGGGTTGTGTTTGCAGATATCGAACAAGATTATCTTTGGCTAATTTTTCAAATATTGCATGAAGGGGCTCCCCCAATGAGGTGTATGTGCACGATTGTCTCTAAACTTGTGGTTTAGGTCTAGCTGAAAGTGTGATGGCATTAGTTTGATTATAATGGGTAGGTACTTTTTTATTGTTCTTTATAGGTGGTTGCTAATATACAGGGGGTTATTGCTGATAAAGTTGTTGTTGATAAAATGTGGTGGGGTTGTTGGTGGCTGCCTCAATGATATGAACATGTCGGGTGTCAGTGATGACATCTATCACCCTATTCTTTTTCTTATTCTAGTACCATGTTTTGTCATTGTTTGGGCCTTGGTCTTGGGTATTTTCTTTGTAAATTTTTATGACACCATATTTTCTGAGCCCTTGTTCAAGTCCCATCCATTTTTCCTTAATGTCTTTGTATGTTTGTAAAAAGTTCATAACCATGTGATGGGAAAGACTAGGATGTGCATTATTTATGAACATTTTGACAAGGTGACATTCTAGGATGGTACATGAGATCATATTTGTGAGTATTTGCTAACGTTGAAAGTATTCTACAAGGATTTCTCCTCCTTTTTGCTTGGTATGAACTAGGTCTACTACAGATAATTTGGTTTTAACAAGATGGTTATATTGAGCCACAAAGGCTTCAGAAAGATTAGTGAAGGTTTTAATAGTATCCTAAGGGATATGATAGAACCATTCTAGGGTTGGTCCTCCTAAGATTTTTGGAAAAATTTCCATTAGGAATACATCATTATAGGCCACTTCTTGAAAATGCATATAGAATTCTTGGACATGCATGACTAGATCACTTTTGCCCTTAAATTTGTTAAACTTGGGGATCTCAAAGTGTTTAGGAAATGGTGTCATTGTGATGGTTTTGTCAAATGGATATGGGCAATGATTTTTAAATTAAAAATTTTTGGAGTCTATCCCATTTATGAGGGTTTTGAGAGAATTTTTCATTTCCTCCCATTCAGAGTTTATAGGTGGGGGAGTGGATTCCCCCAATCCAGCTGACCACAACATAGGATACATGACAGATTCTAAAGATTGATGTGGAAAACCCTAATTTCCATATGGTATCTCTAGAAAAATATGTTGCACAACTGGTGGGATGGATGCTATGGGTTTTTGGAATGTAGTTTGTGCATATTGTTGTGTCTACTGAGAAGATGGTTGGTGGAAGGGTAATTATTAGTTTGTTGCCCTATGAGATAATTCTACGTGGATACTTGAGGATATTGCTGGTGTGATGATTACAACTGAAAGGGTGGTAATGTTGGTAATGTCTGAGCCACGCTTTGGGAATATATACGTTGCCCAATATATGTTGGTTGCACACCTATTTGAGAAAGTGATTGATTATGAATAGGTGTGAGGTAATTAATATGAGGAAGAGTACTCATAGTAGGGAACTGTAGTGGAGGGATGGTTTGGTTATTGCCTAAGGGTGGTATAGAAAATTAGTTTGTAAGGGGTGGTAGAGAATAGCTTTGTGAAGTGAGGGATGAAAGTATCTAAGGGATGGACATGGATGCTATGGTAAAGGGGAGGCTAGCAGTAGGTCCTTGTGCCATAGTAACATTCCAAGGTCCCAAAGGAAATGAGGTTAAAGTACTTTGGCTAGCTATAAAGGGGTTGATAGTGATGTTGGGTGGGATGGAAGATGAGGTATTTGACCCTAGTGGCGACATTTGAGTAGTAAATGGACTAGGTGCATTGTGAGGTAGAAGTGAAAAGGTAGTGTTGCTGGATAAAAATGAAGGACTTTTTGGAGTAGGAAAATGAGTGGTGGAAGAAGATATAGATGATACACTTGGGGTTGTTTGAGATGTAGTATGTACTAAGGGTTGAGTGAGGATGGGATGGGTGTTTTGTGGAATGGGAGCAGTCACTTTGGTTGAGGGTATATTTGGGTCTGCTAGTTCTGTCTTTAGTGGTTGGTACCCTTTTTTGAGTGAAGAGAAAGGATCACTAAAGATAAATGGCCCCATGGATGGTGGTTGCCACCCAAATAGAGGATGTGTAAGATCTAAGATGTTGTTAGGTGGTGGACACCCAAATTCAAAAGCACTAACATTATCCCTTAAGAAATTTTCCATGATGGTTTCCTTTTTTTAGTCTATGATGGCATTAATAATGGTGGTGTGACCAAGTTGGCTCATGAAAGCATCAATATTCATGGAGGAAACTATCTCTTTTATGATTTGTGGGGGTTGATATGGTGGCATCATGGAAACTATGGGGTATGACTGAGCTTGAGATGTGTTACTACTATGAGTAGGATCCATGTCCTTTTTCTATGTGTTCTTACAAAAACATGTGGTGGGTAGCATGAAAGGATGAGTTTCCTAAGGATGAAAATACAAAGAGGGATGATGCTAAGTGTATATGATACTTTTAGTGCTAAGTGAAGGAGGTTGTGTTTCCCTTAAATATGATTGTGGAAATATGATGGTGATATGAAATGTGTGGCTCAAACCTTCGGCTCAAGGTGATGTGGGACACAAATGACAACCTATTTCTAGAAAATGATGAGTTTGAAGGATAACTATGATGGTGGGATGAATGATGCTAAATGTTATTAAGTAAGTGCAAAAATGGTGGAAGGTGCTAGGTTTTAATAATTCATGTGGAGGATTCTTTTTTGAAAACCTAAGATGGGAGGGGGTGAACCTATTTTAAATGGTTGTGTGGGGGAGTGGCTCCTATATGAGAGACTAAAAGTATGAGGGAATAAGTGCACAAGTGTGTGTGGAAAAATAAAGACCCATTCAGAGTGAGTCACACTGGAGTTGTTGGTAAGGCTATGGTTGACACCTCGTCAAAAATTTTGGTTCAAATTTGGTAATCCTGCTCGATTTGTAATGCAACGTCTACTCTATCTTTCTCAATTTGGTCCAACTTGGCAATCCTTGGGTTGGGGCTATGTTTTTTGTGTTCTTCATCTATCTCCTTGTAAATTGTTATTTGTGGAAGTTTAGCCTTTTCAAATTTATCCTTAGGTTGGCCTAACATGGGGTTTTATAAGTAGTGACTACACTAAGTATAACTTTTGACCTTGGGTTGGAATCATAAATCAATTGAGGGATAGCTAAGTTTCTTGAAATGGTAAAGTAGTGAAGTGGAGAAAACTAGACTTTTAGGTTTTTTTGTGAATGAACTTGCTAACAATCTTTTGGTCAAGAAGTAAGGAGTACTTGTTTTGAAGAAAAATGTGTTATTTTCAGTCAAGTAGGATAGGTGATAAAGTTATTTTGAAAAAGGGAAAACTTTTGGATGAATGATAAAAAGGGGGTTTGTTTGCAACTAAATTTTGTTAGGTAGTATGTCTTAGAGACAATAAGTATAGTTTGGAACAAGGTAAGGATAAACTAAAGAGACAACATGTTGTTGCGAATGGGCTTGCTAACAACTTCTTGCATATGAAAAGATGGTGTCTTTTAAAGGCAATATGTGTTATTTTCGGTCAAGTAGGATGGGTGATAAAGATATTTTGAAAAAGGGCAAACTTTTGATTTTAAGGATAAAGGGTTTATAGTTAGGACTTGTTTTGTGTTTTTGTTGTTTTGAGGGAACAAATATAATATTTAGACAAAGGGAAAGTTGGACCAACAAGACAAAAGTTGTTTTGAATGGACTTGCTAACAACTATCTTTTAATCGAGAGTAAAAGTGTTTTTTTTTTGGTCAAGTAGGTAACAAGGATTGGATTGAGAAAAAAAGATTATTTACAACTAGATTTTGTTGGGTATTGTGGTTTTTTAGATAACAAGTATAGTTGTAAAAAAGGTAAGGATAAACCAAGAAGGAAAAACATTTTTGCAAATGGACTTGCTAACAACCATTTTTTGAGATAGTAAAGGTGGAATTTTTCTCTAATATGAGGGTGTTTATGAACAAACAATTTCTCAAAGGACAAAGCAACTTTGAGAAAGGAAAACATATGATCTCTTTAGCAAAAGGATTTTTTATAATAACCACAAAATTGTGTATGTTTTAAAAATGTTTTTCACGAGTCTTGAGCACAAATAAGATAGTTCAAACACATGCTTTATCCCTAAGGTCAAATTTTGATTGCAATATGCTATTCAACAGCTCACAACTTGGTGTCTCTTGATTTTAGTGCAATATGTCCCTCTAATCAAAGAGGTGAGTTGATAAGGGAGTCGATCGACAAATGATACACATCAAATAATCTTCAAGGCATGGCAAATAGAAGTCCCCATTCTATAGGAACAATGACCCTTGGAGATGAAACTCGAGTGGCCTTATGCCTCTACCAAGGGAGCACAATGGTGAGTAATCTTAAGGGATGCTATTTCCCTTGCACCGTGAATGAATGTTCCATGGAAAAGAAGTGAGATACTTTTGACTAAAAGACTTTTAAATGGGTTTGAGACATCTCACCAAATGGTTGTTATGTATGTGATCCACTTAAGAATCTATTACTAACATGATGAGATCATGGGTAATTTTTCCCACCTCAGGCTACCCCTTGAAACAAACCACCTGAACTTGCATAATAGAGTGAGAAATTTTACCTTTCCCCTAATTTATACACTAGCTAGATTTTTTACTGGTTTGAGCTTCTTGCCAAAGGGGAAGCACTTCCTAGAGGTGGATGAACTCACTAGAAGCACTCCTAGGTTATTGTAGATGATCTTGCTAACAAATTTGATACATGCATCATGTATTTTAAGGTCTTAAGATGCAAGAAATAGAAAAGTCAAGGATGTGCTAAAAGGCACAATCTCAATACATGCAAGACACTTGATTTATTGCTATTTGGACACTTTAGTGCTCTATTTTATGACTTAAAGACTCACATGATTAACATTCAAAGGTTGTTTCCAACTTAACAATGTTGCCAACAAAATAAATCGAGTCAACAAAAGGGAAATCGAGTGCGAAAGCTTTAAAGAGGAGGGAATAAGAATATTTTTGACTTTAGAGCATTCAAGATTGGATGAAGTTTATTTTAAGCACCAAATTTGAAGTGTTTGCACATAATGTTCATTAGCACTTAAAAGAAAATGTTAATCGCATTGGTTCAATTTTAAGCCTTAATCATTCATTCTATGAAAAATGCAAGATTTGTTCAATTGTAAACTATTAAAAGAAAAATTATGATAATAAAACTTGCAAAAAACTAGTTAGCATAAAAACCTACAATAGAATGTATCAAAATTACAATAGAGAAATCAACGCTGCAAACCCACGAGAATAGTTAGCAAATCCCACAAGTGCAAAAATGTGGTCGAAAGGTTGTGAGAGTATTGCACATGACTAGTAAAGAAATGCAAGAAATCAAGCCATAGGATGAAAATTCATAGAGCGATCCTGTGGATGGTTTTAGCAGCATTCCCATGGACAAGTTCTTCGAAAAGTTTGACTAACAATAGACAAAGTGCATTTTGAAGGTTTGACTAAATGTAGGATGCATTCCTATACGTGTAATAAAGTGATCCCACAGGCTAACTCTGGCATTCCCATAGGAAGAAGAATGGAAGGGATGTAGGGGCTACTTTAGAACACATACAGAAGATGGTTAGTGATAAACAATGAACTTTCTTGCATGGGTTTTCATTCCCACTGGTGTGTAGCTATAATCCCATGGTTGCAGGTTTGCATTCCTGGGGTTGTAGGATCACAAGAAAAAATGTTTTTGGAGTGTTGAAAAGGAAAAAATGATCAGATGGCTAGGAGTGTATTTACTAAAGAGTGACTTGTGTACCTACGGGAATGTTAGCAAACCACCTACAAAAACCCACAAGCATAAAATATTATTTTTGTTAATTTATCACAAAAAACCCAAAAAACATGATTAGATTAACCTAGATGTGGGCTCCCACCGAGCGTGCCAAAATGTATCACCTAATATCTAGTAGTGTAAATTGAATACTAATACTAACAAGAGCATTAACAAAACTAAAAAAAACTAACACTTAAGATAGGACTCAATGGTTATCACCACAAAAGGAAGCAAACCAAGAATGGTAGGCTCCTTATGGTATAACCCATGATGAAGTAGATTGGTCCCTGATAAGTTGAGATGTGTGCTCACGATTGTGCTCAAGCTTTGAGTGGATGGATGTTGTGCATGGAGGATGGTTTGAACAATGGAGGTATGGAGGGATTTCAACATTACAATGGTATTTTGGTAGTTTTCAAGCTCTCAAAATAGTATTATAACATTGCATGAAAGGTGGATGATATTTTTGAAGAGAGAGGGTTCCATTTATAGGCTAAGGGGTAGACAAATGGATGGTCAAGATGCAAGGATGAAAAAATGGTGAGGGAGGGTCAAGATTCACTCAAAAAAGAGTACATAGATTGTGCTTGTTTAGAGCCAATAGGGAAGTGACACATGTTAGAGAGTGATTAGATGAAGGGAAGGCAAGGTGGATGGTCAGAAAAGGAGCTTCAAGAGATAAGGGCTCCATAAATGCTCATAAATTCTTTTTAAGAGTCATAAAGGGGGATGTAAGAGTCATAAATGTTGGAGGGTGAGGAGAGGAGATATTTTGACTTTAGCTTAGGCTAGCAAATCTTAACCCTTTCTTAAGGTTGTGCACATGTTTAGGAAGGGGATTAGGATTAGCTTAGAAAGGGGGTCAGGGAGTAAGTGGTTTAGCTTTGATGAGATGGGTTAGATAGGTGGCTAAGTGAGGTTAGTATGGGTGAATGGGTTGGAATAGGGGCTAGGATAGGGTTTAGGAATGCTTTTAGGATTTTAGATATTTTATTAAATTATTTATTTAATAAAATGGGGGTATGGGATTAAGTTAAATAGATTTGAGGATTTATTTAATTTAATAGAGGAAAAGGGGTTTAATTGATAAATTGATTTTGGGTTATCATTTCATTTTATCAATTGGACTATAGTTAATTAAATTAATTAATCAACTAGGGGATGATGATTAATTAATTAAATAATAAATATTTAATCAATAATGTCTTAGGAGATGAAAAAATATGATTACCTATTGTGTAATCAGATTTAGGTGTCTACACAAACTAGTCTTCTTAAGAAAATGACTTTGATACCCATTGTTGGGATACTTTAGAATAACTAAGAGGGGGGGTGAATTAGTTATTCAAGGTCTAGATGTATAAATAAAATCTTTTACAACTCAGTAAACTCATAAAACATTCATACCCATGCATGCATCCATAAGATTATGCAATCACTAAAACTTTTATGTTACTATCAAATCAACTTGTAGAAATGTAAAGCATGAAACATAAAAAATTCATCAACACACTTGACACAAGGATTTATGTGGAAACCCAATTTGGGAAAAACCACCAATAACATGCCACTCCTTTTCACTCTTCTAAAGTGATGCCCTATGAAAGGCCAACCCTATTAAAGGTTACAATACACACTGTTAAATGTGACCCGATTAAGGGATTTCAATCACCTTGTTAGACATGAGCCTTGTTAGAGGACTTTAGGCCATTCACTTGGAATGCCACCTAGTTAAAGGATTTACAAATGAATATTTGGTCAACCTTAATCCAAAGGATTTATCCTAGACTGATACAATTGTTAGAGAGTAATAAGAGAGCTTTGATCTGATACAACTTACAACTTCTCTTGCAAATTATAGATCTATGTTCAATTCTTAATTTTACTTGGCCTTCATACTTTGTAGTTCTAAAAACTTTTTCACCCTTGAATCATTCATCTCCTCAATCCTTCTTTCTTAACATGCCATTGTAGACTCTTCTCTTGGGTCACTTAATGAAGTCAAACCCTTAACTCCTTCTCTTCCTTAAGTTCTTGCAAATGACAAATTCTACTTCATGACTAGACATTCCTATAAATAGGAAATTAGCATACTTTTCCACTCATTTTCATCATCCAAATTAGGGTTTGGATGGATTAGGTAGGATACACTGTATCTACCCCATATCTTGTATCTCTTTTGGAAACTTCTCCTAGAACCTATTTGAATTCACCTCAAAAATAGTTTACTTCAAGTTCTGTGCCACTAGTTCATCAACCTTATCTTTCTTCTAGTTCACAAGTTTCAAGAAAACAAACTTATTAGGTTAGATTTAGTGAATCTTTTATCTTTAACATAATGTAGTAGCTTGACATTATCAACCTTCTAATGCTCAACACATACTGCATTGCTTGACATTTGTTATGAACTCACTCAGCATCAACTAAATTTTACTGATGCTTGGCGTCCACTAAACTTTTCTCGACATCAATTGTCTTGCTTGACATCCACTAGAATTTTCTGTCACTTGGCTCAAACTCACTTTTTTCTTAGCTTGCATTATCTTTTCTTGGCACCTACTATCCACTTGGTAAAGCTTGATAGACAAAATTTTCTTCTAAACTTTCTAAGTGTATCCAACATATGTAACCTTAAGTGGATTATCAATACATCATGTCATCACTATCTTAAGTAATCCTTGTACTTCATTACATAATCACAACTCAACCTTTCCTCTAGGTGCTTTTGTTACTCTTCATCAATCAACTATGTGATAGTACTTAAATCTTATAAGTAGTTGTCTTACCAACAAATAGCAGGTTTGACATCAGTGAAAAAATAATGATTGAAACGCATAGTATTCTTCAACAATCTCTCTCTTTTAGTAATCTCTCTCAATAATGATCTTTAAAAAAAAAAATCATATCTCAACAAGAAGGACCTAGAAGATTACAAATTTTTTGTATATGTCTATGAAGGTGAACCTAATATCGTACCTAAATCTAAGAGTTCACCTGAAGTGATACAAATTAAAGACATTTTGAAGTCTCAGTAGAGGACTGTTGTCAAGCAACAAAAACCTATCAAGCATCATTTTTTGATCTTGAGAAAAAGACAATGACAACCAACCATTAGATGGATGAACCTTTTATACAACTAGAGATACAACAAGAGGGAAATGAAGAGAATGAACATGTTGAACCAAATAAAATACCATGAGAAATAACAAGATCTAAACCTATCCTAGAAAACTATTTAAGAAAACGTCATACATAAGATCAAGTCATTGGAGAAAAATATTTAGGAGTGATGACAAGAAATAAATTGAAGAATGATACATGTTTGTTGTTTGAGTTTGAACCCAAAATAGTTAAGGATGCACTTGAGAATAAAAAGAATAGAACTTTGTCACTACTACCTAGAACAAAGAACAAGAGTGTGATTGGAACAAAATAGGTATTTAGAAACAATATGAATAAGAAAGGTGTAGTTACAAGGAACAAGGCAAGACTAGTTTGTAATGGATATGCATAAGAAGAAGGAATTGACTATGAACAAACCTTTTCTCTAGTTGCAAGGTTGGAAGGAGTGAGAACATTTCTTACATATACTTCTTACAAAGGTTTTAAAGTTTAATAAATGGATGTGAAGTCTAGTTTTCTGACTGGATATTAGAAGAAGTCTACATTGAACAACCTAGAGGATTTGTTGAGATTAGCAAGAGAAACATGGTATGTAAGTTATATGATGTGGGAGTATCTTGGGTGTAAGAGAAATCTTGAATCACCCAAAAATATTTTATTTGAATTATCTGAATAAGGGTTGTCTAAATGTAGAGTTGTTATTTCGAGAGGCTTGCTACTTAGTAAGTCATTCGTACAAGTTCAGAATATCCTAATTTCAAAGGTGGATGTTCATCTTGGATATATTATCCTACTGGCTAAGGCTTAGTGCCATATCATGAGTATTCATGGATTTATTATGGATTTTTGTTGTGTAGTTTTGGTATAAAAAATTTAGACTCATTGTTGAAGGCCTAAATGTACCCAGATGAGGCCCAAAAACTCAATGGATGGGTGCTTGCATGGATCCAAGCTTGTAGATATGAAGTTGAGGATTTTGAAAAGTGGGTATAATAATCAATCAAACAAATAGTTCAAAAGTTATGGCCTTCCAAAGTTAGGTAGACCAAAAGTTCCAAAAGAAATGTCAAAAATATGTTTGGCCAAATCTATATGTAATATTAGTCTCTCAACCCTAGGTATTAAGTTTGAGTGTCTAGAACCTTCTCAGGTGAAATAAAATTGTTTACTTAAGAAATGCCCATACATTGTCAAGGACAACTCAGGGTGATAGTTTGTAGTTTTATCTTGTAGATTACTATAATGAAGGCACCCATGTGGGTTAGCCTATTGTAATTTTAAATTTTCTAATTCAACATTTGTCGCGATAATAAGAAGCCCATATTTTGTTCTCACAAATTATTGTTATTTCTTTGTTTATGTTATGTGTTTATGATATTAATAGGTGCACCCTTCATCAAGTGGTATTAGAGCTAGAGTTCTTGTGTGTGTAGACAAATCATGACTATGATTCAAATCACACCAAGATAGTGGTTTGGGCTAAGCAAGTAGGTCAATGATCAATTGTGAGGTAGTTTGCACTAGGGTTTCAGCAGAAGCAAAAAAATTTCTCCAAGTTGAGAGCATGGTGGAAGGCTTGTATGTGTTACACCTAAGGGTTTTAGAGCCCTCTAGAGGAAAATGAAAGCATTATAAGAATAAATTCACAAAGGAATAAATTTTTTCATAGGAAATGATGAAAGTGAGGATGAAAGAGAAGAAGAAGGAAACATTGATCAAGTGGTAGTAGAGAAAGTTCTTAACCCAAAGGCAGAAAAACATTTTAAGGCCATTTTCAAGATTAGAAAAATACCTATGTTTTATGTTCCCACATTTTTTGGAAATCTTAACCTAGAGGAATTGATCAACTGGATCAATGAATTGGAAGAGTACTTTGAATATGAAGATATTGAAGATCCAAACAAGGTCAAGTTTGTGAAGGCCAAATTGAAGGGTCATGAAAAGACCTGGTGGCAGGAGATTTAGTTGGAGAAAAATAGAAGAGGGAAGGGAAAAATCACCAAATGGGATTAAATGATAGCTAAAATAAAGTGATAGTTCATTCTCAAGGATTATGAGCTCGATCTGTTGAATAAAATGTAAGGGTTGAAGGAAGCAGGAAGATTAGTTCAAGAGTATACTGAAGAGTTCTACCAAGTTCTTATTAGAACTAGCCATGTGTAATTTGATAAGGAGAAATTTTTGTGTTATCTTAATGGGTTAAGGCCAAGAATTCAAGAGGAGTTGTGTCTAGTTTGAATAACCATTATTAAGGAGGCATCTTAGTTTTCCCTAAGAGTTGAGGACAAGTTGAGAAAAAATTTTGATAACAAGAATAGTGGAAGTGGTAGTAGTGGAAGATCTAACAAGTAGCCTTACAGAGGCCAAAATGATGATCAAAAGAACATGGATGAGGTAGGTAGTAGAAAAAAAATTTAGAGGGGAAATAATTCCAATCATTTCTATAATCAAAATAATATATATTAGATAGGAAGAGGTAGAGGACAAGGATCTGGAAGAGGAGGTTTCCATGGAAAATAATTTCACTACAAAGAAGAAGGGCATAGAGCATTTGATTATTCCCAACACCAAGGAAGGTATGATTAGAGAATTGAAGGCTAGGCTAGAGTCATCCATGTTGATGAAGATGATATATTATTACATTCTAGAGATGGTAAAAGAGGAGAAGTCCTAGTTAATAGAAGAGTCATGCTGAGTGACAAGAATGAACCTAATCAAAGAAGGAGCATGTTTTACACAAGGTGAAAATGTGAAGATAAGTGTTGTGATGTGATCATTGATGGTCAGAGTATTGACAATATAGTGTCATAAAAGATGGTCATAAGTTGAAGATGAAGAGGTAGGAGCACTTGCATCCATACCGAATTGCCTAAGTACAAGATGACCATAAGATCATGGTCAATGAGCAATACCAAGTGAAGTTCAAGATTAGAAGCTACTAGGATGAGGTTCTATGTGATATCATACTTATGGACATATGTCATATGCTTTTGGGTAGGTCATGGAAGTTTGGCAAGCATGTCATGCATGATTGGCATGCACATACCTACACTCTAACAAAGGATGGAGTGAAAAATAAGTTGAAGTCATTAAAGGAGACAAAAGAAAATGTATGTAGTGCTTTAAGAATATGTTTTCTTGATGGAAAGGAGTTTCTCCTAGTTATGAAGTATGAGAATATGTGATTTTTTGTAATCTGATGGGGACACAACCCAAGAACAAAATGGACACAATAGAAAGGGAAAATTATATTAACTGAGAAAATAAGCTAGTACAATAGTACAGAGAAAATAAACTTCAAAACATGCCCTAAGGGCTTACAATAGCATAAATTTGGAGATAATTTCTCATTACAATACCTCCTCTCAAACTCCACTCCGAACTGCCTTTTACAATGCCAGAAATCTCCTTAAATAGACCCCAAAGGGTTAAGGACTAGGAGTACATTCTAGAAAGTGCTAGTAGGCTTCCACCGACCAAATAGAAGGTTCCAGAAGCTGTGGTAGAAGTTGGCGCAAATCTAGAAGAATCTAGAAATGGTAACCGAACTTTTAGGAGGCATAACTTTTGAACCATAGCTCTGATTAACAAACTATTTACATTTTTGGAAAGCTCTCAAAGCACTCTATAGCCCTATGGACCAGCTTCACTCATCCCCCATTTTTTGGCCCTTTTCGAGGTCATTTAATGCCCCTAACTTGAATTTGAAGCATTCTTAGGAGGTCTCCAAAACTTGAAAAATTGCAATAACTTTCAAACCATGGGGCCTTTTGACCTGATTCTTTTTCTGGAATGCTCTAAATCACAGTTACATTCATCTAGCCAATTTACACCTTCTAGGTTACCAAAATGATGGCCAAATTGCATGCTCCTATTTTTTTGAGATTTCCTAGCACACTGATAGTTGAACTATGAGAGTTGGAACCTTTATTTGACCCAAATGGGTATCCAAAAATGTAAAGATATGAAATGGAAACTAAGTCTAAGAACATCCCAAATGGGAAACCTCAGCTGCTAAAATCCAAGTTGAGTCCTCGATCGGCCGTCCTTTCCATTTGACCAAATACTCTTCATATTGCCTATTTCTGGTACTCCTACCCACACGATGATCTACAATGTCTTCTATCTCCTCCTTCTTAGAAGCAGGAATTGGACATGGCTCTAACACCAGCTCCTCATCTGCCCCATCATCATGATACTCTGTTAAATCTGCAATGTTGAAAATAGGAGAAATG
The DNA here is from genome assembly GCA_028749045.1 of Cupressus sempervirens. Classification (NCBI taxonomy): domain Eukaryota; kingdom Viridiplantae; phylum Streptophyta; class Pinopsida; order Cupressales; family Cupressaceae; genus Cupressus; species Cupressus sempervirens. The sequence continues at coordinate 140,671,219 of CM053788.1, read as the reverse complement.
TGAATACCATCTGGCAGCTCCACTTCATATGCATTTCCTGAGTCATGTTTCTTCAAAATTTTGTAGGGGCCAAATTTCTTCATTTTCAACTTGTTGTAAGTACCAGCTGGAAATCTTTCTTTTCATAAGTGCACCATGACTAAATCTCCTACTTGGAATTCCTTATGTCTTCTCCTTTGATCAGCCCTAGCTTTATACTCTTGATTCATCTTGGTTATGTGTGCTAGAACCTCCTCATGTAGATGCTTGATATGTTCAGCAAATTCCTTAGCTTCAGCACTTGTCCTCTCCCCGTGTTCTATCTTTCTCAGCTCTGGTGCAGTCCGTGGGCTATTCCCATATACAATTTGGAATGGTGATTTTCCAGTACTCCTATTTATAAAATTATTATAAGAAAACTCTGCGTGTGGTAGAATAAAATCCCATCCCTTGGGCTTATCCCCAACTAAACATCTCAGCAAATTGCCCGAACTTCTGTTCACCACTTTTGTTTGGCCGTCAGTTTGTGGGTGATGCGTGGAACTGAATTTCAAGTCTATTCTCAACTTTTTCCATAATGTCCTCTAGAAATACCCCACAAATTTAGTGTCTCTATCGAAAACTATACTCCTTGGAAGACCATGTAGTCTTACCACCTCTTTGAAAAACAAATCTGCAATATCGACAACATCATGAGTTTTGTGGCATGGAATGAAATGTGCCATTTTGGAGAACCTATCAACCACCACAAATACTGAGTCATTACCCCTTTGTGTCCTTGGCAATCCAAGAACAAAATCCATACTTATGTCCTCCCATGGCCTTGATGGAACAAGCAATGGCTGATATAGGCCAGTATTGTGACTAAACCCCTTGGCAACTTGACAAACCTAGCAACTCTGTACAAACTTCTTCACATCTTGTGTAAATTGAGGCCAAAAATAATATTTTCTAAGAATGGAAATGGTCTTATCTCTACCAAAATGTCCTACCATCCCTCCACTGTGTTTCTCCTTAATCAGATTTTCCCTCATGGAACTCCTTGGAATGCACAATTGACTACCTTTGAACAACATGCCATCTTGAATCAAATAGTCTAACCACTTGGTTCTATCTACATCAACAGGTTCTTTACAAGCTTTCCATGCGTCATCAAAATTAGGATCCTCAGGGTACAAATTCTTGAGTTCATCAAACCCAACTACTTCAACCTGCATTACTGTAAGCAACAACTGTCTCCTACTTAGTGCATCTACAACCCTGTTAGATTTTCCACTTCTATGCTTCAACAAAAATGTATAACTCTGCAAGAACTCTACCCACTTCATATGCCTCTGATTCAATTTACCTTGGCTATTTAGGTACTGTAATGCCTGATGATCAGTATACAAAAAAAATTCTTTTGGCAATAAATAATGCCTCGATTTCTTTAAGGCTTGAATTATTGCATAGAACTCTTGATCATAAATAGAATACTTCTTCTTTGCATCATTCAATTTTTCACTAAAATATGCAATAGGCTTACCTTCTTGGCTTAATACAACCCCAATAGCACTGCCACTAACATCACAATCTACTTGGAAAATGTTTCTAAAATCTAGAAGTGCCAACACAGGTTGTTCTGTTACCTTCTTCTTCAGCAATTCAAAACTTCTCGCAGCTACTGCAGTCCATTTGAACTCTTTTCTGTCCCCTCTTATTGTATCAGTTAGGGGTGCACATATGCCACTGAAATTCCTAATAAACTTCCTGTAAAAACTAACTGGACCATGAAATGATCTTACCTTAGTAGCAAACCTTGGTAGGCCATTCCAAGATGGCTTTTACCTTCTCCGGATCCATTTTGAGACCTTCAGGTGATATAACAAACCCCAAATAGACTAACTCCCATTTTGCAAAGTTACACTTCTTTAGATTAATTAACAGTTTCTCTTCCCTTAACCTTTCAAGGACACTACGAATATGCAATAAATGTTCTTCCAAAGTCTTTCTGAAAATTAAAATATCATCCAAATAAACAATAACAAATTTTCCCAAGAACTTCTTAAGTACCTCATTCATGAGCCGCATGAAGGTGCTTGGGGCATTTGTCAATCCAAAGGGCATGACTAACCACTCATAAAGACCCTCCTTGGTCTTGAAGGCTGTTTTCCACTCATCTCCTTCTCGAATCTATATTTGGTGATAACCACTCTTCAGATCTATCTTTGTGAAGTACTGAGCTCCACTCAAACAGTCCATAATATCATCCATCCTTGGCAAAGAAAATCGGTACTTGATGGTGATCCTATTTATAGGTTGAGAATCTGTACACATCCTCCACTCTCCATCCTTCTTTGGTGTGAGTACTATAGGTACTGCACATGGAATTAGGCTCTCTCGAATCAAGCCCTTCCTTAATAACTCCTGAACCTATCTATTTAGCTCCTCTATTTCAGTAGGAGTCATCCTGTGAGCAGCCTTGTTAGGCAAACTAGCTCCTGGAATCAGATCTATCTAGTGACTGATTTGCCTTACTAGTGGCAATCCATCTGGAACATTATCAAAGATAATATCTCCAAACTCCCCTAGTAAATCTGAAACTTCAAGTGGCATTTCACTACTACCTTCTTTATGTTTCCTAGGAATCAAAGCATAGCACATATGCTGATGTTTCATGCCATCTAAAAACTTCCTTTCATCAACAAGACAAATCCTAGCACTGCTACATACCTTTTCACCTTCCTTTTCCATGGGCTTCAATTTGTGGCAAACTCCATCCTTTGTCAGAGAGTATGTGTTTTCATGTCCATCATGTACTGCATGTCTATTAAACTACCATGGTCTGCCTAACAATAAATGGCAAACATCCATCGAAATAACATCACAGATAAATTCATCATGGTAACTCCCAATTTTGAATTTCACTAAACATTGTTCACTTACCAAGACCTTATGATCATCTTTTACCCAAGCAATCCGATAGGGCTAGGAATGTTTCTCCCTCTTGAGCTTCAGCTTAGAGACCATCTCTTCTGATACCAAGTTATCAATGCTACCACCATCAATGATCATGTCACAACAATTATCCCCACACTTGCATCTGGTATGGAACAAACTCCTCTATTTTCTTGGTTCAATCTCACCACTTAGTAGGACTCTTTCATTTACCAATGTCTTTCCTCTTTTTGCATCCTTTGAATGTGATGATTGTACATCCTCATCCACATGAGCAACCCTAGCTTGGCCCTCAGCTCTCCTATCTGTCCTTCCTTGTCATTGAGGGCATTCAAAGGCACTATGACCTTCTTCATTGCAATATAAATAGGTACCATGGAAGCCTCCTCTTCCTTGTCCATGTCCTCTACCTCTTCCTCTCTGACTTCCAAAGTCTTGATTATGGGAGTGGTTGAAACCCTCATTCCTCTGGTTCCTACTAGTACCCACATCTTCATTTTTCTTTTGGGTTTCATTGCAGCCTCCAGATGATCTACTACTTCCCCTTCATCCTTAACCATGCCCTCTTTGTCTTCCTTCAAACCTTTTATTCAACTTCTCTTCAACTCGTAGGGCAAACTGGTATGCCTCTTCAACGCTGGTCATTCTTACCAGACTGAATTCCTCCTGGATGCTAGGTCGCGACCCACTGATATAATGAGCAACCTTCTCCTTATTTTCTTCTACATGCCCCACTCTAATCAAGAGTTAGTAAAACTCCTCTATATATTCTTGGATTGATCTTCTTGCTTGCTTTAACCCATGCATCTTCTTAAATAGATCAAGCTCGTAGTCCATAGGAATGAACTGCTTCTTCAATTTGTCCACCATGTGATCCCATCTTGTGATCTTCTCCTTTCCTTTTCTGTTTCTTTCCAATTGAACCTCTTGCCACCAGATTTTGGCATGGCCTTTCAGTTTGGCCTTTGCAAACTTAACCCTATTTGGGTCCCTGATATCCTCATACTCAAAGTATTCTTCTAGTTCATTGATCCAATCGATCAACTCATCTGGTTTCAGATTTCCTGAAAATATGCCCACTTCAATTGTAGGTCTTTTCCCAAACTTAGTAATGGCCCTAAAAAGCCTTTCCTCTACAGGATTCAGAACTTCCCCATCAAGTTCCCTTTCTGGTCCCACTTCTTCTTCTCAATTATCATCCTCATTGTCGTCATCTGTGGCAACATTTGCTCCTCTACAGAGCTCCTCTTGCAATGCTTGTACCTGCCTTTGGAGGGCTCTAACCTCCTTAGGATTAATAGCTCTGGCCCTTCCACCATGCTCTCTTCATGGAGGCATCTTCTTAACTCAAACCCACAACCACACAGTCCTAGTGCAAATTGCCTCACAGTCGGCACTCTATCTACACACTCAGGAAAACCAGCTCTGATACCACTTGATGGGGACACAACCCAAGAACAAAATGGATGCAACAGAAAGGGAAAATTATATTAACTGAGAAAATAAGCTAGTACAATAGTACAGAGAAAATAAACTTCAAAACATTCCCTAAGGGCTTACAATAGCATAAATCTGGAGATAATTTCTCCTTATAGTACCTCCTCTCAAACTCCACTCCGAACTGCCTTTTACAATGCCAGAAATCTCCTTAAATAGACCTCGAAGGGTTAAGGACTAGGAGTACATTCTAGAAAGTGCTAGTAGGCTTCCACCGACTAAATAGAAGGTTCTGAAAGTTGTGGTAGAAGTTGGCACAAATCTGGAAGAATCTAGAAACGGTAATCGAACTTTCGGGAGGCATAACTTTTGAACCGTAGCTCCGATTGACAAACTGTTTACATTTTCACAAAGCTCTCGAAGCACTCTATATCATTGTGAACCAGGTTTGCTCATCCCCCATTTTTTGGCCCTTTTTGAGGTCATTTAATGCCCCTAACCTAACTTTGAAGCATTCTTAGGAGGTCTCCAAAACCCGAAAAACTGCAATAACTTTCAAACCGTGGGGCCTTTTGACCTGATTCTTTTTCTAGAATGCTTTAAATCACAATTACATTCATCTGGCCAATTTACACCTTCTAGGTTACCAAAATGATGGCCAAATTGCATGCTCCTATTTTTTTGGATTTTCTAGCACACTAATAGTTGAACTCTGAGAGTTGGAACCTTTATTTGACTCAAATGGGTATCCAAAAATGTAAAGACATGAAACAGAAACTAAGTCTAAGTACATTTTTTTTTGGTGACACAGGATTGCCCTTATACCTCTTGATGCTCCTACATCAGACACCCAGGGTAGATTGAAAAGTGACCCTATCACTTTATGGATGGTAGAGGAAATCCCAAATGGGAAACCTCAGCTACTGAAATCCATGTTGAGTCCTCGATCGGTCGTCCTTTCCATTTGACCAAATACTCTTCATACTGCCTATTTTTGGTACTCCTACCCACACGATGATCTAGAATGTCTTCTATCTCCTCCTTCTTAGAAGCAGGAATTGGACATGGCTATAACACCAGCTCCTCATCTGCACCATCATCATGATACTCTATTAAATCTACAATGTTGAAAATAGGAGAAATGTGAATACCATCTGGCAGCTCCACTTTGTATCCATTTCCTGAGTCATATTTCTTCAAAATTTTGCAAGGGCCAAATTTTTTCATTTTCAGCTTGTTGTAAGTACCGGCTGGAAATATTTCTTTTCATAAGTGCACCATGACTAAATCTCCTACTTCAAATTCCTTATGTCTTCTCCTTTGATCAGCCCTAGCTTTATACTCTTGATTCATCTTGGTTATGTGTGCCTGAACCTCCTCATGTAGATGATTGATATGTTCAACAAATTCCTCAGCTTCGACACTTGTCCTCTCCCCGTGTTCTATCTTCCTTAGCTCTGGTGCAGTCCGTGGGCTATTCCCATATACAATTTGGAATGGTGATTTTCCAGTACTACTATTTATAGAATTATTATAAGCAAACTCTGCTTGTGGTAGAATCAAATCTCATCCCTTGGGCTTATCCCCAACTAAACATCTCAGCAAATTGCCCGGACTTCTGTTCACCACTTTTGTTTGGCCGTCAGTTTGTGGGTGATGCGTGGAACTGAATTTCAAGTCTGTTCTCAACTTTTTCCATAATGTCCTCTAGAAATACCCCACAAATTTAGTGTCTCTGTCAGAAACTATACTCCTTGGAAGACCATCTAGTCTTACCACCTCTTTGAAAAACAAGTCTACAATGTGGACAGCATCATGAGTTTTGTGGCATGGAATGAAATGTGCCATTTTGGAGAACCTATCAACCACCACGAATACTGAGTCATTACCCCTTTGTATCCTTGGCAATCCAAGAACAAAATCCATACTTATGTCCTCCCATGGCCTTGATGGAACAGGCAATGGCTGATATAAGCCAGTATTGTGACTAAACCCCTTGGCAACTTGACAAACCTGGCAACTCTGTACAAACTTCTTCACATCCTGTGTAATTTGAGGCCAAAAATAATGTTCTCTAAAAATGGCAATGGTCTTATCTCGACCAAAATGTCCTGCCATCCCTCCACTGTGTTTCTCCTTAATCAGATTTTCCCTCATGGAACTCCTTGGAATGCACAATTGACTACCTTTGAACAACATGCCCTCTTGAATCAAATAATCTAACCACTTGGTTCTATCTATGGCAACAGGTTCTTTATAAGCTTTCCATGTGTCAGCAAAATCAAGATCCTCAGGGTACAAATTCTTGAGTTCATCAAACCCAACTACTTCAACCTGCATTACTGTAAGCAACAACTGTCTCCTACTTAGCGCATCTACAACCCTGTTAGATTTTCCACTTCTATGCTTCAACACAAATGTATAACTCTTCAAGAACTCTACCCACTTCATATGCCTCTGATTCAATTTACCTTGGCTATTTAGGTACTGTAATGCCTGATGATCAGTATACAAAACAAATTCTTTTGGCAATAAATAATGCCTCCATTTCTATAAGGCCTGAACTATTGCATAGAACTCTTGATCATAAATAGAATACTTCTTCTTTGCATCATTCAATTTTTCACTAAAATATGCAATAGGCTTACCTTCTTGGCTTAATACAGCCCCAATAGCGCTACCACTAGCATCACAATCTACTTGGAAAATGTTTCTAAAATTTGGAAGTGCGAACACAGGTTGTTCTGTTACCTTCTTCTTCAGCAATTCAAAACTTCTCACAGCTGCTGCAGTCCATTTGAACTCTTTTCTATCGCTTCTTATTGTATCAGTTAGGGGTGCACATATGCCATTGAAATTCCTAATAAACTTCCTGTAAAAACTAACCAGACCATGAAATGATCTTACATCAGTAGCAGACCTTGGAGTAGGCAATTCCAAGATGGCTTTTACCTTCTCCAGATCCATTTTGAGACCTTCAGGTGATATAACAAACCCCAAATAGACTAACTCCCTTTTTAAAAAGTTACACTTCTTTAGATTAATTAACAGTTTCTCTTCCCTTAGCCTTTCAAGGACACTATGAATATGCAATAAATGTTCTTCCAAAGTCTTGCTGAAAATTAAAAGATCATCCAAATAAACAATAACAAATCTTCCCAAGAACTTCTTAAGTACTTCATTCATGAGCCACATGAAGGTGCTTGGGGTGTTCGTCAATTTAAAGGGCATGACTAACCACTCATAAAGACCCTCCTTGGTCTTGAAGGCTGTTTTCCACTCATCTCCTTCTCGAATCCGTATCTGGTGATAACCACTCTTCAGATCTATCTTTGTGAAGTACTGAGCTCCACTCAAACAGTCCATAATATCATCCATCCTTGGAAAAGGAAACCAGTACTTGATGGTGATCCTATTTATAGCTTGAGAATCTGTACACATCCTCCACTCTTGATCCTTCTTTGGTGTGAGTACTGCAGGTACTGCACATGGACTTAGGCTCTCTTGAATCAAGCCCTTCCTCAATAACTCATAAATCTGTCTATTTAGCTCCTTTGTTTCTGTAGGAGTCATCCTGTGAGCAACATTGTTAGGCAAACTAGCTCCTGGAATCAGATCTATCTGGTGACTATTTTGCCTTACTAGTGGCAATCCATCTGGAACATTATTAGAGATAATATCTCCAAACTCCCCTAGTAAATCTAAAACTTCAAGTGGCATTTCACTACTACCTTCTTTATCTTTCCTAGGAATCAAAGCATAGCACATATGCTGATGTTTCATGCCATCTAAAAGCTTCCTTTCATCAACAAGACAAATCCTACAACTACTACATACCTTTTCACCTTCCTTTTCCATGGGCTTCAATTTGTGGCGAACTCCATCCTTTGTCAAAGAGTATGTTTTTGCATGTCCATCATGTACTACATCTCTATCAAACTACCATGGTCTGCCCAACAATAGATGGCAAACATCCATCGAAATAACATCACAGAGAACTTCATCATGGTAACTCCCAATTTTGAATTTCACTAAACATTGTTCACTTACCAAGACCTTATGATCATCTTTTACCCAAGCAATCCAATAGGGCTAGGGATGTTTCTCCCTCTTGAGCTTCATCTTAGAGACCATCTCTTCTGATACCAAGTTATCAGTGCTACCACTATCAATGATCACGTCACAACATTTATCCCTACACTTGCATCTGGTATGGAACAAACTCCTCCATTTTCCTCGTTCAATCTCACCACTTAGTATGACTCTTTCATTTACCAAGGTCTCTCCTCTTTCTGCATCCTCTAAATGTGATGATTATGCATCCTCATCCACATGAGCAACCCTAGCTTGGCCCTTAGCTCTCCTATCTATCCTTCCTTGTCGTTGAGGGCATTCAAAGGCATGATGATCTTCTTCATTGCAATGGAAATAGGTACCACAGAAGCCTCCTCTTCCTTGTCCATGTCCTCTACCTCTTCCTCTCTGATTTCCAAAGTCTTGATTATGGGAGCAGTTGAAGCCCTCATTCCTCTGGTTCCTGCTAGTACCCACATCTTCATTTTTCTTTTGGGTTTCATTGCGGCCTCCAGATGATCTACTACTTCCCCTTTGTCCTTGACTGTGCCCTATTTGTCTTCCTTCAAACCTTTTATTCAACTTCTCTTCAACTCATAGGGAAAACTGGTATGCCTCTTCAACGCTGGTCATTCTTACCAGACTTAATTCCTCCTGGATGCTAGGTCGCAACCCACTGATATAATGAGCAACCTTCTCCTTATTTTCTTCTGCATGACCCACTCTAATCAAGAGTTGGTAAAACTCCTCTATATATTCTTGGATTGATGTTCTTGCTTGCTTTAACCCATGCATCTTCTTAAATAGATCAAGCTCGTAGTCTATGGGAATGAACTGCTTCTTCAATTTGTCCACCATGCGATCCCATCTTGTGATCTTCTCCTTTCCTCTTCTGTTTCTTTCCAATTGAACCTCTTGCAACCAGATTTTGGCATGGCCTTTCAGTTTGGCCTTTGCAAACTTAGCCCTATCTGGGTCCCTAATATCCTCATACTCAAAGTATTCTTCTAGTTCATTGATCCAATCGATCAACTCATCTGGTTTCAGATTTCCTGAAAATATGCCCACTTCAATTGTAGGCCTTTTCCCAAACTTAGTAATGGCCTTAAAAAGCCTTTCCTCTATAGGATTCAGAACTTCCCCGTCAAGTTCCCTTTCTAGTCCTATTTCTTCTTCTTCATTGTCATCCTCACTGTTGTCACCTGCGGCAACATTTGCTCCTCTACGGAGCTCCTCTTGCAATGCTTGTACCTTCCTTTGGAGGGCTCTAACCTCCTCAGGATTAATAGCTCTAGCACTTCCACCACACTCTCTTCATTGAGGCATCTTCTTAACTCAAACCCACAACCACACAGTCCTGGTGCAAACTGCCTCACAGTCGGCACTCTGTCTACACACTCAAGAAAACCAGCTTTGATACCACTTGATGGGGACACAACCCAAGAACAAAATGGACACAACAAAAAGGGAAAATTATATTAACTGAGAAAATAAGCTAGTACAATAGTATAGAGAAAATAAACTTCAAAACATGCCCTAAGGGCTTACAATAGCATAAATCTAGAGATAATTTCTCCTTACAGTACCTAGGACCAAATAGAAGTTGCCGCAAATCTAGAAGAATCTAGGAACGGTAATCAAACTTTCGAGAGGCATAACTTTTGAACCGTAGCTCCGATTAACAAACTGCTTACATTTTTGAAAAGCTCTCAAAGCGCTCTATAGCCCTATGGACCAGCTTCACTTGTCCCCCATTTTTTGGCCCTTTTTGAGGTCATTTAATGCCCCTAACCTGACTTTGAAGCATTCTTAGGTCTCCAAAACCTAGAAAACTATAATAACTTTCAAACCGTGGGGCCTTTTGACCTAATTCTTTTTTTGGAATGCTCTAAATCAAAATTACATTCATCTAGCCAATTTACACCTTCTAGGTTACCAAAATGATGGCCAAATTGCATGCTCCTATTTTTTCAGGATTTTCTAGCACACTGATAGTTGAACTATGAGAGTTGGAACCTTTATTTGACCCAAATGGGTATCCAAAAATGTAAAGACATGAAATAGAAACTAAGTCTAATTTCATTTTTTTTGGGTGACACAGGATTGCCCTTATACCTCTAGATGCTCCTGCATCATAATAACAAAATATGCTAACGAAGAAGTAAATGATGTAGTTGCAAAAGTTTCATATTTGTTGGGAGATTTTTTTGATATTGTGTTAGATAATTTACCTAATGGGTTTCCCCCAATGAGCATGATCAATCACCACATGTATTTAATTCTAGGAGAAGGTTTTCCAAACAAGATAGTACATAGAATAACACTAGTCATAAGTGAAGAGTTGAATAGAGTTTAAGAAAGTAAAGTCTACCAATATAACTGAGAGGAGGGGTGAGGGGTTAATTAGTTATATAACTATTATAATAATTATCAACCTTATTAATTCTTAACCATATGAGAAATTTAATCAACAACCATACCAAGATACTCATACAAAATAACATCATATACAAAAACTAGGGAAACCCTTGATTAGAGGGAAAACCCTAGTGAGGATGGTACCCACAAAATGATGTACAAATATAAATATTCCTTGTTAGAGGATGGAACCTTATAAGAGTCAATAAATAACATTCAGTACATATCAATCCCTATTAGGAGACTTTGACTCCCTATTAAGAGATTGAAACCACTAATACATTTGGTACCGAATTGCAATGGTAGTGTCGTTGTAGTTTTTCTGTCACAACCTTGTCATCGTCATAATTGCGATGGTAGACAATCACAATTGCGATGATGACAAGGTTGTGATGGAAAAGCTACAATGACACTGCTGTTGCAATTCGGTACCAAATGTATTAGTGAACCCTATTAGGAATTGTGCCAATCCTCCTAAGAGTTGTAGAAGGCTAATGGACCCACTGTCCAAACAACTTCAGGAGAAAGACCACCAAAATCACTATCCAACTAGTCTCCATATTATTCATTGTAGAATAATAGAAATGAACTATACTTGTACATCCTCTTCCTCTATCATGTCAACCAAATTTATTCTTCTTCTAATCTTTATATCAGATCACCAATTTCACATCCAATAATCCCTTGGATTACTTACTCACATTTACCAAATACTCTTCTCTTGTTTGCACAATCCAAACACTTTATACTTATCAAATCCACACTTTTCCAAAATGAAAATAACCTTCCTTTATACCTTATCCTCAAAAAAATGGGTTGGAATCTCCTAATAGGGATTCAAAGTCTCCTAACAAGTACTAATATGTACTAAATGTTATTATTGAATCCTAACAAGTTCCATCCTCTAACAAGCAATATTTATATTAGTACATCATCTTGTGGGTAACATCCCCACAAGTGTTTTTCCTCTGATCAAGGGTTTCCCTAGTTAACATATCTTATGTTTTTATTCATGAGTATCTAGTTAATTGATTGATTCACACACCCCCCCATCCCAATTATATTGGTGGATTATATATTCTAACAATTATATTTTGTTGCTTGGTGATGCAGATGTGTAGCTACCAAGCATCAACTCCACTATGCTACACAAGTCTAAGTGTGTCTTAAAATCCTAAAAGTAGTTGTTGTTAAAAAAGGAGTTAGAACCATGATCCATAGAGGCCTTCTTATATCCTTAGAAGTATAATAGGAATGTAGTCACCTAGTCTAGGGATTATTTTTTATCATTTCTTTTTATGATTTGATTGATGGAATTATAATGTTTATAATTATGTCTTCATGTTTTGATATTTTTATTTTGATGTATATTGTCTATGATACTTTTTTGGTATATTTATATAAGAATATATGGGTGCACACACATATACCTATATAAATATACATTGTTACATAGTTAATTGATTGAGAACTATAATTGAAATTGCAAATGTAAAATTTGATGAAAAGTTCAAGATAAAAGACATAATACTTGACTATGATTCAGACAATGAAGCTGGTACAAGTCAGAGACCAAATAATTAGAATATATAATAGGAACAATTATTTGAGATGGATAATGGTATATAGGTACATATTGAGAAACTTAGATAGGAACCTAGACAAGAATCTACAAAAGAATAAAGGACACCTAAGTATGTTGCAATGAATCATCTTAAGGAAAAAACAATTGGTAGTATAAATAGAGGAGTAATGAAAAGAAAAAAGGTAAGAGAAGATATATGTTTTACTTGATAGGCTGAAAAAAGGGCTATAGATGAGTTGAGATGTCATTTTGCACAATGCTTAATAGCAGGAATCATTTTGAACTACTCACTTGAAAAGATAATCTAGGATCCAAGGTTTTGGGTGATCTTGCAACCTACTTGAATCCGCTTAATTGAAGATAAATGTGTATGTTCACAAGGAGGCCTTCTCTAGTTTTGTCCAATTTTAAATAAGATGTTTGATCTACTATTTGAAAAGTAACTATGAAAGAGATATATTTTCGGTATTTTCTATTTTATGATGACTACAATTTATCAATGCAACTATATTAATTCCTATTTTAACTGAGTGTTAGCAAAGAAAATAACAAAGATAAGGTATTGAGAGATTAAAGAAAATAACTTGAAAGGGAAATTCCTAACACACACAAACTATGATAACAACACTTTTTTGAGTTAAACCATTGAAAAGATTAGGTAGTAAACCAATGAAAATAGGAGAAATGCTTCCTCAATTACACTGATGCAATCATTGATGGGAACTCAATAATAACCCAAAGATGTTTCACTTCTGATCAAATTAAAAGGCTACAAAAAGTGTGCTCATGTGGGACAATAAGCTATGTAGGAAAAATAGGTGATATTTTCTCCAACTCAGGTACATAAGTGAAATTTATTAACATGAGTAAAATATTAGAATTGAAAAGTCACACAATCATGAAAATGCAATAAAAATGATTGGATCCATTATGAACATGCATTCACAAAAATAACACACTCTAGAAAGCATAACTACACTCAAGGAGAGCACTAATGGCATAAATTATTACATCAAAATAATGGCTTGGAATACATATTGCATCCATGTATTCATAAGAAAGTATCTCCTCCCTTTTTTCTAGGAGAGAGTTTTCTTAAAATGCAACTCACTAAAAAATAAAAATAAAAATCTAATTGTATATAAACTAACTCTCTAAATGGTGCTAAGTAGGTCCCTACCCTTGTTTATATCAATTACTAGGTGCATGAGTCTTTACATAAATTAAAACAATGAAAGAAGAAGTAGATAAAAAGGAGTTGTAGGAGGATCTTGACCTTCATTGAAATTTTTTGGGAGTTGAAATGCTATCAAAATGCATTTCTAGTGCATGGAATGCTCTTAAAATAGCAACTACCAGTTAACTGTCAACACACTACTACTTCTTCAAAATTGTCGGTGCACCTCTAAAAATAGAACACCTGTGCACCGTAATGAAACATTCAAAAAATGCAAAATTTTCCAAAGTGTTAGAATTGAATTTCCATCATCTGGTTTTTCTTCACCTTTACACCAAAATGATGTCTAGATGTTTCCCCTTGAACTTCTTGATTGTCTATTACTTGGATAGCTTCTAACAAATCTAAAGCTCCATATTTATCATTAATAGTCTACCAATAATTACTAACTTCTATCTGGGTTGCTGCAAAATCCTCAAGTTTTGCATCTAGCTCCAAAAATACCTCATCAGTCTTGAATGTTTGCTTGATATCTTCAAAAAAAAAATCATCTTAAAAGGTTCTTCAAAATTGTAGGACCTTTGATTGCACCATGTTGAGTTTAGTTTTTCAAAAATATCAACACAAACAACATTTTAGTACCTTTCTACTTCCAAAATTTGTTCTTGACTTTGATCCTTTATTCTCTAAATATCTCTATGTAATCCCTCCATGACTTTATTACTAGTGAATATTTTCTCTATCCAATCATCAAGCTTATCAAGCTCCTTCGCTATATAAAATTCCATGAGCATACACTACCTTTGACCTTTTATTGATGTCAAAGCCTATAGGACTTTTTCCCAGATATGTACCTCATCCATCAAGGCAAAATTTTGGTTCACTATGGATACTAGCTTATCTACGCTCAACTAAATATAGTGTAATAGGTTCAAATTTACCTATATTATTTGTACACCATTTGCCTCAAAATTTTCATATCATTGCTGACATGCTCCCAAAAATGAATCCAACTATATACTCCACTTTTCCTTTCTCTCCAATGTCAGAACAAGAGCGATCTCTAGATTGTCTAGACCTACCAGGCCTGAAACTCCATCTAGATAGCCTCTTAGAAGCTCATTTTATTTTTGTAGTAGTACCAACTCAAACTCATCTTTTTTCAGGTATCTGAACACTTCTTTTATGCATGTAGTGATCATTACCTTCACGGTATCTATGGTGGACCTTCCTAATATGACCTCCTTGATCTGGTAATCATTAGGAGTCAATTTTTCACTGTCATCATGTGGAAGAGGAATGGCTATGTGTGTAAGTAATGACCCTTATTTGGTTATTTATGTATAGTTGCGCACCTATGCACCTAAGTGAGGTGTGCACATACATAGTGGCAAGTGTGTGTTGTGGGGGGAACTTAGTCCCTTCCATGCTTATATGCCTTAAGGCTATTGAAATCACAAACAAAGGTGTTCACATGCACACCTTGGGGAGGTGCACATGTGCACACCTTCTTGATGTCTTTTAGCCTTAGGTTATTTTTTAGGTTGTCTTTGCTTGATCAGGTGAATAAAGGTATGCACATGGAACCTTGAGGAGGTGTACATGTGCACATCTTTTCATGTCTTACATTGTTTTTTGTTTGTGTTTGCAGGTTGGTAGAGGTTTATAAAACAATATGAAAGGTGGGAGGGTGTGGTGACTCAAGGAATGTATAATATAATGAAAGAAGAGGAGGGGGTCTTAGGTTTATATAGATCCAGACCCTAGGTGCACACACTTATAGGTGTGCACCTTCCAGAGGCGCACACATGTAAATGTGCATATGTGTGCATCTCTAAAGGGAGATGGATGCACACTTACACATTGAGTGCACTTGCACACCCTAATAGGGTGTGCATGTGCACTACTACTCTAGTGTACAATTTGTACATAACACTTAAAAAACTATATTTTCCTCCAACTCAAACTTTCCAAACTTTCCTAGTTAGAGATTGAAGATTATCCTAGACTCTTGTGAGAGTCCAAAAAATTGACCCATGCCCCAGACTAGGGGTTTGGGGGACAAAATTTTTTTACTAGGGGGTCCCCATTTCTAGGAGAAATGGGGCATGCGCTATGAGATCACAACAAATAGTCTCAAAAAATGACAAAGGCATTTCTTCATTAGCAAGAATTTTTCTAACATGTGTCAAATGATAATTGAATCTTGAACACTTCAAACAGCTTTCAAGTTCCTTGATAGTCAAAAATTTAGAATCTTAAATCTTCAAGCTCAATTTGTGCATAGTATATTCATTTCCTTTAACATTTCAAAAAAAATCAGTCATGAGCTTCTAACATCTCAAATACCATCTTTCACTACACCAGTCTACTCATTAGGAATCCTTGTAAAACCTCTATATTAATCCTTGCCTAACTAGATCACAAAATCCATTCTGATGGCTCTTAATAGGTTATCAATTCTACATTTCAGGTCCTTAGTAATCTCTTTTGATTCTAATTCACAGAGCTCAATGTTTCCATTTGACTCTTCCATGAAATAATTTGTATAGATAGTGGATAGCCATTTTTAGGTGCATATCCCTATTATCTGGTTACCCTTTTGGACCTTTTAGAATCTTTCTTTCTATCTATCTATCTTTTATTCTCTTTCTATACCCTGACCATCCTTAGACTTTGTGGCCAAGGCATTGGTGTTATTTCTTAGATCTTTTCTTTAGTTTGATAACCTCTGAGTTCCTCTTTTACAAACCTTTGTAAATTATCATGCCAAATAGTGACCTTAGTAGTTCTTTGAAAAGACCTTTTGTCTGAACTAGTAACTTTGAACTATCCCTTCACTACTATCAACTTTATTTTGAAAACACTAAGATAGTCAATCATTAAATTTTTTAAAGTGTTGAGAACTATTTTTTTGCAATTCTAATTTCAAGACTAAAAGTCCTTTATACTTGTAAGTAACATCCATTTTTAGTTGGTACAAGAAAAAAAATCATCTGAATGCTTTGACAAAGAAATAACTCTTTTTAAAAGTCAAAACCACAAGAAGTGATCTTTAAAATGCAACAAGAAAGAATCTTGATTGCACCTAACCCCCAGACTGACACGAAAAGTTGGACATGACTTTGCAAGAAATACACAACTGAAAGTAAAAACACAACTAAAATAAAACACACTTTTAGAAAGAATTTTTTTTAATATTTTTTTTCTTTCTTGAAATGTTTTCCACTTTTAGGCCTCGAAGCAATGTTTCAAGAATTGGCCATTGACAAGTAATGGAACCAATTCCCCTTGTAAGGAACTTATCCTAAAAGCCTTTTCTCCCAAGATGTTTGTAATTTGATAAGGGCCATCCAAAATCATTGAAACTTAGTGTGACTACCCAACTTTTCTTTCACCTTGTCCCATAGGAGGACAAGGTCAGATATTTTGAAAGATTTAATCATTACCTACTTGTCAAACCACCTTTTGATGATAGTTTGATGTTTTGTTGTATGTTCCAAAGTTGTTGTTCATTTTTCATCCAATTTCAAGAGATTCATTAATCTAATATTAACTCTATCAGTGTCTTTAGTGTATCCCTTCATAAATTTCAATACTAGAATCCTGAGATTAAATGGGAACACTAGTTCTTATCCATATATGAGTAAATAGGGAGATGTCCCCAAAGCACTTTTTATCTTGACCTATCCATCCATAATGTATATTCTAGCTGAGTGTGCCAATCTTTTAGATTTTTCTATAGATATTTCTTTATTACTATAATCAAGTTCTTATTGGTGGACTCAGCCACACCATTCCCTTGTAGATAGTAATTAGAGGAGAACTTTTATGATTTTATTGTCTAATGCCCATTGAGTAAGGAAGATTGACAAAAAAAATGACTCATTATCGTATACAAGGAGGAATGACATACAAAAATTTGTGACACTGTGTTCTTCCAAGAAATCTATAACCACTTTTGTTGCACAATTTCAAAAAAGTTCAACTTCTTTCTAGTACATGCAATAGTCTGTAGCTGTGAGGATGAACATATGTTATGTAGGTGATGGTGGGTTTGCTAGACTAATAAAGTCTAACCCCCACTTAGCAAAAGGGTGTACCTTGAATACTAGTTGTCATGGCATAGTTGGATGTCTCTCTATTTGCACTTGTCTAACAAATATGGCAAGAACATACATACTCAATTGTATCCTAAAAGATGGTAGGCAAAAATTAACCTAATCTCAAAATCATATGAGTTGTAGCTTCTATTGATCTGTGTCCCATGCGATACCTATCATGAAACTATTCCAAAACTTCTTTCTCTTCTTTGTGTCCCAAGTATTTCAAATGAATTCCCTCATAGTTTCTTTTGTAAAATTTTCTATCTTGGGGGATATAGGATTCACATTTGATCTTGAGTCGTCTACACTATGAACTATTCATCTAGATGGGGTATTGATTTTGAAAATATAGTAAACAATATCTTAATACCAAACATCATTTATTATCCCTTGATCAATATCCACTTGAGATACTATCATCTTTTGTTAATTATGAGTGTTGATTTCATCATCAAATCTCATTTGATTAGCATTACTAATCTCATTATCAGCTATCATCTTAGTCAATCCTTGTCCTCTTACCAACTTTATTGGTTGAATCTCCAAATCAAGCTCTTGCAAAATATCCATCTATTTTCTTCATCTCTCACCTAATTCATTCTACATCTACAATGTTTTAACTACATAATTAGGTACAATTTCATATACCTTGATCCTGTGTATATAATGGAAAAAATTCATAACTTCCTTTATCTATGTGCATGACCATTTTTCAAGATTATAATAGTTCAACTCAACATTATGTGGTAGGAAACTCATGAAAATGATAGGTCTCTCATCCTCTTTGTCTTTGTTTTGAGTAAGAATCCCAATGCATTAATGTTCTGAATAAAATGAATAGATTTTGAATGGTAAATCATATTCTGGATTTACAAGAATTGGGGACGTAGAGGTTGCTACTTTTATGTCTTCAAAAGATTTCTTTATTTCAGGAACCCATTTAGTCTTTACTCCTTGCTTGAGTAGGTCATTAAGAGGATGTACTATCTCAACAAATCAACTAATGAACTTACATAAAATTTTGATTTTTCCAAAGAAAGATTTTGATTCTTTACAACTATGAGGAGGTGGTAGATTAAGAATAGTTTCTATCCTTTCAGGATCAATGGACATTCTAACTTCAGAAATAATATGGCTGAGGAGTTTTCCTTTTATGACCCCGAATGGAAACTTTTTTGGATTCAATTATATGCCATACCTTCAACATCAATTGTGCACAAATTTAGTCTACAATATGAGTACTCCTATCTTTAGAAAAAATAGTGAGGTCATCCATGTAGATAACTATGCACTTGTTTATCATCCCTTTGAATGATTCACCCATCACTCTTTGGAATGTGCCTCCCACATTGATCAATCCAAAAGGCATTCTTTAGTATGAAAAGGTTCCCCATTTTTTTGTAAATATCATCTTCAACCTGTCTACTTGATCTACCATCACTTGGTTGTATCTAGAATATCTATCTAAAAAAGACATCATTTTAGACCCATTCACAAATTGTAACACTTCATCAAGTGAGGGAAGAGGGTGATTATCCTTCTAGGAATCCAAGTTCAAATTTTAAAAATCCACATAAAGAAGAATTTATCTAATATTTTTCCTTACTAGGACATAGTTAGCAACCCATGTACAATGTTAGATTGGGAAGATAAGTTTAAAATCAACTAACTTTTGTACTTCTTTCATTATCAATGGTTGAATTATAGGATTTACTAGTCTTTGTCTCTGACAAAAGGGTTTGGCATTAGACTTCAATAGAATGTAGTGAGTGATGATCTCTGGATCATACATCTTGAGTTCTTCATAACTCCATGCTATGATGTCTTTGTATTCTATAAGCGATTGAAGCATACTTTCTCATTCTTAAGGGTTACATGCCTTTCCAATTTTCATCATATCTGGATGTTCTTTCATGCCTAGATTATATGGATCATTTTCTTCAACATTCTTTTTACTACATACTAATTCATTTCAATCAAAGATGCATTCTAACTCTACCATCCCCTTAGGAATAGTATTGGTCTTCAAATTTATAATCCCATCTTCATCCTCTAGCTCATCTTCTTTAGGCTTGTCCTTGGGAGTGTCATCAATATCTTGTCCTTTGAAAAGACCATTGCACATAATAAACTAGAGAATATGTTGGTCATCTTGGAAGACTTGCAAGCTTGTAATATTATCTAGAATAGATAGGATAGGAATAGATTCAAGTAAAAATCTCTTTAACTTTATTCTTTTAATGGGTCACAATGCACTTGCTAAAATGGAAAGGGCATTGGATACCATGTTCTTCTTATTTGGGATGGACCTTATGGTCAAGGCCTCAAAATCTTCCAACAAGTCCCAAACTCTTTACCAATATGCAATTAGTCTCCTATCATTGCAAGAGTAGATTGATTTCACCTATCTAATGACCAATTGAGAGTCTCCTTAAATTATGAGAGCTTTGACAACTTTCTCCAATGCAAAGAGAAGTTCACAAATCAAGGCATCATACTTTGCAACATTGTTAGTACATCTAGATCGTATGTAATATGGTGCATAAGAATACCTACCTTTGGGATTAATTAATTCAATACCTATACGATCTCCTAATTTGCATTTAGATTTTTCAAACCTAAGTGTCCCAATTAGTTGTTCTTTGGGTTTTCTAGTCTTATGCTTATTTGTGTGTAGCTTTTCCTTCACTTAAGTTTTAAAATATTGTTTTTTTGGGACCCATCGTAATATTTAATGTGGTGGACTTGGTGAGTTGACATCATTTATCTTGCAATTATTGTCATTAATGGCAACACATGTTGACAAGAAACCTCAAAAATAATGATACTTAGTGTTTGGTTATCATAAAATTGTCTAAGTATAGAATTTTGTTTACAACAAAGTATTATTTTGTTTATGACATGTTGAAGACATCATATTATGAAAAGAGAAGTTACATGGAGATATTATACATGTTGTTGATGATGTGTACAACCTCAAAAGTTTGAATGGACTGTACAAGATAGAGTTAATCGTGTTTTGATGAAGTAGGATAACGAAATTGAAGGAAAGAATTATTTTGGTTGCAAAACAATTACTTGTCCAATTAGAGCCGACATCCTAGATGTTTACTCTAACTTGGAAAATTGAATTGTGGTCTTAGCTGACCCAACAATATTTTATGTAAAGGCACGGTATTTATGCAAAGGACTTCTTGCAATAAGAAGTGTGCCATTGTTTATCAAGTGTGCAAACTTTTGTGAAAGTGATATATGTGAAGTTTTGTATGAACTATTTGGTGATCCAAGATAGAGCTAAAGATTAGAGATCACCAAAGGGTGGTAAATAATAGTAGATTATTTGGTTGAGTAGTGAGCTCTTCATGTAAGTGAAATTACATGTTTGGGTAGTGGACTTATCTTGCATACATTACACTACAACTCCTAATAGGGTTGGAATCTCCTAACAGGGACTATTATACTACATTTTCTCATTGAATCCTAACAAGGTCTATCCTCCAATAAGGAACATATATATCAGTATATTGTCTAGTGGGTATCATCCCCACCATGGTTTTCCCTTCACCAAGGTTTCCCTAGTTAACAAAATATGGTGTTATAAGTTATTTTTGTGCATTGTTACTATTATTGTTCAGCATTACTTTATTTATTTGTTATTCATGGTCTAATGTAAGTAATAATATCTAGTTGGTGACTAAATTTTGTAGATTATTGATTCACCCCTCCCCCCCAAAAAATAAATAAATCCCTATTTCTAGAAATTGGTATCAGAGCACAGTTACTTTGAAGAGGCTTAATAGCTTAAGTAAGATCCCTATGGATATGGAATAGTTGATGAAGAACATTGAAGAAGCTCTTGAACAAATTGATCTCCTTACTCAAGAAAGAGATAAGCTAAAGGATAGATATAAAGAGTCCAAAGTATAAATTGGTCAATTGAAAGAAAAAAATGATCATTTGAAATCCAAGCCTGAATCTACTAAATCTAGAACTATTGATGATGACTATTCAAAGTTGAAGACAAAGTACAAAATCTTGAAGCATGAATTGAAGATTACAAATCAGAAGCGACTTTGAGAAATCATCCTAGCAAAGTTGAATCTGATTTGAAGACTAAAAATGTATATTTGATAGCAAGTCTATGATGCAAGAGCACCCCATCAAAACTAAGTGATTAAAAGGTCTCCTAGGCCTTCGTGCCTCTTGATTCTAGCATATTTGCTAATTAGGCTCTTTCTTTGTATGTTGATCCTATTTGTGCGATCCTTGAACAACCTTTGGTGTTTGTATAAACTAGTTGTTTCATAAGGTCACAAGGATCTAGTAGTCTTCTAGGACCATGTCTAAAGGTCTTAGGAAGTGTTAGAGTCTTTAGAAGTCATGTTAGAATCATAGGATCAAAATAAGTTGCATAACTATGACAATAATGCAACATTTACATTATATTAGTAACTTTTTGTTTGTAAAAGTTCCCTCCAAAAGTCACCACCTTAAAATTTCAGTTGGATCAATTCAGAGAAGGTCTTCATAATCCCTTATAGGCAAGTGGAAGACAAATGGATGTAATATTTTCTTTTGAATCAATAAAAACCTATTGTTTTCCTGCAAAAACTCTATTTTTTTGCTTATTGTATGGATTGTATGGATATAGGTGACTAGAGGATTAGGTGTTATTAAAGTTTGAAGAGTTAGCTTTCAAATGAGCCTACTTTGAGCCCTTGAAATTCTAGGAGATTGGAGTTATAAGATTTTTTTGTTAAAACTAGTTACAAACCCTAACTACCTAGGATTTTACTTTGAAATGATAATATCTCCCATTTCCATGAGTGGAAAAATCTGATTTTCAAGGAAATGGAAGATATGTCTATGTGCTATAAGATTTTGGAGGTTTTAGGGCAGGAGTAGTGGGTGGCCATACACTACAAGAAAAATTGAGTTGGCATCTCCATGTGACAACTCTGCTGATAACTACAAATTGCTAAAATGCAAGCCTTGGGGATTGAGCTAGGTCATGAAACTTTGGAATCCTTTCATTTATGATCCGACCTAACTATTTCCTATTTTGGTTTTGCAATACACTTCCTATTTCTAGTAGTTCCTTTGTAAATCAAGCCTAATAGGGACAATTAGGTCTATGGTGGAATGTTGTTTTGAAGGGCTAAAATGTAATGCTAGAATTTTTCCTTTTGGGAGTATGTGTAACTCAATAAAGGGTATTGGAATCTTCCATTTTTCCTATGGGTCCATTGTAAAAATAATTAATTAAGGGCACAAGTCTATTTGAGAGGGCTACTAGGTGTTACTGCATTCTTAAGACAACATATCAGAAGTTGGGTCTAACTTCATGTTGGGTAGTGATTCCTTGATCTTTTAAGCATGTGTTCAACCCCTAACATGTTGATAGATTCAAAGTGTATGAAATTCAACATTTGAGGGTGGAGAGTCAAGTTTTGCCAAATTTGAGTTGAATGGATTAGGAGTAGTCCTTTAGTGATATTCTTATTCAAGTGTGCAAAAGTTTGGGTGTGTTACTAGTGAAGTTGGATAGGTGTTAGCATAACTTAGGTTTTTTGTTGTTAACCCCTTACCTCTACATCAAGTGGTATCAGAGCCTTAAGATCTTTAAGGCTTAAATTTTATTCCATCATGTCTGAGGAAGAAGGAGATCGATTGTCATCAAGGATGACAAATGTAGAGATTGTGAAGTACCTAAGGGAGAAAAAATAAAAGGAAACTAAGAAAAGAAGTAGGGATTATCTTAGAAATATTGAGATAATCAAACTTAAAGAAAAGCTTGGGAAGAGTAGTGAGAACTCTAGTGAATGTGAACAGGGGAGTGATGAAAAACCCCTCTTGGAGGAAGAAGAAGAAGAATGTCCTCTAGATCAGAGTCTACTTGTGAAGAATCTTAAGTCCATGGAAAGGAGATCCTTGGATGCTAATTTTGATTTGGCCACTTATGATGGGAAGATGGATCCTGATGCTATTGTAGAGTGGGTGAATGCCCTAACTAGTTTCTTCTATTATGAAACTATCCCTAGAAATTAGAAAGTTAAGATAGCCAAGTCAAGGGTAAAAGGGTTTTCATTTCTATGGTGGAACTTTATCCAAGATGATAAGGTAAAGAAAGGAAAAAGTTAGGTCTTCACATGGAAGAAGATGGTGGCCTTTCTCTGAGAAATGTACTCGTAGATTATGAAGTTCAACTCCACAAAAGGAGAATGGGATTGAGACAAAAGGACATGGATGTCTCAACATAAACTAAAGAATTTCACAATCTTGTGATGAAGTCTGGCATTGTAGAACTAGAGAACTTGAAACTTGCAAGGACTTAAATTGTCAATTCGAGATGAATTGAGCCTAGCCACCATAACTACTATCGAACAATGTTTCATGTTGGCTTCCAAGGTAGAAGAGAAGTTCAAAAGGAGGAGTGAACAAGGTGGAAGAGGTAGAGGAAGGAATGACAGAGAAAAAACTAATTCTTGGAACAAAAGCAAGTCAGATAAATTAGACAAGTCCTTTGATCAAGAGCCCAAGGAACAAGGAGAATCTAGTTCAAGGGGACATGCAAGAGGTAGAAGACCCTTTGGTAGGGGTAGATGTAAATTAGAAAGACCTCAAAAATGCTAAAATTGCAACCAAATAGGACATTACTCCAATAGATGCCCCAAGAAAGAAAATAAAAATGAAGGAGAAAGGAGAGTACAACTTGTCCATGAGGAGAGAGACCTTGAAATAGAAGAGGGCATAGCTCTGATGATGGGGAAAGAATTTTTGCATGTACCACATACTCAAGAATCTCCACAAAGGAAGAACTTGTTTAGAACAAGGGTCAAATGCCAAGTGAAGGTATGTAATTTGTTAATAGATTCTAGTTCAACAAAAAATCTAGTTTCTAAAGAGATGGTACAAAAGTTAGAATTAACTAAGACTCCCCATCCTTTCCCCTATCATGTCTCATGGATTATTAAAGGCCAAAAAACCCTTGCGACTGAGCAAATAATGGTGGAATTCTCTTTGGGTGACTTTAAGGACACTATTTTGTGTGATATAGTAGAGATGGATGCATGCCATCTGCTACTTGGTAGACCCTAGTAGTATGACATGGATGCAACATATAGTTGTAGGAAGAACACTTACACCATAATCAAGGATGACGTAACTTACACCTTGAAGCCTTTGCCTAATCAAAAACAAGAAAAGGAACCTTTGCTTGTTGTTGTGAGTGAAAAGGAGATGCTAGAAATAATCAAGGAAGTAGATGATGGATATGTTTTGATACATAAGCCTAGAGAGGAACTAAAGTCTGAAAAAGACAAGCCAATTCCCAAAGAGGTGCAAAAACTTCTTGAGGAGTATCATGGGATGGTAACAACTGATTTACCTTCTTCCCTGCCACCCATTAGGGATATAAGTCATCAAATAGACTTTATACCTGGTGCTTCTTTTCCCAATAAGGCCCCATACAAAATGACACCTACACAAAATGTTAAAATTGCTAAACAAGTTAGTGAGTTGCTAGGAAAGGGTCTAATTCAGAAAAGCCTTAGTCCCTATGCAATGCCTTCTGTTTTGGCTCCAAAGAAAGATGGAAAATGGAGATTGTGTACTGATAGTAGGACAGTCAACAAGATAACTATTAAATATGGATTTCTAATTCCAATAAAAGAAGACCTGCTTGACTAATTAGGTTGTGCTTCCTATTTCTCAAAAATTGATCTAAAATCAGGTTATCATCAGATAAGGATAAAACTAGGTGATGAATGGAAAACAACATTTAAAATAATAGAGGGTTTGTATGAATGGCTTTTTATGCCATTTGAGTTGATTAATGCACCTTCTACCTTCATAAGGTTAATGAATGAGATCTTTCAAGACTATAATGGAAATTTTTTGGTTATTTATCTTGATGATATAGTGATATTTAGTTGTAGTTTGGAAGAGAATCTCAAGCACTTAAGCTTGGTATTCAAAAGCTTGCAGGAACATAAACTAATTATAAATCTTGAAAAGTGCACCTTCTTGCAGAAAGAACTCACATTCTTGTGATTTGTCATCTCTCAAGGCACTTTGAAGATGAATCCTTCAAAAGTTGAGGCAATAGTCAACTAGCCTCCTCCTAAAACCCAAAGTGATGTAAAATGTTTCCATGGGTTAGCCACATTTTATAGGAAATTTGTGAAAAACTTTAGCCATGTGTGTGCTCCAATACTAGATAATATTAAAGGTGGAAGGAAAGTTAAGTTTGTATGGACAAAATAGGCCAATGATTCATTTGGATACCTTAAATCTAGAATTGCAAAATATCCTATACTAACCCTCCCTGATTTCAATGAAGTTTTTACAATGGAAACAGATGCTAGCAACTTAGCTATTGGTGTAGTCCTAAGTCAAGATGGCAAGCAAGTTGCATTCTTTTCAGAGAAACTATATGATACCAAGAGAAAATACTCTATGTATGACCTAGAGCTTTATGCTATGTTCCAAGCTATTAGAAAATGGAAGCATTATCTCTTGCCTAAGGAATTTGTAGTTTTCACTGATAACCATGCCTTGAGCTATCCAAATTCACAAGATAAATTGAATGTTAGACATTTCAAATGGATGGAACAATTGTAGGCATATTTTTTCAGTATTAAACACAAGAAGGGTCAAGCCAACAAGGTGGCTAATGCATTGAGCGGGAGGATCACTTTGGTGTAGCAAATACAACTCCAAAGCATTGGGATAAATTTTCTCAAGGACCTCTACATAGATGACACTGATTTTGGCAATATTTATTAGGTATGCATTACATTAGTGGATAGATATAACACTAATTTTTCTGAATATCTTATTCAAGATGGCCTACTTTTTAAAGGACATCAGTTATGTATCCCTAGGTGTTCAATGAGGGATAACACTATCAAGGAAAAACATTGTGGGGGAATGAGTGGTCATTTTGGTCTAGATAAGACATTAGAAGTAGTTAGGAGGTATTACCACTAGCCAAAAATGCAAAATGATGTTAGAAAGTTTGTTGAAACTTGTGTCATATGCCAACAAGCCAAAGATACATCAACCAATCAAGGTCTTTATCAACCCCTTCCCATTCCTTCTAGTCCATGGCAAGCTATTTCAATGGACTTTGTTATGGGACTTCCAAGGACAAAAAAAGGCTATGATAACATTTTTGTGGTTGTTGACAATTTTAGCAAAATGGCACACTTTATACCCTGCAAAAGTACTCATGGTGCATCACACATTGCTCAACTATTCTTTAAAGAAATTGTTAGAATCCATGGTTTTCCTAAGTCTATTGTGTTAGAAAAGGATGCCAAGTTTCAAGGTCACTTTTGGAGAACCTTGCATAAAAAGTTGGGTAAAAATTTTCAATTTAGTTCTATCTACCATCCAAAAATGGATGGGTAGATAGAAGTTATAAATAGATCTCTTGGTAATTTCCTTATATGCTTGACAAAACAATACACATAAAGTTGGGACCTCCAGTTAGCTCAAGAAAAATTTTCTTTTAATGAATCCTTAAATAGATCCATAGGAAAAACACCCTTCCAAATAGTCTATGGCATGCATCCTTAAGAACCTATAGAGCTCAGGGAACTTCCTACTGATTTTAAAGTCAGTGCCAAAGGTGGAGAACTAGCAAAATTGATAAAGCAGGTGCAAGAATAGGTGAAGGATAGTTTGGAGTAGTCATCTAAAAAGTACAAAGCATTGGCATATAGGAAGAGAAGGGAAGTTCACTTTAAGGTGGGTGACAAAGTGTGGGCTTATCTAAGAAAGGAAAGGCTTCCTAAGGACCAACACACCAAGCTGCAAATGAAGAAAATAGGACCATGCACAATTTTGCATAAGTTTGGTGAAAATTCTTATGAAATCACTCTCCCACCATCCCTTTCCATTTCTCCTATTTTTAACATTTCTGATCTGACTCCTTTTAAAGGAAATGTATAAATGATAGGTACCATGGATGTTGAGGAGTCACATGCTAATTGGCTGCAAGAACTTCCACCAAACCAACCCCTTCAATTGGCAAAAATCCTTGACACATAAATCTACAAAAAGACTAGGCATAAAACCTATTTGTAGTACCTTGTCAAGTGGCAAGGTCTTCCTGACATTGATGCCACTTGGATGACTGAGCATGACATCATCAAGCATGGCTATACTTTAGGTCAATTAGCCTCAAGTGGGAACTTGAGTTTCAAACAACTTGGACAACATGATGCAGGAGCACCCCATCATAACTAAGTTATCAAAAGGTCTCCTAGGCCTTCACACCTCGTAATTCTAGCATATTTGCTAATTAGGCTCTCTCTTTGTGTGTTGATCATATTTGTGTGATAATTGAACAACCTTTGGTGTTTGTATAAACTAGTTGTTTCATGAGGTCACAAGGATCTAGTAGTCTTCTAGGACCATGTCTAAAGGTCTTAGGAAAAGTTAGAGTCTTTAGAAGTCATGTTAGAATCATAGGATCAAGATAAGTTGCATAACTATGACAATAATGCAACATTTACATTATATTAGTAACTTTTTGTTTGTAATAGTTCCCTCCAATGGTCACAACCTTCAAATTTTGGTTGGATCAATTGGGGGAAGGTCTTCATTAGCCCTTACAGGTGGGTGAAAGATAGATGGATGTAATATTTTCTTTTGAATCAATAAAAAACTACTATTTTCCTACAAAAACTCTATTTTTCTACTTATTGTATGGATTGTAAGGATATAGGTGACTGGAGTATTAGGTGTTATTAAATTTTGAAGAGCCAGCTTTCAAATGAGACCACTCTAAGCCCTTGAAATGCTAAGAGAATGGAGTTATAAGGTTTTTTGTAAAAATGGGTTACATACCCTAACTACCTAGGGTTTTAGTTTGAAATGACAATATCTCCCATTTTCACCAGTGGAAAAATCTAATTTTCAAGGAAATGGAAGATATGTCTATGTACTATAATATTTGAGTTGAATGAATTAGGAGTAGTCCTTTAGTGATATTCTTATTCAAGTGTGCAGAAGTTTGGGTGTGTTACTAGTGAAGTTGGATTGGTGTCATCATAACTTAGGTTTGTTGTTGTTAACCTCTTACCTCTAAATCAGTCTGGCAAAGAAAACATCTAAGTTTGAAACATTGAAAGAAGATCATGAAGAACTCCATAAGTATAATACTATTGTGAAAGGTGAATTGGCACAGTGCAAACAGTAGCTTGAGAAACTTTATTCTACTAAAGAAAAGATTGATGGTTCTATGTCTATACAAAGACCTTCTTATGACAAGACTAGTCTTGGTTATTCGATTAACATTAATACAAAGAAACTTGAGATTAGATCAAATCCAAAAGAAAAGGACAAATTTGATGATAAGATTGAGTCAAGTCAATCTTCTCAGAAGCCTAAAGAAATTGAGCAAACCAAGGAAGTTAAAATCTTGGAGGAACCAAAGCAAGTGGAAACTCCTAAGGAAACCAAGCATGAATGTAGAGGTAAGTGCCTTTTATGTAATGAAATAGGGCATATGAAGAAAGATTGTACTAATAAGTGATTTAATCATGTCAAGAACTTTTATTGTCATAAATGTCATGGTGTGGGTCATAATGCAATTGATTGTAGGAAACCTAAATATGATAATGATAGAAGAAATAGTAGAATGTCTAGAAATACTAACCTTTCAGATAGAAGAAGATTTAATGAAAGAGCATCAAGAGGGAGAAGATCTTATGATGATAGAAGATAGATTGTGTGTTCTAAGTGTAACAACTTAGGACACATTGCTTGGAATTGTCATACACCTAATGATCAATAGAATCCTAGAAGTAGAGCACCTATATACTAGTTATGTAATAACTTTAGACACAAAAAGATGTACTATAGAATGGATAGAAACTTCAGAGATAGAAGTAACAATGGAATAAACTCCAAAAATGGTAGAAGGAACTAGGAAAGGAACTCTAGAAATAGTAGAAGCAATGAAGAACAAAGAAGCATTGTTAATGAACTTCAAATAGAAATTAATGAACTATTTGTAAAAGGAACAATTATCTCAAAAGAAAAGTTAGATGATGATGAGATAGAAATATCAAAGGTAGTTGTTGAGTTTGATTCAATAAAGTTGAATTAAGCTTGTTCACAACATTATAATTTGAGAACTTTAGTTAGAGACTAAATTAGAGGTAGAAAAGTTGGGAAATGGTGTATCCAATTGTTTTTAGATGGTACCTCAGCTTGCTTGTGATTTGCAGCTCATATAAACAAGTTATGATTAAATTCAAAGTTATTGGTATTATATTAATAGTTGATTCTGTAATAGAAGATGAAAAGTACATTTTTGTAGAGAATTTTGTGATGCAAAGTCTTGAGGATGATTTTCATGATGGAAGGAGGCTATAGTAAAGCTCAAGTGGCATTTAAAGATCAAACCAATGATTCTGGATAAGTTATCTAATTGTAGAATGCAAATGACAACCTTTTCATATTTGTAAAGTATGCAATTAATGTAGTTTCAAGTTGATGCATAGATGGAGTACACAATTGATTTTACTTCCTTGTAAACATATTCAAAGTGAAGAGCATTCTAAGTGACTTTTCAAAGTGATTTTGAAAAAAACCCTATTTTTGAAAAGAGGTACTTTATCATTTTTCTATAGAATTTGTTTAGTAAAAGATATTGTTGATAAGAATTATGGATATTTTAGTTGTTCATAGTGTTGAGAATGAGGATAGACCTAAGTTTAAGGTAATTTCTATAAAACCTAGTGGAGGAAACCCTAACTCTGCATTGTCTATCACTATGAAAATGAACAATGTAGTTTATCTAGAAGATGTAGAAAACTATTTGAATTGCAAGTTTGAGTCTATTAGCAGTGAATATATGGAAAAAGATATGGAAATAGTCTTTAACCATGACATGATAGTGAAGATTGAATTTGAACATTTAAGTGAATTAGACTTGTTTAAGTATCATTTTTACTGAGAAATAGATATAGATAAATGGACTCAAATCATATTATATAAGATTCATGATGGAAAACTATGGATGCAAGATAATGTAGTAGACATCTTGGCAGACCTTATTCATGAGGTAACTAGTCTTAGCAAACAAGGCATTCTATCCATAGGAGAGAAACTAGTTAAGAAGAAAGTAGAAAGTTACACTAAGGTAATTTACAATGAGAAGGCTATGGTAATTAGCTCCATCAAGTAGGATGATGTGAAATTTATTAGTAGAATAATAGCTTATTCAATTTGTAAAAGTTCTAAGATAGATGAACTTTCAATAGGATTTATATATATAGCTTACAAGATTTGTGTTGAGAAAGAATAGGTGAATTTGAGTGAAATTCTAAGCATGCAACTCTTGGAGAAACTTGAAAAGATTAAGAGGATGAAGAATGGTGTATTTAGATTCCAATCATTGATAAATCACATATTCTTTTATGTGCTGAAGAGATTTCCTTACTTGTCATTAAAAGATATAATGAGTAGTGATAGATGCACTATGGAGAAGATATAAGAGGTATGTAGAAGACACCCTGCATATAAGGTATTGGACAGTGGAAATTTGATTATGAGAAAATTCCAAAATGAGATGAAACAGAGGTTTAGGATCTCACCTACAATTATGAATAGGTTCAAGGAAGACATATTTATTGTAATTACTACTAAATATACATACATTCAAGCAGTAGAACCTCAAGAAATATTTTTGGATCCTTTGAGCTATAAGTTGAGTGATGATGTTACAATTGGCTACATTGATATATTATTGAATTTTGAGAAAGATAAGGCAAAATACAGATTTGGTACATATGATGAGATCACACAGCATGCTCATCAAGCAACCTTGGAGAAGGCATCTCACAAGAAGGTTGAGTGAATAATGAAGAAGGCTTTATTTGAGGCTAGAATGATAGAAAGTGAATCTAAGGCCATGAGACAAACTATGAAACAAGGTATATTGAATATACAACCCTTGTTAGTTTTAGTTGTTGAGACAACTTCAAGATAGAGTATACCAAATGCAGTAGTATATGATGTTCAACCCAGTGAACATAAGAGAAAACTAGAGAGATTGGTTGAAGTAGTGCCAACAAAGACTAAGAGAGTCAAACAAATGGCTACAAGACCTAGCAAGAAGCAAAAATTATTGTTGACAATTGAATCTAGTAACGATGAAGAAGTTGAGGAACAAGAAACCAAGCAAGATGAAAAGATGACACCACCTAAGCAAGTAGTAGGCAAAGCTTAACAACCATGGAAGCCAAAGATTGAGAATATTAACACATTGATTGCTAATGAGGGAAACTTTGTTTAGTTGAACAAATTTTATGATCTTTATAATAATTTTGAGAAGGATCAAATTGATATATCAAGTATAAGACATATCATTACAAATGATCTAAGAATGAAGGATATAAAGGGAGTAGTGAACCAGAAAGTCTATGAAAGACTCATAGAGAAGAAGACCTTGAACTTTGGAAGTCTATGCTGAGGACAATCTACAAGACTGATGATGAAGATGAGATAAAGATATTGTTGAATAACCTAGCAGCATACTTGAGAAATAAGTTGAGCCCATTCTTATTTATGGTTGGTGAGAAGGATAAATTCAAGAAGGAGACTGTAGTATCTATCAACTAGATGTTGTCAGAATCATAGACAACAACTCCTCTAGCTCCTAAAACCATAGAAGTATCAGTTAGTGGTGATACTATGAAGATTGATCAAATCAATGTTACAATCAACATTAATGATACTAATACATTTGGTGGTTCTGAAGCAAATGTACCTGATACTAAATATGCTAAAGAAAAGTTAAAACAAATTGAGAAAGAGAAGAGGCTCATAGAAATTGAAAAGCAGAATGAAACCAAGTAGAAATTGCTTGAAGATAAAAGAAAAAGAAAGGAAAATGAAAATAATAGGAGAATTGCAGAAAAAGAAAGGAAAAAGAAAACAAAGGAAGAAAAGAGGAAAAGATTAGAAGAAAAGAAACAAATAGAATAAAAGGAAAGGAAAGAAGAGGAAGAAAGGAAAGATAAGGAAGAAAAAAAGAAATAGAGGGATCTAGTTCATCTACTTCACTCTCTCTTGCAAGTTTGGCTATTGATGATGATGATTAGACTGATCTAGTTTCATCCTTATCCAAACTCCTATAGAAAAATAAGATAGTGAAGAGTTTGTAGAGATCATTAATGGAAGTAATTGATAGATTGCATGGTACTTTGGCAGTATAGCACACTAAGTCAAATCCTAAATTGAGAGCATAGGCAATGCTAAAGTCTTTTGATGAAGAGTTTACAAATTTGTTGAATGTTGCTGAGGCAAAATCTCAAATTTCCTATGATTCTAATTTATTTAGCACCATCTACCAGAATATCAAGAATGACTTAGTCAACCTTGATTTATGCATAAAAGAACTTTAGAAATGTCAGTAGGAAGGGAAAGCTTTGTATGTTTAGTGGACCTTATCATGCAAATTGACTAAGTATTTGGACAATCAATTAGAGGCAAAGATGAATGAGCTAGAGGTTTTATCTAGCCTAATCCAACACCCATCTAGCAAGGTTGATGATTTTGAGAATCAATTTGCTAGTATTGATAGTGAGATCAAGAAACTAGAACTTTGAAAAGAGTAGATATTGAAGAGAAAATTTGATTTTAGAGAATCTACTACTCTAAAGTTATTATTTGTTGAAAATAAACTAGAAGAACATGTCAAGACAAAAGACACATAAACAAACTTTTTGTATTTAGATATTAATGCTATTGAGATTGCATCATATGTATTATGTGCAATTCTCATATTAGTAGAGTCTACCAAAAAAACATGGAATAAAGGTATGTATAGTTTGAAGGGTATTTCTGATGATTGTATGAAGATTATTTCAACATAAATGCAAGGACAAGTAGTTTTGACAGTTTTGGATAGAATCTTGACATTTTGAGACCTTTTTCATTGATGTCAAATGGGGAGTAATAGAAGAAGAAAATTTGGATGGTAAAAGGGAGAGAAACGTGTGCAGTATGAAGTATGTTGTAAGGGAGAGCATATTTGTAAAGTTGTAATAGATGCAATGTTTATTTTGATAGTTTATTTTTGTCACTTAGCCAAATTTCCCTATTTTGTTGTCATCAATGCCAAAGGGGGAGATTGTTGAAAATAGGATGATTTTGATATGCAATTATTGTCATTAATGGAAATACATGATGTACATGTTAACAAGAAACCTTGGAAATAAAGATACTTAGTGTTTGGTTATCAAAAAATTGTCTAAGTATATAATTTGGTTTATAGTAGTGTATTGCTTTGTTTATAACATGTTACAGATGTCATATTATGACAAGAAAAGATACATGGAGATAGTATACATGTTGGTGATGATGTGTATAACCTTGGAAGTCTATAAAAAATGTACAAAATGGATTTAATAATGTTTTGATGAAGCGGGACAATGGAATTAAAGGAAAAAAATGTTTTGGTTGCAAAACAATTGCTTGTCCAATTAGGGCTGACATCTTAGATGTTTACTCTAGCTTGGAAAAGTGAATTGTGGTCTTAGCTGACCTAGCATTATTTTATGTAAAGGCATGGTATTTATGCAAAGGACTTCTTGCTATAAAAAGTGTGCCATTGTGTATCATGTGTGCAAACTTGTG
This sequence comes from Cupressus sempervirens, assembly GCA_028749045.1. Lineage (NCBI taxonomy): Eukaryota > Viridiplantae > Streptophyta > Pinopsida > Cupressales > Cupressaceae > Cupressus > Cupressus sempervirens. The sequence goes on along the minus strand of CM053788.1, from coordinate 140,636,847 downwards.
AGTGAAATTTTATGAAAGTGATATATGCAAAGGTTTGTATGAACTATCTAGTGATACAAGATTGAGCTAAAGATTAGAGATTAGTGAAGGAAGAAAAATAGTAGTATATTACTTGATTGAGCAGTGAGCTCTTCATGTAGTTGAAATTGCATGTTTTGGTAGTGGGCTCATCTTGCATTCATTACACTACAACTTGTAATAGGGTTGGAATCTCCTAATAGGGATTCAAAGTCTCCTAACAGGGACTGTTATACTGAATTTTCTCACTGACTCCTAATAGGGTCCATCCTCTAACAAGGAACATATATATCAGTATATTATCTTGTGGGTATCATCCCCAACAGGGTTTTCCCTTGGCCAAGGTTTCCTTAGTTAACAAGAAATGGTGTTATGAGTTGTCTTTGTGAATTGTTATTATTACTATTTAAGATTACTTTATTACTTTGTTATGCATGGTTTAAAGTAAGTAATAATATCTAGTTGGTGACTAAAGTTTTTAGATTACTAATTCACCCCCCCTCTCAATAATCCCTATTTCTAACATATCTTTGATATAGGGGTTGTTTTTTTTCTCATATTGACTTTGAATATCCCCAATCAATTTGGTGATCTTATCAATTTGAGGTTTTGGATGAACACTACTAAGGTCCAATGTTGGCCTTTTATCCAAACATCTTCTTCTCTGGACTTTGATCATCCTAGGTGGAGGATTAGATAAACCCACACCATCTAAAGAGGTGTTAGTATATGACACATTAGAATCTTCTTTTTCTTCTTCATTAATCCCCAAAAATTTCCATGTGCATGTAGAACTTGAACTTTCCTTTTGTACCTCATTTGGGATTTGACCATTTTTTGATTGCATCATCTGAGGAAGTACCCTAGCAACTACTTTTTAACAATGTGAGCATTCAAATTCTAAATGACTAACTTTGTGTAACCTACAAAATCCTAGAAAAAGAAAAATATTTGGGTCTGCTTCCTCACTTAAGCATTGTAATTTTTCACTCATATTGTCTACAAACTAAGTGAAAAGTTATTCTTTTGGGGTAGGGATCCTAAATTCTTTATTTAGATGATCGGATCTCTCGTCTATAGTTTTGTCAAGAGACATCACTTTGTAGGTGCCTAACTTAGGTTGCAAAATTGCCACCTCATTTCATTTATTGTATTATGTTATCAATGTCTTTAGCTTTGGCTCACCATCAATCTTGATTTGATTATTTAGTCCCTTCCAAGGTAGCCATAATTGAGTAAAATTAGTTGAGAACCATTCTCTTAGGAAATTTGTACATTCTCTACTTAGCAATAATCCATATATTTTAGGGATTGCAAGAAGCTCCTGAATCTATAAGACAATTTTGTAGGTTCTTTCCAAAAAATTTGAGACTGAGCTAAAAAGGAGGCACTTCAGCCTTTTTTTTATACATAGTAGGCATTGCCTCAAAAGTATTGACTTCTTGTGATGTTGTGTTTTGAGGGACTATGTTCACATTAGGTGTTGCCTTTGCATGATCAAGATTCCTTGGTACTACTTCCCTTTTATTAGGATAATTATGTAGCATATCAAACATGGGCATATTAGCCTTGGTTCTCTTTAGATCTTTCACTAAACTGTACTTTTTATTTTCCCATATAGGATTCATTAGGATTGTAGGCACATTCCCTTGATTTTGATTTTGTTTCCCAACATTGGGTGCTCTAGTAGGTAGTGGATTGTTATTAGCTCTTGGATCAGGCAATGTTGGATGCAAGGCAGGAGGAATTCCATTGGTCGTAGGTTCCCTTTGGTTATGCAAATTGTAAGTATTTCAATTATCATTTTTAAAAGTTAACATCTCTTCTAGTTAATGATTTGGAGGCACATAATACAAGTTAAACCATTTTGTGACAAATTCAAGGTGGTTTGGAGAAGTTTCTAGAGGAACCAAATGGAAAAGTGGGTAAATTCATTGTATACTACCTAAACTTAAAATGGATGATTGTGGTTAAGTGAAAAAATGTATTAAATCTTGATTTATAGAGAGAGTTTGTTAGAAGTAAAGGTTGTCATGTGCAGGAACCTAAGGAAGACAAGGATTCTAGGTATTACTTCATTCAATGGCCAAACAAAAGAGACTATAATTGGCATGCAAAGCAAAAAGGCTTAAGAGTATGAATGCTTGAAGTGTGAACAAGCTATTAGAGCTATAGTGTGTGAAATTCAAGTAGAATGAAGGACTGAAATAGAGATCTATAATCTACAAGTGAGTTGTAATTTGTTATTAGATCAAGCCTTACCGTTACTTTCTAATCTTTGGATTAAGGTTGACCTAATAGTTATTTCTAAATCCTTTAACTAGGTGACATCCCAAGTGAATGATCTAAAGCCCTATAACAAGGCTCACTCCCAATAGGGTGATTGAAATCCTTTAACCAAGTCACATTTAATAGTGTGTATTGTAACCTTTAACAAGGTTGGCCTTTCACATGACATCATTTTAGAAGAGTGAGAATTAGTAGCATTTTACTGGTGGTTTTTCCCAAATTGGGTTTCCATGTAAAATCCTTGTGTCAAATGTGTTATTGAATTTGTAATGTTTCATGTTTATATTTTTGTAAAAATGCTTTGACCTAGGATAGTAACCTACAAAGTTTAAGTATTGTATTATCTATCGGATGCATAAATAGTAAGGTTCTATGGATATGTGTGTACTAAGCATTGAAAATTTTTACTTGTACATCTAGATCTTGGATAAATAATTCACCCCCTCTTAGTTATTCTAAAAAATTCCAACAATTGGTATCAGAGCTATCTACTAGTTTGAAGGTACTAGAAGCAAAAGATCAAGATGTAAAAAAGTGAGGCACCCAAGCTTAATAAGGAAAACTTTCCTAAATGAAAAAGTCTGATGAAACTACACCTAGGAGGTCTTGGAGACCATACAAAATCTACCATCATCACTGATAATGTCAATCCTATTGGAGCCCTAAGTAGTAATGATCTAAAAAATAAGAAAGAACACAATCAGGCAATGTTGGAGATTGCCTCTGCCCAAAGTTATTCTAAGTTTGATGACATAAAGGTTGTGATTCTGCAAAGAAGATGCAGGATTCTCTTCACACCATTTATGGAGGAGACACAAATGTTTTGAGAGCTAAATCTAAAAGTCTTATAGGTAAGTTCGATGACATGATGATGGAAGAAGGTGTGAATCTTTCTCAACATTGCTCTAGAATAAAAGATGTTCTTAATGCTATAAGAGGAGCTACTAGTAAGATAGATTATGATACTATATTAAGAAAGGTAGTGAGAACACTACTACCCATCTATGCTATTAGAGGTTCTTCCATAGAAGAATTAGGATGTATACTAGGTACTAATCTGACTCTGGAAGATTTGGTAGGTAGGTTCACTACCTTTTAACTCTCTAATTTTGATAATTCCAAACCTAACAATGTTGAATTTTCAAAGCCTAGATTGTCATTAAAGGAACCTAAAGAGATGAAGAAAAAGGTCAAATATGTTTCTAGTGATAGTGACATAGGTGAGGAGGATGTAAAACAACTTGAAGCACTACTAGCAAGGAGATTTTATAGAGGCAAAGGAAAATTCAAAGGTAAGTTACCTATCATGTGTTTTAACTACAATGAGGTTGGTCATATTATTGCTACATGTCTAGAGAAGAAGAAAAATAGAAGTGGAGAAAAATATTGAAGTCAAAGAGATGAGGACAAAAATATTGAAGTCAAAGAGATGAGGACATACAAGATTACAAAGACAAAGGAAAAAAGTCTTGCTACATTGTAGAAGAGGAAACTAGAGATGGATCTGATAATCATGATGATGAAGTAGTGTATATTGCAATGAAGGATGAGTCTAATGAGGATGAGGGAACTACATTAGTTTATTATTGAACAAGAGTGACAGATGGATCATTGATAATGGGTGGCCACATCACATGACTGGAGATAAAAGTAAATTCATTACCTTGAATTATTATGATGGAAATAGTGTAAGGTTTGTAAATGATGCACCTTGTCTAATAAAAGAAAAAGGATCTATTAAACTTAAAGAATTTTTTTTTTGTGGAAATTGTTATTATGTTGAAGGACTAAACTATAATTTTTTGATTGTGTCACAACTAAATAGTTCAGATTGCAAGGTTGAGTTTGAGAACAAGATAACTAAGATATATGTCACTAACAAGAAACTAATTGGGAAAGGTGATCAAACTAGAGGTAATCTATTTTATCTTGATATGAATGATGCTACTTGTCTTGTTGTAGAATTTGATGATATGTGGTTATGGCACAAGAGGTTATGTCATGTTAAATTCGATAATTTAGTGAGTATTAGTAACATGAGGAGAGTCAGAGCTTTTCCTAAATTGCAGAAATCTAATAATATAATTTGCAAACAATCTTAGTTAGGCAAGATGAAAAAATATAGTTTTTAAAGTAAGAATCACACCTCAAAAGAAATGTTGGCAATATGTCCAATTACCCAAATTAGGTAAGTGATATGGTTTTCATGATACTAATGATGTATACTAGTGCGCATGTCCGTATGACCAACCAAGTTCAAGTTGTGAAGGAATTAACAATGAAGTGATGTTACATCACAGAATAGAGCATATCAACGAAATGTGTTAATCAACCTGATTAATTATTATTTCTCTGTGAGCTAACTCTAAGGATGTTATGTGAGTTGACTAAAGGAATAATTTACCAATATGTTTGGTATAAGTAAAGAACTTCATTTAAAAATTTAATGTGAAGTAATCTGATTGTGAAGTTGATATAATCTTATGAAATAAGAGAAATAAGTGAGTGCAATATTATAAGTTGTGATGTGAAGCAATATTATGCAAGATATGATGCAAATTGATATGTGCATAGTCATTCTTCTTATGAAGAAGTGAAAAGCATATGATTTGTGAAGTATAGCAGATAATCCATTATTTTATATCTATTCTCTTGAATAACTTATTGTATAATTGCATGTTAGGGTAGTGGGCTCTTCTTGCACACATTTGTATATGATCCAACAACTACTAATAGGGTTGAGGCTTCTAAAAAGGCCTAAGTATCCTAATAGGGACTCAAGACAATATATATGTTTCATAAACTCCTAATAGGGTCAACATCCTTAACTAGATACTTCATATAGTGAATCATCTTGTGGGTAGCATCCCCACCAGGGTTTTCCCTTGGCCAAGGTTTCCCTTGTTAAAAAGTATGGTGTTATGAGTTCTCTACTTGTATGTTGCTTTTTTTTTGTTAGAACTATTAGTATTATTTCTCATGCATATGGAAAAGTAATTAATAAGATTCAATTTTGGCTAAAAATATTGAAATACTGATTCACCACCCCCCCCCCCCCCCCCCCCCCCCCCCCCCCCCCCTAGTATTATCTATTTCTAACAATTCGTATTAGAGCCTACTTATTTAAAAGAAGCTTAACAGCTTGAATAAGATCCCTATGGATATGGAAAAATTGAAGAAGAATCTTGAAGAAGCTCTTGAACAGATTGATCTACTTACAAATGAAGGAGATGGTCTCAAAGATAGATACAATGATGCAAAATCCTACATTGGTAAATTAAACGACAAGATAGATGACCTAAAGTAAAAAGGGCCTACTAATAAAATTAGTGATGATGATATTGAAGATCTAAAGAAAGAAAATGAGATCCTAAAACATGAGTTAAAGAGTTTAACTTAAGCTGTGTCTTAGAATGACTCTAAAATTAAAGCTAAAAATTCAGATCTAAGATCCCAATTAAGAAAGGTAACATCTAAATTGAAATCTATCAAGTTAGAGCATGCATAATTAGAGAAATACAACATTATTGTGAAAGGTGAGTTGGTTTAAACCAAATAGCAACTTGAGAAATTATATACCGATAGTGAAAAGATTGAAGAACAAATATGTGCACAAAGACCTAGTTATGACAAGACTAGACTTGGATTCTTCCTTAGACAATCAACCATGAACCTATTGAGAAAGAAGAACTTGATACTCCTAAAGTCAAGAAGGATCTAAGAAAAATAGATGACACATCCAAAGAGAATGTTACTTAATTGAGAAACCTAAAGAATCAGATCAAGATAAGGATAATAGAAGAAAGGAATCACATGCCTGGTGTGATGAACTTGAAGATGATTGCAAAAGTAAGTCTTTAAAAAATGTATCTAATTTTTATTGTCATAATTTTTACGGATATGGGCATTATGTAGTAGATTGTAAGAAACCTAAATTTGATGGTAGTAATGCAAATAGTAGAATTTTTAGGAGCACTAACCATGCAAGAAATAGAAGAAGATCTCACAGCAATGAAAGTGGAGAAAGAAGAAAAAATGTTTGTTATAGATGCAACAATCTTGGACACATTGAAAGGAATTATAGAGCACCTAAAAACCAAAAAAGTGAATAAAAGAGAAATGTACTTGTGTGCAAATTATGTAATAATTTTGGGCACATAGCAAAATTTTACAGAATGGACAGAAGAGACCTAAAAAGGAATTAGAATTACAAGGGGAACAATAGAAGAAATTATGATAGTTTGAAGGAAGAAATAAAGGAATAGACATAAGAACTCAAGGAGATATTTTTAAAGGAAAAGGAACCTAAAAGCTCTCATTTAACTCTAGAAGATGTACCTAACAAGACAATGAAGTCACTTATTGTCTATAACTCATCCTACTAGAATTACGTATTCTTAGTAAAAATGAAGTGTTAGTTATTGATAACTAATGTTAGCATGAATGTCAGAGGTTGCACAGTTAACAGTATGATCTATACATTGAAAGGAGTCTACAGTGAAGTGTGCATTGATTAATATAATCAAGATAATGATATATAAGAATAATAACCTTTCTATTATATAGAGACAATATACTAAGCCAATGGTAGACATGCATTTAATGTGAAGTACATATTATGAAATATTTAAAGGATGTGAATTGATTTGCATACATCATTTGTAATCTTTTATAAATGGAAAGACAAGAGGTTTTTAATGTCAACAATAGACCTAGATACAATTTCAAGAAACACCCATTTATTTCTTTGCTTGATGACCCAATTGGAGCATTTTTGCAAGTTCCAAAAAATGTTCTTCACATCGAGGATATAAGAGGTTATATCCACTGAAAAATTGAAAGCATAGGTGACATAGAAATTGATAAGGAATTGGAGAAGATGTGCAAAACTAACTTTTCACTAAAACCTAAATATGGATATCTAGAGCAACTTAACCTAGTTAAGCATATGTTCTACACAGACTTCGACAATCATGAATGGACTCAGACAATTCTAAGTAGAGTAAATGATGATCTCTTATGGTTGGTAGACTCTATCATATGTTTTGATAATGACCTGATTCACAAGGTCACATGTCTGAGTAATGAAGGAAGTAATCTAGTAAACATTAAGAATGTGAGCAAGATAGTAGAGGAAAATCGTAACACATGTTTCGATGGAAGAAACATGAAGGTCAATAGCATTCAAGCTAAAGGAGCAAGACTAGTTTGCAAAAATTTGGGAAACAAATTCAATCATGGATCTAGGATAGATTTAATCCCTACAAGATTTCTTCATGCAACCTCCCTAGCAGTAAGAGGTGAAGATGTAAATTTATGTGACGTTATCCAAACACAACTATTGGATAATATATCAAGAATCAAGAAGTCTAGGAGTGCATTCTTTAGGTTTGAAACCCTACTCATAGACATAGTCCTCTATGCATTTAAGAAGTTTCCTAGTATCATGAATTGGGATGGAAGTGAGTGTACAATGCAAACAATCACTTGTGCATATAGATCAAGACCTAAAGTAGTTAGTGACAATGACATTGATAGAATGATGAAATCTTTCCATGCTAAAATGAAACAAAGGTATAGGATACCTCCTATGCTAGTGGAAAAATACAAGGATGAATTGTGCTTCATGGTAGAGATAGATTTCACTTGTATGGAAGTTGTAATTCTTTGAGTCAAATTCATTGAACCTATAGGCTATGAAATAAGTGAGGAATTGATTGAAGAATATAAAAAAATAATCCCTCACTGAGAAGTTGATTCTAAATGTCCTAGATGGGGGAAATATGCTAAGAAAATGAGAGAAGTTTAAACTAGTCAGATAATAAAGGACTCCAAGAAGAAGGTGGAAAAGGAGATTGATTCTATTTTGAAAGAATTAGGAATGACAAGAAAAGAATTTGATGAGGTAAAAGGGATAGCCATGGAAATGATGGCTAGTCGTCAACCTAAGATATCGACCCCTACACCCATTGTAGTGGTAGGACCTACTGAAGAGGTAATAGTTGCCCAATCTAGTACACAATTACCTAATGCACCATATGCAGCAGTTATGCAACAACAACCATCAAGGAATCTAGCAAAGAGTGAGGAAACACCTGCACCCAAGAAGTCTGCAAGACTTGAAAGGACCAGAACCCCTCCTAAGAAGAGAGTCAAGAAAACAACAAGTGGTCCAAGAAGAAAGTGAAGAACCTTGTAGATTAGCTCTTTTGAATCAAAAGAAGAAACTAGTGATAGACTAGTTGAGTCAACTAACTAAGAAGCTAAGACCTCAACCGGATGAAAATCATTGAAACCCAAGGTAGAAAATATCAACACGCAAATTATTAATGACAAAAATTTTGTGAAATTAAATATATACTATGATTTTTATAATAATATGGATAGAAGACAGCTAGAAAATGTTGTAGTTAGAAATATGATTCTTAAAGATAAAAGGTTTGATAGTATAAGAGGACAGATACCTGAAGACTTGTTTAATAGATTGAAAAATAGAAAAAGTAGAGTTATAGAGGAAGATAAGAAAATATTGTAAATAATGAGGAAGAGATAACCAAAGTTATGAAAGGTATAACACCTCTATTGAGAAATAAAAAGAGATCTATTCTCCTCATCCGAGGAAATTATGAAGCAGTGAATAAGGAAACTAGAAAGGCTATAGTTAATTATATTTATACTATGCTAAAGAAGAGTGCACAAATAGAAAAGGTAAGTCCTATATCAGAGAAGAGTGCACAACCTGAGAAGGCAAGCTCTATGTTTGAGGAGTGTGCGTAGAAAGAGGAAGCAACTTCCATAGTAAGAAGTCCACCTCACGGTTTTGAGCAATCAACAGCAACACCAATTTCTAGTGGATCACCACATATCACCATTGGAAGTAAATCTATGCAAGTAAATAACACTAATGTGAAAATTGATAAAACTAAAGACTCATTCAAAGATTTTGGTACAAGAATTGTTGGTAATATTGTGGATTATAGTAGCTTATCTGATGAAGAAAATGATTAGGAGCCTAAGGATGAAGATGCACCTTCTGCAAAGAAGATTGAGCCTAGCATTGAAGCAACTACTTCAAGCATGCCCTTGGAAGTAGTAGTAACAACACCCTCCACACCACTTACTCATGTAGTAATGGTCATAGCAACTAAAGTTCAGATGAAGAAGATGAAGCACAAAATCTCATATCTTCTTTAAGTAAATTTATTGAGAAGAAGAAATCAGTCAAATCCATTGAAAAGAGTTTGACTTCAGTTTTGGGTAAAATGGAACAAATACTTAGCCCTGTTGACACCCTTGTAGATATGCAACAGTTTGCAAGTATTCTATGTAAAGCTTTTGATGATGAGTTCTCAACAGTCTCTAATATAGATACAATTCAAGCACAAACAAAGCATGATGGTAAACTCCTTAATACCATGTGTACTAATATGAGGAATGATATAGAAACCTTGAATGTATGCATTAAGACATTAAAGTAGTGTATAGAAGAAGGAAAATAGGCTTATGCTAAGTGTAACTTGGCATATATCCATCTTCAAGAATTTGATGATCAAATCAAGGAAAAGTTAACTGAGCTTCAGACACTCACTGACAACTTTTTGAAGTAGATTTAGAAGTTAAATACCATTGAGCATACAATACAAACACTTCATGACAACATAAGGGAAATCTAAGTAGAGAAAGAGAAAGCTTTAAAGAGATTCACTCTTCTGAGAGAACACTTGTTCCCACAAGTAACATTGCTAGAGAATTAGTTGGAGGAATGCTTGTCAGTAAAATATTCATATGAAAAGTTTGTGGCTATAGATTTCCATGTAGAAAAATTAGCCACATATGCTTTATGTGCACTACTTAGTGTATCTGATGCATTAAAAGAAAGTTGGAAGAAACACTTTGCGTAGTTGAAAACTAGCTTCAGTGATTTCTTTTCCAAGTTTTTATGTAGCTACCAAATTTTGACAGACTTTTCTTTTTGTGGCACCTTTATCATTGATGTCAAAGGGGGAGAAGTAAGGAAAATTGTATTGTTGTAATTGTAAGGGGAAGAAATAAGGAAAATTATAGTAGCAAATTTTTGCTAACCTTGTAATCAAAATCATAAGGGATGTAATCTTTTCAAAACATGAATACAATGTTCTACTATGTTATGGTTATGTTTTTTGGTATGGTAGCATGTTTGGGACTTCACCAATTTTCCCAAAATGTTTCCATCAATGCCAAAGGGTGATATTGTTGGCAATATGTCCAATCAATCAAATAAGGTAAGTGATATGGTTGTCATTTATGGCAACATATTTGTTTTGTAGATTAGTCATGTTTATTTGTGAAGGAAAATTGTCTAAGTATTAGATAGCATTACAACAGTAAATAGATTTGATGATAGCAAAATATTCCCTTTGAATATTCTCTTATTCATTTAACCAAAGATACATGACATCATATTGATGATGTATACTAGTGTGCATGTCCTTATGACCAACTGAGTTTGAGTTATAAAGGAATTAGTGATACAATGATGTTGCATTGCAAAACATAAAATATCAGCAAAATGTATTAATCAACCTAATTAATTGTTTTAATTATTATCTCTGTTAGCTAAATCTAAGGATTTTATGTGACCTAACTAAAGGAAGAATTTACCAATATGTTTGGTATAATTAAAGAACTTTTTTTGAGAAGTTAATGTGAAGTAATTGGATTGCAAAATTGATATAATCTTGTGAAATAAGAGTAACAAGTGAGTGCGATGTTATGAGTTGTGACATGAAGCAATACTATGTGAGATATGATGAAAATTGATATGTTCATAGTCATTCTTCTTATGAAGAAGTGAAAATCAAAAGATTTACAAAGTACAATAGATAATCCAGTATCGTATATATATTCTCTTGAAGAACTTATTGTATAGTTGCATGTTAGGGTAGTGGGATCTTCTTGCACACATTTGTATATGATCCACCAACTCCTAATAGGGTTCAAGCTTCTAACAAGGCCTAAATCTCCTAATAGGGACTTGAGACACTATACATGTTTCATAGACTTCTAACAGGGTCAACATCCTTAACCAAATACTTTATATAATGAATCATCTTGTGGGTTCCATGTTGGAATTATAAGTGAAGTAACTGAGGTCGGGGGGTGAATTAGTTACCACAAAAATACTTCTTGATCCCTTAGATGTCTTAAATAACTAGTTATTGCTGTCACTCGGTAAACACATCATAAAAATGATGTAACTTGGTAGATTAACTTGTTACTAAATTTTAGCATTCATAATTATTAGAATGCATTCAAAAGTAAATAACATGAGCACAATAGACACCGGATTTAACATGGAAACCCAATATGGGAAAAACCACCAAGTAACTAGCTACCAATTTTCACTCTTCTAAAGTGAGTCTTGTTAGGAGCTAACCCTATTAAAGGTTACAATACACACTGTTAGGTGTGACACTGTTAAAGAATTTAATCACCCTATTAGGAGTGGCCTTCCTAGAGGTCTTTAGAACAATTCAAATGAATTGTCACCTTGTTAGAAGATTTACAAAATGGATATAAAACCAACTCTGTTAAGAGATTTGAAATCACTACCACAATGATTAGAAAGTAACAATGAATTGACTTGAATAAGATGAAACTAAATTTTTTGATTATAGATCTCTATTCTACACCATTAGATCCTCCTCAATCTCCACAATGATCCTTGATCATTCTTCAAAATTTTCTTCCACAATAATCAGTCCTCCTTCACATTCATATCACATCGAATCCATCACACTTGGAATTCGCAACTTAACCTCTTATATATACCATTTAGACAATCAAGTCAGCTCATTCACATGTTACATTTACCAATAAGCCATACATCGATCGGCTACAAATATTACATTAAACAAGTAAACTTTATTTCACAAAACAATGAAATCCAACATTGGTCGACCCTACTCAATAAGCACTACTTCTAGGAACAATTTCTTCAGTTAACTATCTTAACTCGGTTAACACTACAAAATCTGAAAAATCCTTTGGTTTCTAAGTTAACTTGGTAATAACTAAATTTCCTTCACTGTCCATGAGAGCTCAATAAGAACTATTTCCTACACTATTTTCTTTTGATGACCGAGTGAGCTCGATAACAACTAAATTTCCTTTGCTAACCTTGAAAGCTCAGTAACAATTGTCTACACAAGGTAAAGTCTAATAATGCTTGATAGACATTGTAAACCTTCTTTTCTAACCTTCTAAGCTCAATAGACTCTATCTTTTTCCTTGCTGACCAACTGAGCTTTGTAGACTCTGTCAGATGACTGATATGACATTTGTGTAATATCAAAGACAACAGTCAATTGAACAGTTGTATCCATAAATCTCCCCCTTTGACATTGATGGAAAAACAACATATCATAGAAAAATAAAATTTGAAAACAAGTGTTTTCTTACAAACTATTTCTCCCTCTTATACAAAACTCCTCAAATATAGTAATCTTCCTCTTTCATAATAATCCACCCCTCTTACAAAAACTCTCATTTTCTTGCAAATTTCAGAAAGATATGATAGTAGACTCTCCCTCTTTGACAACACATGCCAAAGACAACATAAACCAAATGAATAGCAATGTACCTTATGTACTGATTCATATGCAATATCTTCATTACTTTGTTGCATCAATTGATAGATCTTTAATTTTTTTCTATTGATGCATCACTAAAACTATATTTTAGTGAGCTTAAGATAGGGGAATGACCCCTAGCTTACCTCTTAGATACAAGAATGCATCCTTAGCTAAAGGCTTTGTGAATATGTTAGCAATTTTTTCCTTTTTATAGACATATTCCAATCTGAATTCCTTATCTAGCACCAATTCTCTAACAAAGGAATACTTTATAGAAATATGTTTGGTTTTTGAATGCATCACTAGATTCTTGGATATGTTAATTGCACTTGTATTGTCACAAAAAATAACAATAGGTTCTTTGATTTCTTGCTTCATACCTTCCAATAATTGTTTAAATAGTTTAGTATTGATGCAACATATTAAACCTCTACTGTGGATTGGGATGTATAGTTCTTCTTTTTACTCTTCCAAGAAACCAACCTCTTTCCAAGAAAGAAAGCTCCTCCACTTGTACTCTTTCTATCATCAACATTCCCTACCTTATCTGCATCAGTGAATACTTTTAAATCCATATTTCCTCCAAGTTTATACCACAATCTATAATCTTCAGTTCCTTTCAAATATCTCATGATTCTTTTGATTGCCATCATGTGATTTTCTTTTAGTTTTGCTGAGAATTTTGCTATAATTCCTACTGCAAGGGCAATGTCTAGTCTTGCATGTATTACATACTGCAACTTTCCAATCATAGATTATACAATGTCTGATCCACTTCCTTTGATTCATCATTCTTGGTAAGTTTCAATCCAGTACAAATAGGATTCCCAACTACTTTGTAGTCTTCCATGCCAAAAAATTTTAGTATCTCCTTGATGTATTTAGATTGAGTGATGTAGATTCCATTCTTACTCTAATGAATTTGAAGACCAACAAAGAATTTGATCTCTCCAAACATTGACATTTCAAATTCCTTGTTCATTTGTTCTAAAAATTCTTTGAAAATATCATCATTTCTTGTGAACAAAGTATCATCTACAAATATTTCTACCAAAACAATCTTATTATCTGGTCCTTCCTTTATGTACAAGCTACTCTTATCATTAGTTCTTTGAAAACCAATCTAAATAAGATAGTTATGCAATCTTTCATACCATGCTCTAGGGGCTTGTTTTAGACCATACAATGCTTTATGCAATTTGCAAACCATGTGCTTCTTGTCTAGGTCAACAAAACTTTTAGGTTGTTCAATGTAAACCTCTTCATCCAATATGCCATTGATAAATGATGACTTGATATCCACCTAATAAACTTTGAATCCTTTCTATGCAGCATATACAAGTAAGGTTCTGACACCTTCCAATCTTGCAATAGGAGAAAAAGTCTCTCCATCGTCTACACCTTCTTCTTGAGAGTATCCTTTGCATATAATTCTAGCTTTATTCCTTGACACCTTATGATCTTCATCTTACTTGTTTATGAATACCCACTTAGTTCCAATCACATTTTTGTCTTTAGGCCTAAGTACAAGAGTCCATGTTTTATTTTTCTCTATCTATTCTATCTCTTCATTCATAGCTTCAATCCAACTATCATTTTCTAATGCATCTTTGACATTTCTAGGTTCAAAATCAGCAAGTAAACAAGTGCCTTTCAACTGACTTCTTGTTATTGTTCCTTTAGATTTATCTCCAATGATCTGATCTATTGTATGATGCTTCCTGACATACTTGGCTAGCACAAGCATCTTGCCTTTTGAATGACTTGTATTCTTATCCTTTTGTGCTTCAAATCCTAGTTCTAGTTCTAGTTGCTCGGGCTCAATAGCTGTCGATTCAGTAGCTTCTATTTTCAACTCAAGTCCTTGCAACTTGATAGGCATTAGCTTGGTTTGAACTTCATGCAACTTGGTTACAGAAGATTCTGGAGTAGGATATTTCTGATTTATAGGTGTGCCTGCCACTATATCAGGTTCAATGAAAACAAATCTCTTGTAGTCATTAGGTTCCCTTTTGCTTTCTTCTTCAGTTCTTTTTGCAAACTCATCAACTTTTACATGTGCATTTTCTATGACTTTGTGAGTAGACAAATTCAAACATCTATATACTTTAATTTTGCAAGAATATCCTAAAAATATTCCTTCATCACCCTCCACATCAAATTTACCTTTTCTAGATTCTTTCAAAATCTAACATTTGCTTCTAAATACTTTTAGGTAACTTATATTGGGTTTGTAGCCATACCATAACTCATAGGGAGTTTTGAATGAGTCCTTTTTCCACTATACTTGGTTCAAGGTATGAACTACAATGCTGATAGATTCCTTCAAGTATTTGATAGCAATGCTCTTTTCAATAATTAAAGTTCTTGTATAGTCCATGATAGATCTATTCCTTCTTTTAGCTATCCCATTTTGTTCAAGAGTTCTAGGTGTTGAAACCTATCTTTTGATTTCCCTTTCAATGAAAAAGTTATTAAACTCATGTGAAATGAATTCACCTCCTCTATTTGACCTTAAACATTTCAATCGTTTGCCTATTTATTTTTCTACTCTAGCCAAATACCATTTAAACTTTTCAAATGTTTCTGATTTCTCTCTTAGGTACATGAAAGTCATCCTTCTTGAGTAATCATCAACAAAAAGAATGAAGAATTTTTCACTAATATAACTTTCAATGCCAATAGGTCCACACAAATTAGTATGCACAATTTCTAAAATTTCTTCACACTAATAGTTCTTGCTTTTAAAGCTAGTCTTTCACATCTTTCCAATTTGACAATTCTTGCATAGACCAACCTTAGGTTTCTTTATGTTAGTAATGCCGCTTACTTTCCTGAGTTTTCTTATTTTTACCAAGTTATCAAATTTCACATAACATAACCTCCTATGCCATAACCAACTTTCTTCAACTTGAGAAATAAAACATGAACATTCACCAAGTTCAAGATAAAACAAGTTACCTTTTGTTTGAGTGCCTAATCCAATTAGCTTACCTTTTCCATCTAGTAGTCTTCCTTTCCTTGCATAAATTACACTTTGAATCCATTATTGAGTTGTTGTGCCACACTCAACAGATTGTTCTTTAGTCCTTCTACCCAATATGCATTATCACATACAAGTTCCTTGGTCAGTGAGATTCTTTCTTTTCCTTTTATACAACAAGGTTCTTTGTTACCAAATCTTACATTGCCACCATCATAGTCTTCAAAATTTTCAAACTTAGTTTTATCACCAGTCATGTGATGGGAACAACCACTATCTATAATCCATGTATCATTTTTTCTCACATGAGAAATGAGTGCCATTTTTTCATCATTATTAGACTCATTTTTTACAGCAATGTAAACAATTTCATCTTCTTCTTCATCATCAGAATCATTAGAATCTTTAGCCATGAAACATGATTTCTTACATTTATCCTTGAATGATTTGAATTCCTTCTTGCTATTGCACTTGTGACCTTTCTTCTCATCTTTGTTCTACTTATTTAGGCACCTAGCAGTAATATGTCCGATTTCTTCACAAGAAAAATAGATTAGAGGAACCTTACCTTTGTATTTCCCTTTGCCTCTTGAATATTTCCTTGCTAGCAGAGCTTCAACTATCTCAAGATCACTTTCTAAACTCAATTCTAATTCTTCATCACTATCTGATTAAGGATCCTTTATCTTCTTGCTTTTTTCTTTGAGAGAAAGCTTGGCTTCAAATGCTGATTCAATGTTCTTGGCATCTAGAACATAATTATCATAGTTGTCTAGCTCGAATGCAGTCAATCTTCCAACTATAGCCTCTAGATTTATCTTATGATTTGCTTCACATCTTCTTTCTTGAATTGTAGAGACTTTGATTACATAAATAAGAAGTAGAGTTCTAAGAACTTTACTTATAACTATCTCTTCCTTGATATCTTCTCTAGATGCTTTGATTGCACTAATGCTTGCTTTAACTCTTTCAACATATTTTCCTATGTTTCTATCCTCTCTCATCCTCATCTGATCAAATTGTGCTCTCAAACTTTCTGCCTTGGCTCTTCTTACATTATCATCACCTCCATAGATTTCTTTCAGTTTGTTCCACATTTCAAAAGTAGTTTTTCAATATTTGATATCATCAAATTCTTCATAACTTAGAGTAGATGCAATATCTATCATCATGTTGTTGTGAGTCTTCTTTTCAGTAATATCATTGATAGATAATGTACCAGTAGGTTTTGCATATTTTTCATCAAGGTACTTCAGCCCTGAATCACTAATAGAAGCCAAATGAAGTCTCATCAATCCCTGCCATGTTGAGAAGTTGTCCTTGTTAAGTCTTGGAATTTTCCTCTTGTAAGACATCCTAATCTTTAGCTTAGATCCTTGAAATCTTTTCTTGCAACCATCAAAAGCTCTGATACCAATTGTTGTAATTATGAGTGAAGTAATTGAGGGGGGGGGGTGAATTAGTTATTTCAAAATAATTCTTGATCCCTTAGATGTCTTAAATAACTAGTTATTGCTGTCACTCGGTAAACACATCACAAAAATATTGTAACTCGATAGATTAACTTGTTATTGAATTTTAGCATTCATAATTATTAGCATGCATGCAAAAGTAAATAACATGAGCACAAGAGACACCAGATTTAACGTGGAAACCCAATATGAGAAAAACCACCAAGTAACTAGCTACCAATTTTCACTCTTTTGAAGTGAGCCCTATTAGGAGCCAACCTTGTTAAAGGTTACAATACACACTATTAGGTGTGACCCTATTAGAGGATTTAATCATCCTGTTAGGAGTGGCCTTGCTAGAGGTCTTTAGAATAGTTCAACTGAACTATCACCTTGTTAGAGGATTTACAAAATGGCTGTTAAACCAACTCTGTTAAGAGATTTGAAATCACTACCACAATGATTAGAAAGTAACAATGAATTGACCTGAATAAGATGGTACTAAATTTTATGATTATAGATCTCTATTCTACACCATTAGATCCTCCTCGATCTCCTCAATGATCTCTAATCATTTTTCAAAATTTGCTTCCACAATAATCAGTCCTCCTTGACAATCATATCACATCAAATCCATCATACTTGGAATTCGCAACTTGACCTCTTATATATACCATTCATACTATCAAGTCAGCTCACTCACATGTTACATTTACTAATAAACCATACATCAGTTGGCTACAAATATTACATTAAACAAATAAACTTTATTTCATAAAATAATGAAATCCAACATTGGCCAACCGTACTCAGTAAGCACTACTTCCAGAAACAATTTTCTAAGTTAACCATCTTAACTCACTTAACACTAAAAAAATTGCAAAACCCTTTGGATGCTGAGTTAACTTGGTAAGAACTAAATTTCCTTCACTATTGATGAGAGCTCGGTAAGAACTATTTCTTGCATTATTTTCTTTTGATGACTGAGTGAGCTCGGTAACAACTTAATTTCCTTTGCTAACCTTGAAAACTTGGTAACAACTGTCTGCACAAGGCGAAGCCTGAGAATTCTTGGTAGACACTGTAAACCTTCTTCACTAAATTTCTAAGCTTGGTAGACTCTATCTTTTTCCTTGCTGACCAACTTAGCTTGGTAGACTTTGTCTTTTTCCTTGTTGACCAACTGAGCTTAGTAGACTCTGTCTTTTGTCTTGTTGACCAACTGAGCTCGGCATACTCTGTTAGATGACTGATATGACATTTGTGTAACATAAAAGACAACACTCAATTGAACAATTGTATCCAACATACCAACCCCATCAGAGTTTTCCCTTAGCCAAGGTTTTCCTAGTTAACAAATATGGTGTTATGATCTCTCTTCTTGTATGGTTGCTTATTTTTTTTAGCACTATTAATATTCTTTCTCATGCATGCGAAAAAGTAATTAATAAGATTAATTGAAAATACTGATTCACCCCCCTCCCCTCTCAGTATTATCTATTTCTAACAAGAAATTTTTGAGATTTCTCATACTAACTTGTGTGTGTAGAACCAGAATCTGTATGTAAAGAACATTAACAAATGAAGTAAACATTCACAAACCAAAAACTAAATTCACATATATGCTTAGACAAAGGAAGAAAACAAGAAGTGCAAACCTCACAAGAAAAAGCACTCCATGCTTTCTTGATTCTGTAGATGTGTCCTTTTGCTGTGGATGTATGCTCAAAGATGCTCAAAAGCTGCTTCAATGGAGATGGGTAATGGCAAATTGGTAGCTTTGTGAGCTCTCAATTTGGCATTATAAGGGTATGGTTGATGGCTTTGGTTCTCAAAATAGCATGGTAACTTTAGCTGAAAGATTTTTGATGAAATGGCTTGGGATGGGATTCAATTTATAGGCTAAGGGGTAGAGGGATGGAGGGCTTAGATGCAAGGATGGATGAAGGCTTAAGGAGGGCTAAGATGCACTCAAAGGGGAGCACATGGATTGTGCTTGTTTAGCACCAATGGGAAGGTGACACTTGTCACAAGGAGGATGAGTGTGAGAGGGTAGGGTTAAGGGTTGGTTAAAGTCATGATGAGTGGGGTTGAGTATGTAAGAGGGATGTAAGAGGAATGAGTGTGGAAGAGGGAAGAGTGTGGAAGATGGGTGTAAGAGTCATGAGTGGGCTTGTAAGAGTCTTTATGTTTTGTAAGAGCACTCATGACTTAGTGGTTGGGTTTTTTGAGGGAAGACTTTGGTTTGGTTTAGGAAAGTCTTAAACTTGTTTAAGGAATGTGACAACATTAGGGGGTGGATTAGATTAGGGATGTTAGAGATGTGCAAGTGGATGGCATTAATGAGGGTGGGTGAGTTAGTGGCTAAGCTTGGTTAGCATGGGTGGATGGGGTGGATTAGGCTGAATGGAGGATTAGAGATAGGTTAGGGGTTTTTGAATTTGAGGATTTCATTTATCAAATAGATTTATTTAATAAATGAGGATTTTTGGAATTAGATAGAAGAATAGGATTTAATTGATAAATAATAGATTATTTGATTTATCAATTAGGACTATAGATGATTAATTAAATTAATCAACTAGGGGATGACAAAGGATTAATTAAATAGAAATTTAATTAATAATGCCTTTTTAGATAACTAAATAGGATTACTAAAATAGTGTAATCAAATTTAGGTGTCTACAGTGTGGACCAATTAATGTGAAAAGCTACAAGGGTGACAAGTACATTATCCTATTTTTTGTTGATTATTCTAGGATGATGATAGTTATGTTTTTGAAATAAAATTCTGATGCTTTTCAAATGTTTAAATGGTACATAGCAAGAGTTGAAAAGGAGATACAAAAAAGCTTGAAATGTTTGAGATATGACAGAGGTGGAGAATTTACATCAAAGGAGTTTTAGATGTTATGTAATGATAGAGGAATCAAAAGATAGACATCTACACCTAGGACCCCTCCACAAAATTGAATTGTTGAAAGGAGGAACACATCTATAATGGATTGTACTAGGACACTCATGATGGAGAAGAATGTTGCTTCAAAATATTGGAGAGAGACTATAAGTAAAACTATCTTTACCTTGAACCATGTGCAAGTCAAGAAATGTACTCATTTAACACTTTTTGAATTATGGTATGGATACTCACCCAATGTAAAATATTTTAAGGTATTTGGAAGCAAGTGCTACATTCTTAAAGATTTTATGAATAGTAAATTAGATGCTAAAAGTGAAGAAGGTATATTCCTTAGCTATTCCATAAGAAGCAAAACTTATAAGTGTTTAAATACTAACACTAACAAAGTGGTGGAAAGTCTATATGTGAATTTTGGTGAATATATAGAGGTGCATGAGGCCGAACTTATGAAAGAACCAAAGGAATACAAATATTTTTTATACTTTATAAAGGTATGCCTACTGATGATGATATTGTAAACCAAGTTACAAATAAAAAACAAGATTGAGTGACTACCGAGTCACACACAATGAATGTCAAGTTATATTTAGGAACTAGGGTGCAGTTAGGTGCCAAGTTGTAGACAAAAGATAAGGCACATTTTGATTCTAGGATTAGTGTACATGAAAGAGATGTTGAATTCCCTAATAGAAAAGTACATAGTCATTCAAAGTTTGATAGACATAATGAGGAAAATAGAGAACCAAGATTGTCAAAGTATGTCAAAAGACATCACCCTGCTAAACAAATTATTGGAGACAAAGATGCTAGACCAATGACAAGAAATCAGATAAGAAGTAATACATGTTTGTGGAGCATGCATGAGCCTAAGTTAGTGAAATATTCCTTAGAAAATGTGGATTGGAGTAAAGCCATGAAAGGATAGATTGAACAAATTGAGATGAATAAGACATGGACTCTAGTTGCTAGACTAGAGGATAAGAATGTGATAGGAACCAAGTGGGTGTAGAGAAACAAGTTAGATGGAAATGGTTAAGTCATAAGAAATAAGGCAAGATATGTTTGCAAGGGGTGTGCACAAGAATAAGGAATAGAATATGGAGAAATATTTTCCCCTATTGCAAGATTGGAAGGAGTAAGAACTCTGCTTGCTTACTTTATATACAAAGGTTTTAAAGTTTATTAGATGGATGTGAAGTCAACATTTCTAACTGACATATTAGAAGAAAAGATCTATATAGAACAACTAGAAGGCTTTTTTGATACTAACAAGAAGAACATGATATGCATACTACACAAAGCTTTATATGGTTTAAAGAAAGCCCTAAGAGCATGGTATGAAAAGCTACATAACTATCTTGTGAAGATATTATTTGAGAAGATTGATGATAGTAACAATCTATACTTGAAGAAAGAAGGAGGTAAAGGTATTTTACTAGCTGAAATGTTTTCTGATGATATCATATTCGGACATCAAGATGGATTTTGTAAGGCATTTGAAAATGAAATGAATAAAGAATTTCAAATGTCTATGATTAAAGAGATGAAGTTCTTTGTTGGTTTGCAAGTATAGCTAATGAAATATGGTATATAAATCTCTCAGTCCAAGTATGTTAAGTAAATATTGAAATTTTTTGGATTGAAAGATTTCGAACCAGTTAGCACACCTATGGTGATAGGACACAAGTTGTTAAATAATGATGATCCATTTAATATGAATCAAACATTGTACAAGGCTATGATTGGTAAATTGCAATATATAGTACATAGTAGACCTAACATTGCATTATTTTTTGGGATTGTTGCAAGATTCTCTGATAATCCTAAGGAGAATCATTTAATGATTTTTAAGAGAATAATGAGATATCTGACATGAACAAGAGACTATGGTCTATACTATAAGAAAAATGAGAAATTTGAGTTGAGAACCTACGCTGATGTTGATTGGGCTAGTAAGATTGATGATAGAAAGAACACTAGTGGAGGAACATTTTTCTTAGGAAAGAGGTTAGTCATCTGACTCACCTAGACCAACATGAAAAAAAACTTGCATATGTCAATCTACTATTGAAGTTGAATATGTGGTTGCTATAGTAAATTGTACAAACATTGTATGGATCAAATAGCTACTCAAATGTATGAAGGAAGAAATCATTGAACCTATGGTACTTTATTGTGATAATACAAGTACTATAAATATATCAAAGAACCCTATGATGCACACAAAGACTAAGGACATTTCAATCAAGTATCATTACTTGAGAGAGTTAGTTCAAGACAAAGAAGTGAGGATGGAATATGTGAATACAAAAGAGCAGATAGCTAATATCTTCACAAAAGCTTTACCTAAGGAGGCTCATGAGTATCTAAGAGGTAAACTATGGGTAATACCCATATCAAAAGCTACTTAAGCAGCATTGGTAGTGCCCTACATCAGCCAAGCTAAATGGTGTATCTTACGACTTGATGTAGTGGATATTACTTTAGGAGCTTCCAAAACTAATCTAAGAGATGGAACAAAAGATTAGTCACAAATTAGGTGATAGATGGACAAACTAAAATTGTTAACATCTGCATGTTGAGATGACATGTCTTTGGCATTGTTGTCAAAGAGGAAGAAATACTTTACAAGGAGAGAGAAATATGAAATATCTACTTAGAGGGAGATAATGTACCTAATAGTTACTATTGAGGGAGAAATGACTAAAGGAACTACATCTACCTAGTAAGAGGGAGATAGTACTAAGGGAGATGTAAGAATAGTAAAGACATATCAAAAAGAGGGAGTGGTTAGAGAAAGATAGAAATAGAAACCATGCAAGATTATAGATGAAGGGAGTCATACGGAAGAGTTGATTATCTATTAATTAGAATAAAATTTTATATCCTATACAGAAGATGAAACTTGCTGATAGAGGGAGAGATTTCAATACAAGAAATTATTTTCTTTTTGGTATTGTTGTTGATATTGGTTTGCCATCAATGCCAAAGAGGGAGATTGTTGATATGAGGATTTTTTTGAAGTGAAGAACCTATAATGGAACAATCATTGTTTTGTTACTATTACCAAGCCTACTACTTATTGGTAAGGTAACTACTTAGTTGATGTGAGTACTATCATTTGTTTGATTGATGAACATGATTTGATCAAATGAAATAACAAGAGTACCTAGAGGAAAAGTTGAGCTATGGTATGAAAAAGAAATACAAAGATTAGTTAAGATAGTGATGATATAATGTATTATTTATCTACTTAAGGCTACAAAGGTTTGATACACTGATTAAATCTAGAAGAATAAGTAAGAAGACCTGTGTTTGCTGAGCTTGAATGAGTGCTTAGTAGTTGTAGAGAAAAGTTAGTGCAAACCAAGAAAAAAATTACTTGGAACCAAGAAAAGTGAAGAATTAGTGTATTCTAAGTGAATACAGTATAAGCTGAGTAAAGTTTAATTGATGTCAAGCATCAGTAAAATTTAATGTTCACTCAGTAAACTTGTAGAAGAACAATATGAAAGTTGAGTAACAACATATTGATGTTGAGTGCCAATATTCATGTTAAATCATAGTTTTGACAAATCCAAACTAACTATGTTATTTTTTTGAATTGTGTGAAGCATGTGCAAGATAACTATGATGAGCTGATGACACAAAATTCAAGGTAAACCATTTTGTCATGAATTCAATGAGGATTAAAGAATTTTTTTCTAGAGGAACCAAATAGAAAAGTGGGTAGATTCATATTATCCTACCTAACCCTAAAATGGACAATTATGGTTAATCAAAAAAAGATCTTAAATCTTTATTTATAGAGAGAGTTGGTTAGAAGAAAAGGTTGTCATATGCGAGAACTTTCTATGTCACCTACCTAATCCATTAATACTACCAAATCACCACTATGTCACTCAGACTCATGGACATATGTCACATTCTTGGTCTTTTTGGGTGATTTGCACTACAACATTTGGGGTAAAATTGTGATGGCAATTTGCAATGGTGGTTAAATTTTGTGGTGATTTTCATGTTTTTTTTGCAATTGTCTCGGACACTATTGAAATACCAATGTTGGCATTGTAATTTTGATGCCCTCACAAACATAAACACAAAAAAAAAAAAAAAACACAACGATCATTTTCCATTTGATTTTGATTGTGGAGAACTATGCACAAAAGAGGTGAGTGAGTTGTTAGAAAAAGAGGTTTAGTTTTTTGAATGTTTTCATGGCCCTTGTGATCAGTGCATTTGAATTTTTTACCCTCATGATCTCTACATTTCATTTTTGTGCCCTTTCTCTATGATTTCATTGTCATGTTGTGCGCTTGCTTTGTAATTTCATTATCATGTCATGCCCTTGTTCTATAATTTTATTTTAGGGCAAGAAGAGGTACATATGTAAATTTTCTATTCCTTTCCTTCTAAACATGTATCTCTTTATATATTTAGAGAGATATTTTTTAAGGTTCTTATTACATATTATATACACAATAGAAAAATGATCTAGCGGCATACATATTCCAAAATCAAAATAATATAACAATAAAACTCACTCAACCTGTGCCAAGTAACTTACCTCAAGATCTTGCAAAAAAATATCGCAAACCACAAACAATGGGTAGAGTTTGTAAGAAATTTTACAAAAACATATCATAGCAGATATTACAAAATACATAGAATACACAATAAGATTTTTATTATACAAACTCATCCTATTTTGTTGAATAGAAAAGTAAATAGAGTTGAAAGCATGAGCTATGCAATATTAATTCAATTTTATCAACCGTAGACTCTTTTCTTAGCTCCACCAAACACTAGGTGATCTTATACTTCTAAGATATACTCCATATTTTGATTTCTTAAGCCTTTGATTTCTTCGATCATTTTGTGTTATGGATGAGTTTTTACTCTCTAGCTTATTGATGTTGATCAAAAAACACATTCACTTTAATAGTTTCCTTTGTAATCATAAAAACTAAATTCCACCACTAATAAAAATAATTGCAATGATCTCAATGCTTAATGTGATTTATTCTTGAAAGGCATGTGGGGATTACGTCTTTTTTCTAATTTAATCAAAGGAGAAATATAATGTACCTAGCTAACATCTGGGATAAGATAAGGCTTAGAGTGCTCATGGGTTGAGAACTATAACCCAAATTCTTAAATGATTATATGAAATAGAGAAATCTAATGGTAGTAGCATTTGAAATGGGTCTGCATGAATATCTACTGGGTCTATGAACAACAATTCTAGGAGATCTTTATGCTTGTCCTAATAATACTTGGATATAAAACATGGTATGCCAAATTCAAGGGATTTACTTCCCAAACTTTTTAAAAAAAAATTAAAAAGTTATTGACTAATAAAAAGTTCATATAGTAAAAAAAAGGTCATTGATTTTGGTGTGGACTAACTAAATACAAAAAATGATATTGCATTGTAAACATGGTTGTATTTGATATTATGTTTAATTCATAATTATAGTTAAATACTATATGACTCCCTATTTGAATTTTGTTCCCTCTTTTTTTTCTGAAATTTTATGTACCAAGATCTTACTTTGTGCATACTTTGATTGTTATAAGTATATGATGATTATTTGAGTCAATATTTCATTAAATAGCATTGGACACAAAAATTATTTATTTAATTGAACTCCATTTTTATTTTTTTATTCATATATTTCAACTACTTTCCTTAGTGTTATCCTAAGATGATATGGGCTTTTCTATGCATCATAAAAATTGTTGGAAATAGAGATGGAGTAACTGAGAGGGGAGGGGTGAATCAGTTACTACAAAATAAATCCACAGACCCTTAGATGTCTTAAAATATAGCTTTTGACAATCTCACAAATAAATCTGAAACTTGATAGATGTTCTGATAACTTATTTAGCATTTAAAGTGATAACATGCATGCATAAAGAAATAACATGAACACAAGAGACACCAGATTTGACATGGAAACCCAATTTGGGAAAAACCACCAAGTAACTAGTTACCAATTTTCACTCTTCTGAAGTGAGCCCTGTTAGGAGCCAACCTTGTTAAAGGTTACAAAACACACTGTTAGGTGTGACCCTGTTAGAGGATTTGATCACCTTGTTAGAAGTGGCTTGGTCAGAGGTCTTTAAAACAATTCAACTGAATTGTCACCTTGTTAGAGGATTTACAAAATGGCTATGAAAACAACTCTGTTAAGAGATTTTGAATCACTGTTACAATGATTAGAAAGCAACAATGAAGTGATCTAAAATATATGCAACTTATCTTTGCTAAATACAGATCTCTATTCTGCTTCACTAGATCCTCACTGATCGAATGCAACTTTGCAGCTTCATAGGGATATCTAATTCTTCCTCAACATTCGCTCATATATTTGCTTATTTATACATTCACACTTTTATGCATCCACACACTTCTACCTTTGAATTCACAACTTGACCTTTCATATATACCTTATAGATTTGTCAATTCGGCTCAATCAACTGAAAAACATAAATCAGTTAGCTGCATAAAACAATTAAACTTAATTTTTTGAACAATAAAATTCTTCACTGCCCAACCCAGCTTGGTGACCACTTCTCAGAATGGTTTCCCTAGTGTTAACCAGATGGAGCTTGGTAAATACTGCAAACCTTGCAACTTCCTTCAGAGACCGAGTTAACTCGGTAAATACTAACCTTCCTTTGTTTACCGAGTGAGCTTGGTAAAAGCTAATTTTTCTTCACTTACTGAGTGAGCTCGGTAAAAGCTAACTTTCCTTTGCTTATCGAGTGAGCTCAGTAAAAGCTAACTTTTCTTTGCTTACCGAGTGAGCTCGATAAAAGCTAACTTTCCTTTGCTTACCAAGTGAGCTCGGTAAAAGCTAACTTTCCTTTGCTTACCGAGTGAGCTCAGTAAAAGCTAACTTTCTGTGTAATGTTCAGGAATGCTCGGTAGTCACTATAAAATGCTTTGCTAACCATCTAAGCTCGGTAGACTCTGTTTGATGGCTGATATGACATTTGTGTAACATCAACGACAATACACAATTAAAAATTGTATCCAAAAAAAAACATGGAGAAAGAAATTAAAAATCTATTATAGAATATATAAAAATAGATAAATAATACAACTGGGAGAGGCAAGGATTTAGGTTACTTGAATATGGAGAAATAATTTTTCAATTGAAAATAATTTAAACAATCAGTTGTTCCTAGCTAGCAAGATCAAATAAATTTTTTTAAGGTGATAAAACTATATATGTAGATGGATCACTTGCATGCCATGCATTAAGTGCATTTCCTAACTTATAACGAATGGTTGGATATAAAGGCTCCATACCCTAGCCCAACAATGAAAGCCAAGGATGTAACCATGCATGTATTGGCAAAGTCTCCCTATGGGGATTCCAATTATCTATCATTGCTGCTAATTTGGGCATCACTATATGATCCAAAAAGTTATGAAATATTGAATCTGGTAGTAACTTCTCCCATCTCTCCAAAAAATATAGCATAGGTTCAGGGTCCCTTGGCTCCAAGGAATTTGTAGTAGCTATTCTTAGTACTGGAAGAATAACTTCAATGAAGAGTTGAGTGAAAGGAGTTGAAGAATTAGAAGATAGTTCTACTTCTATTTAAATGCCATAATCATGAGGCTCATTCCCTTGTAGAAGCCTCTACCACAATGACATTACCTTGAAACCATGCAAAGGATGTTGAAGTGGTTGCCAACCTTGAAACACTCTTATAAGCAATGCAAAAGAAATTGTAGATGCAATACATGACAAATTCCAAGGTGATCATGACAAATCATAATATCTTAATATCTTAAATGCAATAAATTGGAGGGTAAGAATCTTGTGAGAAGTGTGTTTTCATTAATGATCCCATGCATACAAACTTTGAAAGGAGAAAGTAGATAAAGAATGTACACATGAAAAACTAGCAAAATGTTTCAAATGAACAAATTTGAAAAGCCAACATTTAAGATATTAGGATATGTTGGTTTAAGAAAATATAGATGTTATTTCCAAGGAGGTCATTATAGAACAAGAAAGCATGTAATTCCTACTATAGTTTGGTTAAACTAAGATGAAGTTCTGACACAATATGACTCATGTTTAACATGATTCACTTGCACATGGATAAATGGATAAGTTGAAAGAAAAAATAATTTGATTGAAATATGAATTAATGAGGAATCATGTGAAGAACTCCCTGAATGTTCAAGAAAACAAGAAGGCCAAAATAAGAAGAAGAATGGAGGGAGTGACAAGGATTTAAAAATAAGAGGAATGAAGAGGACAAAGAGAATAGGTGTTTGATCCTTGATAGCTTTTGTTGTGGTCACAAAACACATGCCCCATTCCTAGTTAGGAATGTGGACCCCCTACTTTTTTCAAACTCTCGAACTCATGGTTTGATAGTCAAGAAAAGATATTTGAGTCAAAGTGTTAGAGTCAAAAATTAGAAAACACAAAAAAATCAAAATATTAGAAAACACAAAAAAGAAAAAATTGGAAAATTGAAAAAACCATAACTTTTTTTTAAAATTAATTAATTAATCAAAAATTAGAAAACACAAAAAAATCAAAATATTAGAAAACACAAAAAAGAAAAAATTGGAAAATTGAAAAAACCATAACTTTTTTTAAAAATTAATTAATTAATTAAATTAAAAACAAAAAATTCATGTGCGCAAGCGTGCGTAGGCAAAGTATGCACCCACGCCGAAGCATGTTACACACCCCGCTCGGCGCATGGGTTATAAACCCCCCCACCCCCCCCTCTCAAAAAATTTTACACTTCCTCTTTTTTCTTTCCATTTTGCATTTTTTTGAGTGACTGTAGAGATAAGGTATGATATACCCATGCACTTTTTACTTTGGCTCTGCGTGCTGAGCGTCCCACACCTTTTGGGGTCGTGCACTGTGCAGACCCAACATGTGGGCGCCCCTCTCACCTTTGCCACTACATTCTCTAAAATGGCACCATGTGAACCCTACTACATGGATGCCCCCACCAATGGTATCGCACACCACTATATTTTGCACGCAATAAACACAAACCAGTGTTGCACGTGCCAAAAGTGCCACCAGCACCGTGCGTGCCCCACAAATAGTGTCGCATGCCAGTATATGTCACACATCAAAAGGGAAACCAACACCACGCCAAGTGCTAAAAGTACCACTAGCACCACATCAAGTGCCAAAAGTGCCACCAACGCCGCACTAATTGCCAAAAGCACCACCAATGTCATGTGTTGAGGTTTGGCACCATGCCTCACGCCCTTGGCATTGTTTTTCCTTTTTCATAAGTTTTAAATAAATTAAATTTAAATTTAAATTTTTTTTAAAAAAATTTAAATTTAAAAAATAAATAAATAAAAAATAATAAAGTAAAAAATATATAAATAAAAGACGAAAATAATAAATAAATAAAATGTCCAAATTGGGTGTTTCAATTTCTTTTTTATTTTCGATTCAAAACTTTTATTTTGACCTGATAAGCCTTTTTTCCTATGATGTGCAAGTGATCAAATGGCATCCACATCCAGGGTAGCACCCAAACCCGTAGTTTTCAAATTCCAAGGCATACTCTCTAAGTCAAGATTCCATGATGACCATGCAGAAATCCAAGATACTAATTTGGGGCACATAGATCTAGGAGAATTCCTAAGAATTTGCAACAAGCCAATAGAGAGATCAACCTTGGTATCCGCATTAAACGTTCCAAATTGGTAAATGTAGTGTCTCATCCTATGTTAGTACAATCAATTGAACTAATCATGGCCCTATCACAAGATTTTGTTCTTGAAGAGAGAATTCTCAAGAGATTCATCACTATGTTGATTTTTATAACTTTAACCTGGCATCTCAAAAGTACAATTATCCTCTACCCTCACTTGATGAGGTTCTGCAAATTGTAAACAGTTCAAAAATGATGTCTTTCCTAGATGGATATTCAAGATATAATTAGGTGATGGTTGATGAAGAAGATAGACTAAAGATGACTTTCACAAAAAAGTGGGGAACCTTTTCCTACACAAGAATGCCCTTTGGACTAATTAATGTCGGAGCTACATTTCAACGAGCAATGGATGAAGCTTTCAAAGGATTGATTAATAAATGTATAGTCATCTACATGGATGACTTGACTATCTTTTCAAAAGATCAAAGTACCCACATTGCTGATCTCAGATAAGTATTCAATAGATGTCGTAAATATGACATATCTCTCAATCCCAAGAAATTCTTGTTTGGCATTACTAAAATAAAGCTCCTTGGACATGTCATTTTTGAAGCTAGAATCTCCATTGATCCTAATAGAATTGAAGCCATTATGAAGTTGGCAGCTCGACATAGTCAGAAATAATTGAAGTCTTTCTTCGAGAAGATAAACTTTGTATGAAAATTCATAAGTGGGTTTGCAAAGATAGTTCATCCCCTTAATGATTTACTCAAAAAGGGGGCTAAGATAGAATGGGTGCCTAAGATAAAGAAATCATTTGAAGATATCAAGGTTTCCATTTCTATGGCCCCAATCTTGGTGAGTCTTAATTACGAGTTAACTTTTAAAATCTATTCCTTTGCTTCTGAACATTCATGTGCAAGGATCTTGACATAGAAGAAGGAAAAGGAGGATGAAAGACCAATTTCTTTTATGAGTTGCCCCCTGAAGAATGCAGAGTTGAATTATTCAAACCTTGATAAACAATCCTTTGCATTAATCAAGGCAGTAAAGAAACTTCTTCATTACATACTAAGAAGTAAGGTGTATGCCATTGTACCTAATTGGGAAGTAAAGATTTTTTTGATGTAGAATGAACTTGGTGAAAGGAGACGAAAGTGGATGGCTATACTTCAAGAATTTGATCCCAAAATTCAATCTATGAGATTAGTCAGAGGTCAAGGGTTGTCAAAGATGATAGATGATAACCAAGATGGAAATGAAAAAGAATTCAAGTTTGACGAGGAAGCAAACAAAGATGATCAGACGAAGATGGTTGTATCACAAGTTGACATTAATTAGGGTGTGGTGACAGATGTTTGGTATTAGGACATTATTTATTATCTTCTACAAGACCAATGTCCCAGTTGGATGAATAGTTCACAATGTAGTGGACTTAAAATGAAGTGTGAATCTTATATGCTACATGACAACAAGTTGTACAAGAGAAACTATGAAGGAATTTATTTAAAATGTTTAGGTCATGAGGAAGAAAAAGAAGTCTTGAAACACTTTCATGATGAGTATGGTATAGGACATGGCTCAATAGAAGCAATGACCCACATGATTCTAAGATCAGGTTATTTTTGGCCCTCGATATTCAAAGACACTTTCAAGCATGTACATTCTTGCCATATCTATCAGATTAGTGCCAATAGAGAAAGGAATCTAGCAATGCCCTTACAACCTATGTATGAGATATGCCCCTTTGCAAAGTGGGGGTTGTATTTCATTGGTTTGGTCAACCCACCATCATCGACTACACATGCATTTATTCTCATAGCTATGGATTACATCACATGATGGACGAAAGTAGAAACATTTAGAAATTGCACTGCTAAGGTTGTAACAAACTTCTTGGAAGAACACATTGTTACTAGATTCAAAATTCCATTTACCCTTGTGTGTGATAATGGGTCTACCTTCGCATCTACATTCTTGACCCAATGGGAATTTGAAAATAAATTCATTACCAAGTTCTCTTCAAATTACTACCCACAAGGAAATAGAGTAGCATAATCTACAAACAAGAACTTGATCACAGTGATAAGACAATTTTTGAAGGAAAATCCTAGGGATTGGTATACACAACTCAAATATGCTTTATGGACAGATTGAGTGAGAGTAAAAAATGCTTTAGGAACTTCTTCCTACTTGCTTGTTTATGAACAAGAGCCATTATTTCCACTCAACCTCAGAATTTCTATTTTGAAGTTCATGAGTGGGTATACTGAAGATGCTAAAAAAGTACAAATTAGATTGATGAATCTTTTAGAGATGGATGAGAAATGGATAGTTTCATTCGAGCACATGGCTAAACATCAAGCTATTGTGAAAGGATGGTTCAAAAAGAGAGCCACGGTAAAGTCATTCAGGGTTTCTGACCTTGTTCTACTCTGGGATAAGGCAAAAGAAAATTTGGGCAACCATACCAAGTTTCAATGCTTGTGGACGAGCCCTTATCAAATCATGAAAATTCTTGGAGAAACCACTTTTAGGCTCAATTCTTTACAGAGGGAATTCCTTCCCTTGCCCATAAATGGAAAATTTCTGAAGCATTATTTTGAAACCTAAAAGACATAAAAAATGAAGTAAGATTTCATTTCTGCATTTAGCTTAAATTTGCATTCCTACAAGTGTGTTTATTTCTACAAGCGTGTTTGCTTTTATGTTGTGTGTTTGCTTTCAGTCGTGTGTTTCCTTTCAAATTTGTGTTAGTTTGGGAGGTAAGGTGTACTTGATATTTTTTCTCAAGATTTTATAACCACTCTTTGGTTCCAATTTCAAGAAGAGGTATTTCTTTGTGAAAACATTTGGATGATTGTGTGTTTTATACCAAGAAAGCAATTGACATTTCTTGTGGAAATAGGGGACTTTAAGTCTAGAAATCAGAAGCCTAGACCAACAAGTTCTCAACACTTTGAAAATTTTAAAATTTGATTGTTTTAGGTGCTATTGAATTGAAGTCAAACATGACAAGGGGTGATTCAAACTTCAACTAGTTCAAATAGGAGGGGTCTCCTCGAAAGGTTGGAAAGATCGTTGTTTGGCATGCGAGTTTTTGAAAGTTCTACAAGGGGAATACAAGGGATGCTCATAAGAGATTGAATCCAAGAAATGACACTGATGTCTTGACTACATGGTCTAAGCATAATCAGGATACAAAAAGAAAAAGAAAAAAAAGAAAAGGAAATAAAAGAGAAAATATGGTGTTAAGATTGAAGGATTCTAACGATCTGAAATGGAAAAAGATACATCTTCAAAATAAAGTATCTTGTATTCAAAATATTGCTTCATCAAAAATAACATTCTTAATGACATGGAGCAATTATTTAAATTTTCTACAAAGCTAAAGGAACTTGGCATCCCACCAAGAGCCCTTGAACTAATTCTCTCATCTGGTCAAGAAATTGATAAATGAATATCCTTTATTGAGATTCATAATGAATGAGCTAGGAGGAGTGGAAGATTGTTTCAAGTTGATAGAAAACTTTGATAGACTACATCTTGTG
The DNA here is from genome assembly GCA_028749045.1 of Cupressus sempervirens. Taxonomy (NCBI): domain Eukaryota; kingdom Viridiplantae; phylum Streptophyta; class Pinopsida; order Cupressales; family Cupressaceae; genus Cupressus; species Cupressus sempervirens. Next base: position 140,603,350 of record CM053788.1, on the reverse strand, counting down.
ATGTCAAAGGGCATGAATACCCAAATCACACATAGTGAGCTTGAAGGTTTCAAATTCTGATATTTTGATTGTAAAGTCATCCGAAAAATGCTCGAGATGTTCAAAGTGTGGCTGGTGTTTGACACACATTGGAAGAAAGTTTGCTAATGAAAAAATGCATTCATCATTTCTTCCTTTTTTTAGGGCTATTTTTTGTGGTCACAAAACATACGCCCCATTCCTAGTCAAGAATGGGGACCCCCTACTTTTTTCAAACTCCCAAACTCATGGTTTCAGAGTTGAAAAAAGATATTTGAGTCAAAGTGTTAGAGTCAAAAATTTAAAAACACAAAAAAAATAAAAAATTGAAAAATTGCAAAAACCATAAAAATTGAAAAATTGAAAAAACTTAACTTAAAAAAAAATTTAATTAAATTAAATTAAAAAAAAAAATTCATGCATGCAAGCACCTATGGGTGGAAGTGTACACTCGCGTCGAAGTGTGCCATGCACCCCGCCTGACACATGGGTTATAAAACCCAAACCCTTTACACTTCATCTTTTTTCTTTCCATTTTGCATTTTTTTGAGTGATTGCAAAGATAAGGTATGATATTGCCACACACTTTTTCCTTTGGCTCGCCATGATGAGTATCGCAGGCCTTTTGGCACCGCATGTCATGTAGGCGCTATGGGCTTTATGGCATGTGCACTGCATGCAATGCACAAGCACTCCCCTCAGCTTTGTCACTACATTCTCTAAAATGGCACCATGTGTACCCTACTACATGGGTGCCCCCACCAATGGCATCATGCACAATTATATTTTGCGCACAATAAACATAGACCAGCACCATGCACACCAAAAGTGCCACTGGCATCGTGTGCACCCCACAAATGGTGTCACATGCCACTATACGTCACACATCAAAAGGGAAACTAGTGTCGTGCCAAGTGCTAAAAGTGCCAGTAGTTCCACGCCAATGCCAAAAGTGCCACCAATGTTGTGCCAAGCACCAAAAGTGCCACAAGCACTACGTGCCAAGGCTTGGTGTAGTGCCTCATGCCCTTGGCATTTTTTTTCCTTTTTCATAATGTTAAATAAATAAATTTTAAATTTTAAAATTAAAAAATTTTAAATTTTAAATTTTAAAAATAAAAATAAATAAAAATTAAAAATATATAAATATATATAAATAAAAGACAAAAAAAAAAAAAAAAAAAGAATGCCCAAATTGGGCATTTCAATTTTTATTTTTATTTTCAATTCAAAACTTTTACGTTGACCTAATAAGCCTTTTTTCCTATGATGTGCAATTGATCAAATGGCGTCCACATCTAGAGTAGCACCCAAACCCATAGTTTTCAAATTCTAAGGCGTACCCTCTAAGTGAAGATTTTATGATGACCACATAAAAATCCAAGATACTGATTTGGGGCACACAAATCTAGGAGAATTCCTAAGAATTTGCAACAAGCCAACAAAGAGATCAACCTAGGCATCTATGTTAATCTGTTTTGGATTGGTAAATGCAGCATCTAATCCTATGTCTGTACAATTAGCTAAACTAATCATGGCCCTATCACAACATTTTGTTCCTAAAGAGAGAATTGTCAAGAGTATCACCAGAGAGGTGGTGTTAGATCTATAACTCAATAACATTGAGAGGGTCTTCCATCTCCCAATAGTGGACCAGTTTATTAGGCTCTCATATGAAGCAACTAAAAGATGGTATAGGTAGCATCAGAAAGAGGCCATTGACATCATACAATCCTCATACCTCATTGAGAAGCCTCCTCAGGGAAGGATAATAGGTAAATTGGACATGACTCAGGGATACACAAAGGAAGACATTGGATACTCTATCATTCTCTTGAGCAGAGTCATGGGCTTACCTGCAGTAGGCCACCTTAGCACTTTCATGGTCAACTTCATTGAGACCATTAGACAGGCAAAGATACCACTAGACTAGGCCACCACACTAAGTGAAAACTTGTCTGAGAAATTAAGGATGGTGGAGGACAAGAAGAATTTTTACATGACTTCTTACATGGTATACCTACTTGCAGAAAGGGTGAAAAACTATCTTTATTTGTACAGGAGAGTTAGTATGTAGGACCCTAATGCTTGGCCATACATAGTCTATCCTCAGCTAGTGAATAAGAAGCTCTCAGGGCAGAGCAAGGAATAAAAAATTGTGAATGATGCATTTATCTTTTGGATCATTTGATTCATTGAGGGAGACTATGGGAAGAGGTTATCTGATTAAGCTAAAGTACAAGTCACAGCTCTCAGAGCCTACTTCATCCAGTTCAAGACATTCATATATCTTTGGGTAGCTGGTGCATCCATCAATCCTAAGAAGCTCTCAAGATATCCTAGTGAAAAATTGGTGCTATTAGAGATTTTTTGGAAAATTGAGTTAGCCTATGAGAAGATAAAGAGGCAATGAAGACCTTATTGGGCATGGCCATTGGTCATTGGACCATATCAAGTGAAGAGAATGTAGGATATTCCATCCTTCAAGTGGGAATGGGAGAACTATCCCCTTGAAGAATACAACTCTCCTCGACCCTATTTTGACAATGTTGGGAAAGTAGAGAGTTTGGCAGGAAAGGACTTCCATCATCAAGATGATGTTGAAGATCATTGGATGAATGCCACAAATGACTATAATGTCTGCATTAGGGACTATTGTAGGATGACTTTATATCTAGTAGAAAAGGCTCTTTAGTTGAACATCCCAGAGGAAATAAAGCAACAGGATCCTAAAGAGTTACTAGACCCCTTGTTCAACACTGACAAAATTGGTGAAAGACCCATTATAAATGCTAAGGTTGATAGGGAAGAGGCCAATGATATTAATCATCAAAAAAGGCATGTCATCAGAATAATGAAGGATTGGATCAAGAAACCTTTTCTACTTGATCCAATTCTTGATACATTCATCTTCCACGCACATGCCCGTCCAAAAAGAGGTAGAGGGAAGAAAGTAACAATTCCTACCTTCACAACCTAGTCTCCTATTAGGCTAGAGACATTGTACTAGCTTGATCACCCAGTTGGATATTATCACCCTCTTGAAAGGAAGGGAAAGAACAAAAGAAAGAGGACCTCCCCTCATAGGATTTAGGCAAAACAAGCGATAGAATAGGTGCCTCCCTAACAACAAGAAGAAAGTGCACAAGGGTTTGATGATTCTAGAGCTATTCAAGTCCATGATGAACCTCAATTGCCTCTTGTTGTGTCTAGCCAATTGGAAGAGGGTGAGATTCCATAGGCCTCCATTTCTTCTATGCAAGAAAAGCTAGCTTCTCCTTCTATCCCAAAGAAACATAAGAAAAGGATTAAGATTTAGATGAAGAAAAGGCAAAGGATTAGTAGAAGATTAGTGCCTAATCTATCTATTCTTCAAAGCATTCTAAAAGGAGATGAAGATGAGAAATAAGAAGAATTAGAAGAGGAAGAGGAACAAGTACCCTTATAGGGAAGAATCCGACTAGCTAGAGCCACATAGTTGCAAAGGACAAAGAGTGCCACGAGTACCCTGCCATCCACTCAAGTAGAACCCTTAGAACTCTCTTCCTTGAAAGATGAAGTATGACAGTGGGTGGATGAACAAAATGAAGAGGGTGATGATGTTTTCTCAATGTCAAATTTTGATTTCATGCCCATTGGTACAGAATTGATTGGGGATAAGATTAGGGACACCCATACAGGTGAACCTCAACAAGAAGACTAGATACAAATGCTGCTAGATACATAGGGTCTCAATCTTACTCCTCCATCTCCACCACAAGTTATGGTGGTATAACATGGCTCAGTGACTCCTCCACCTTAGAGTTTAAAGGAAGAGCAAGTTTAGAAGGAACCATCATTAGAGGAGAAACTAGAACAAAGAGTGATCGATGAAGTTTCAAAGGAGGGAAAAATAGTGCAATATTCTCAATCACCTTCTCAAAACACTAAGGTGCAAGTTACAAGATCCACAGAGACTAAAGCTATAGAAGAAGAGCCCTCCCAATAGGATACAACTCCCAGCAAGAGCAATAAAGGGAATGAGGTTGCAGAACATACTCCTTCATCGTCAAGAGCCAAGTCCTCAGTAGGACATGTCCCTAGATTGATTCAAAATGAAATGATGAGGAGTACTAAGTCTCAATTCTGTGCTTTAGAGGATGACATTTGTGACATTGTAGAAATCTTGAACAAACCTGAGTCCCCATCACACGAGGCAACACTGTTAGCATTTGTCACTAGCACAAGGAACTAGGAATTATTTGCACAAGTGGTTCTCCATCCTAAAGGCATAGATGCAGAAGGCCTTAGCCATAAATATTATGAATTAAAGGATGTTATGTTGGGAAGGCCTACACAAGATTTAGCCTGATAAATGATGACTATGGGAGTCAAAGAGGTCCTCAAGTACATGGAACAAGAGGAGGTTGAACTCCAAGAACTTCGAAGGTAGGTTGAGATCCTAAAGGGATATCTAGCTGAAGTAGTTGGTCCTCTAGATCCTAAAAACCCTAAGCAGACCTTGAACATTTTACTTAGAGAAGGGAGAGGTGTACAACTTGATCCATTTTTGAGGGCTTGTCAAGAATTGTGAGAAAGTTTTGAGGAGAAAGGTGTTACGATCATCATAGGGAATTTGAAGTTACTGCATGCTATGTAGGAGAACGTGAGTGAGATTGTAGCAATTTTGAAGTAGGATTTTAGTATCATGGATGACATACGGGCTTGGAGTAAGAATTTGCAGACTCTACGAGCCATAAAGGGCCAAAGATACTAGGTTTTGATTGATGTATATACTAGAGAAGAATTGGATATGATCGATGATTGGATAGAGAAGATAGAAAATGACAATAAGGTAATGGGAACATTACATGAGGAGATTCATCAACTCAAGAACCAAGGCCGAGAGTGAATTTTGGAAGTAGAGAGACAATACAGTGATGCATTCTTAGATATTTTTGAAGATGAGGAATGAGAAAAGTTGTTACCTATAGAGACAGTAGTGGAGAATTTTAGGAATATTTTTGTGCAAGTTGCTGATGATGAGGATATTTGACAAACCTTTAGGATAGAAGAAGCCTTGTTACACTTGGATACCAAACTTGGGAATTTTGTTGATACCCGAATTGAGGTAGAAAATTATAAATAGAAGGTAAAAGATAAGTATGAGGCTTTAGATCTTCTAGATGTGGCTAAGATTACTGAGATTATAGGGAAATTTAAGGGCAAAAATCCAAACATAGCTTTGGGATGAAGAAGAACAAAACCTAGATGCTAGAATTTCAATTTTGACACTAAGTAAAATTTTGAGATTTTTGACCCTGCCAAGGTCCGCAGCTCTATAGCTCCATAGGTACGCAAGTCTATAGCTCCACAATTTAGAGGTGTGTTGATAGTTAATTGCTTGTTCCAAAAATAGCACTTTCCATGCATTGAAAATGCACTCTGATGACAGTTTAACTTTGACACATGCCTAGTGAAGGATCAACTTCTATTTTTGGCACTTCCAGACACTTCCACTTTGGCTCAGAGCTTTCTCATGCTTTCTTCTCTCATATTTTCTTTCTTTTTTGACATGTAAAGGGCTCATGCATCTAATTAATGAATAAAATATGGATGGAGTCCCTCTAAGCACCAAATTAATTGTTAGATTGTATATATTTAGTTTGTTTTAATATTTTAAAAGCATTTTATTACATGAAGATATCTCTCACTCTTAACACAAATTGAGGAGACAATTTCTTATAAATATCCCATTGTAATATGTAACAATTTCCACCATTATTATGCAATAAAATTATGCTTTTGGTGCTTTCATTTGGAGTGTAGTGATAGTTGCCTGAATGTGTCATTGCTTTGTGAATTTTTTTCATGAGATTGTGATTGAGCCAAAGGTTTATTGCATTGTTTTCTATTGTGTGCTCTTTTAGTTCTAGTGTTTGCTACAGATTTATGAATTCTACTGACGTAGGTCGAGAAGAGATCATCAAATTGTGTCTACATAACTCTTTGTCTCACATGAGCACACTTTCCATGGCCTTGTGATTTGATGAAGAGTGAAATATTATTTGATTATTGAAATTTCCCATTGACAATTGCATCAGTGGATTTTAGGAAGTGTTGCTCCTATTTTCATTGGTTTCCTATCAATTTATTCAAAAGCTTAACTTGCAGTGTGTTGTTTTCTGTAGCTTATGTCCATTAGGATTTCATTTTCACATTATTTGCTTTGAATTTCATGTTATTTTCTTTTAGTTTCATTATTTTCTTTGCTAACCCCTTGTTAGAATAGAAACTCATTTTAGTTGCATTGTTAGATTGCATTCATTAAAAAATAGAAAATACAAAAAACATTGTTCTTTTGTGTGTTCTTTTGAGATAGCAAATAAATTTTACTTCATTCCAAGATTAAAACAAAACTAGCAAGGCCTCCTCATGAAAAATCACATTTATCTTCAACTAAGCAAATTTTGGTACATTGCAAGACAAATACTAAACCTTGGAGTTGATCCCCAAAGATTAGCTTTTCAAGAGAGGAATCACATAATAGATTTTTACCATTAACCTCGTGCGTAATGACCACCCAATAGCTTTCATTTCAGCATTCAAGTTTTCAAGATTGGTCAACACCCTCACTTGTAGACCTCTCATGTCAAACACTTGTTGTACTATTTCAAAACCACATTCTTGCTTCTAATCAACAATCCTTCAAGTGCACTTTCTTGTAAAACATTCATTTTCTAAAATTTTATGTATTGTTTCAACACAAAATGTTTCTTTCAAAACCATATGTTCAAATATAAATGTTAAGTACAACATGTCCAATATTTTTATAGATATACACATTAATTACACCAAATTTTTATTTCAAAACCATATGTGCGGATATAAACAATAAGTACAACATGTCTAATATTCTTGTAGATATACACATTAATTACACCAAATTTTTCTTTCAAAATCATACGTAGAGATATAAACATTAAGTACATGTTCAATATTTTTGCAAATATAAACATTAATTACACCAAGTTTTTATTTCAAAACCATATGTGTAGATATAAACATTAAGTACAATATGTCCAATATTTTTGTAGATATACACATTAATTACACCAATTTTTATTTCAAAACCATATGTGTAGATAAAATTATTAAGTACAACATGTCTAATATTTTTGTAGATATACACATTTATTACTCCAAATGTTTCTTTCAAAACTACATGATGTGTAGATATAAGCATTAACTACAACCAACTTAATAAGGGTACACAAATAAGTTATTCCTATGAAGAAGGATCATGTCAAATAATATAAGAGAGTTTGATCAAAACAGGGAGACAATTGCTAATTTCTATAAAGACCAGGCAATGAAAAAGGTTATTTTCCTTGCAAGCATTGTATGGCTTAAAGAAAAGAAGAATCAAAATCAAAACAACTTAGAGACATTGTTGGTAGAATGGTCACACTAAAGGGGGATTTGATTATCATTAATTGGTAAGGTGTTTATTATATTGTTTTCACAATTAATATACTTATGAACCTGTTAGTGAATAGATTGTCCTCCAAAGAAATACATATAGATTAACCTCAAAAAAATCATATAGGAAAACTAAATATGCAATAATAGTTGGGTCACTTCATTATTGAATAGTATAAGCACCCTCCAAATTTATCTAGGTATAGCTCCCCATGTATAATTTATAATGAATTCACAAAAATACAAATACAAATGCTTTTAACCAAAAAGCACAAAAGGTAGATAAACATCCACTCATAAACCATTGAAAATATTCAAGACTATGTTAAGTTACTAAGAGGGGAGGGGTGAATCAGTAGCTTCTAAAATTTCTACACCAATGTCAATTTTGAATCCAATAATTAATTTATCACATCAGATCTAATTGCATGCATGTGAAACTAAAAATATAAAAGCATCCACAACACTTGAACACAATGATTTGGTGACCCAAAAACCTTCCAAATAGAAAGTAAAACTAGGGTGGGGATGATATCCACAAAACTTTAGTACTACGGCATAAAGTTGGCCTGTTAAAGCTTACATTGATCGTTTCTGATGATCTACCCTATTAGGAGCAATTAAGACTTCTAGGTCCACCTTGTTAAAATATTTACAAACACACAATAAAGTATGCACTCGGTAAAGAGATTTTGAGAAAGATTGTTAAGTCTACCTTGTTAAAAGATTTAGACTAATTCACCTATTAGAATGAAACAATAGATCTCTAACTTACAACTACATTACTTATAGAGATTCCTTGAAGTACTGATCACCTTTTGTGATGGATATGTCTCTACTTCTCCTAAACTGATATGGCCTTCAATATATACTTTATCTATAGCTTGATCATATTCACATTCTTACACACTTATGTTCATGAATTATATATTCACACACATTGGATATGATACAATATATTACATATATACCAATCCAATTTAAATAATAACAAATTTGGCCATCATATAGGTTAATACCAATATTACAAAGTTGGCACAAATGAAGACACTCAGGTTCTGAAGATCGACTTGGTGAAGTTCTGATAATCAACATCCACTATCATTATTTGGCATGATCATGCACTCAGTAGAAGTAGAAGCTAAGTTCATACTAATCACCTCAAAGTAATCTCAAACTTGATCTGCACTGGTGACTCAATAAATACTATGTCACTTGGCATAAACTAAATTACTAGTTTACCATGACTTCACTTAGTAAACACTAACTTCACATATGGCTTAGTTAACACTAGCTTAGTAGAAATTGCAAATCTCAATAAATAGTAGAGTGCTTGGGTTGAACTACTAGACTTTACACTACCTGATTATGCTTGGTTTGGACTATTGCTCTTTACACTAACTGAATTCACTTGGTGATGTAGGCAAATGAGTGAATAACTAGGGCCAAAGGCTCACCCAGCTATCCAAACCACCCTACAAGATTTAACACAATGGAAAAAAACAAAAAGAAAAACAATGAAAGGAGGGAGAATAGTGAAATACTCTATTGATTCATCAAAATATCTTCATACATGCCCAACTATAAGGCCTTCTGGGTTACAACCAAATACAAATACATTCACATTCAAAAATCCAACAAAAAATTTGCACTTTCAGTTTTACTCTGTAATGTACTCCCCAAAAACTTCCTCTTCTCCCAAAACATACCTAAATCTAAGCCTAATCACTCTATATATACTTTCCAAAATGTCTTACAAAATATTCTAGAACATAGAAAGGCCACAACTCAGATCTTTACAAATATTAGCTACCTAACATAAATTAAATGTAAGTAGAGTCGGCCCAAACTAGAACCAAACATAGACAACTCAACAAATAAAAACTAGCACTCAACATCTACAAAAGCCCAACATCAAACTAGCACTCAACAACTAAAGGATCACTCAGCATTAATAGGAACTTGACACCTAAATAAAATCAGTCAGCAACAATAGGCACTTGACAACCAAAGGATTCATTCGGCATCCAAAGAATTCACTCAAAAACCAAAGGAACTTGGCAACAACTAAGAATGACTTGACATCTAAAGAGTTCACTCGGCAACCAAAGGAACTCAGTAGCAACTAAGAACTTGACAAACAATAACAAAAAGAGAAAAAGTGTAGGAGTGTAAGGAAACCTAGGATGCTAAGGAAACCTAGGATGCTCCTATATTAGACAATCGGGGTTGGAGAAAATGATTCCCCTCAATCATGAAAGTGTCACAATCTAAGTTGAATCCAACTAGATTGAGAAATCCATATAGTATCTTTAATAGGTCTATTCCTCCACTTTACCAAATACTCATAGTAATCTTTTCCTCTTGTGCTCTTGCAAATTCTTTGACTCAATATCTGTTCAACTTCTTCAATCTATTTCTTAGGGTAATCATCAAGTACAACAACTTCATCATCTAACTCATGATACTTCTGTAAATCAGCAACATTGAATATAGCAAATATATCCATGTTATCAGGTAACTCAACTTCATAAGCATTGCCACTATCAAACTTCTTCAAGATCTTACAAGGTCCAAACTTCCTCATCTTCAACTTACTATATGTTTCAACTGGGAATCTTCCTTTCTTCAAATGAACCATCACCTTATCTCCAACTTCAAAATAATGGTGTCTTCTAGACTGATCAACATTCTCGTTATAGTTTTGATTACTTTGTTCCAACCTCAACTTCACTTCCTTATGCAAAGACTCCATAAAATCAACAAATTATTCTCTTGTAACACTTCTCTTTTCTTCACCAGCAACATCTCTCAAATCTAATATACCTCTAGGATGCATTCTAGTAACAATCTCGAAAGGTGTCTTCCCTATACACCTATTCACAAAATTATTATATGTAAATTCATCTTGTGTCAATACCATCCCCCAATTACTTGGCTTATTCCCAGCTAAACATCTCAGCAAATTACCCAAGCTTTTATTCACAACCTCTGTCTACCCATCTATTTGTGGATGGAATGTAGAACTAAACCTTAATTCAGTACCCATCTTCTTCTACAAAGTCTTCCAAAAATAACCAATAAACTTACTATGTCTGTCAGAAATAATGCTTCTTGGTAATCTATGCAATCTCACAATCTCTTTAAAGAAAAGTTCAGCAACATACTCAATATTTGATGTCTTGATACATGATATTAGATGAGCCATCTTAAAAAATCTATCCACTACAATAAATATGGAATCATACTCTTTCACTGTCTTAGGAAATCCAATAACAAAATCCATACTAATGTCAGTCCAATGTTTCTCAGGAACAATAATAGTTGTATACAAAGCACTATTTAGACTTACTCCTTTTGCAATTTGACAAACTCCACAACTCTTTATAGATTTTTGAACATCCTTATTTATTTGTGGCCAATAATACTTCTCTTTTAGCAAACTCAATGTCTTATCAATTCCAAAATGTCTAGCTAATCCACCACTATGCTTTTCCTTAATCAGATTCAACCTCATAGAGCTTCTAGGAATACAAAAGTGAATACCTTTGAACAACATACCTTCTTGAATGAAATATTCATCATACTTACTTAGGTGATTTGTTAGATTTGGTGCTCTACACTCTCTCCATGCCTTAGAAAAATTAGGATCAACATCATACAAGTCATTCATTTCATCAAAACGAAGAACTTCAACCTTCATTTTAGTCAACAAAGAACGTCTTCTACTCAATGCATCAACAACTCTATTTATAACTCCACTCTTATGCTTAGTAAGAAATGTGAAACTTTGCAAATACTCAACCTACTTTATATGTCTTTGATTCAATTTATGTTGACTTCCCAAGTATTATAAAGCTTTATGTTCAGTAAACAACACAAACTCCTTAGGAATCAAATAATTTCTCCACTTCTTCAATGCTTGAACAATAGTATAAAATTCTTGATCATACACAAAATACTTCCTTTTAACATCATTCAACTTTTTACTAAAAAAAACCAACATGCTTACCTTCTTGACTTAATACAACTCCTATTGCATTACCACTTGCATCACATTCAACTTGAAATACTTTGTTGAAATCAGGTAAAGCCAACATAGGTAATTCAACAACTTTTTGTTTCAAAGTCTCAAAACTCTTATCAGCTCCATGTGTCCACTTGAATTCCCTTTTATCTTCCCTCATTATTTCAGTCATAACATTACAAATAGAACTGAAATTCTTTATAAAATTTCTATAAAAACTAGCCCAACTATGAAATGATCTTACCTCACTCACATTCTTAGGTGTAGGCCATTCCAAAATTTCTTTAACCTTCGTAGGATCCATCTTCAATCCATCAGCTAAAATCACAAATTCCAAATATAGAATCTCCTCTTGCATAAAAGAACACTTTTTAAAGATCAATCATCAACTTTTCCTCTTTCAACCTTTGTAATAGTTGTCTAATAAGCTCAAGATGTTCTTCTTTAGTCTTACTAAATATCAAAATATCATCCAAATAAAAAATCATAAACTTACCCAAGAATCTTTTTAGAACTTCATTCATCAACCTCATGAAAGTACTAGGTGCATTAGTCAAACCAAAAGGTATAACCAACCATTCATACAAACCATCTTTTGTCCTAAAAGTAGTCTTCCATTCATCACCTTCTTTGATTTTGATATGATGATAGCCACTCTTCAAATCAATCTTGGTAAAATGCTTTGCTTCACTCAAACAATCCATTATGTCATCCATCCTTAGCATAGGAAACCTATATTTCATTGTTATTTTGTTAATGGATCTTGAATTAGTACACATTCTCCATTCTCCATTCTTTTTAGGTGCTAATATAGTAGGTACAACACATGAACTCAAGCTTTCTCTAATCAAACCTTTTTGCAATAACTCATGCACTTGTTTGTTAAGTTCTTCATTCTTTGTAGGTGTGAATCTATATGGTGCTTTGTTTGGCAAACTAGCTCCAGGAATCAGATCCATACAATGACTTATACTTTTTACTCAAGGTAAGCCATTAGGAATATCATCAGCAATAATTTCTTTATACTCATTTAACAATTCTATAATTTCTACTGGCACTCAGCTATCACTATCTGCTATCACTTAGTCATTACCAGCTTCTATGGCTCGGTCATTACTACCAACACTCTGCCATCTAGGAACTATAGCAAAACAAAATTGATTCTTCTTTACTTCCTTTTCAAATTGCTTTTCATTGTAGTACAACTGACCTCATCTAGACTTTCAATCAAAGGAAACAATGTTTGTTTCTTCCCATTTACCTAAAGAGTATATTGATTCAATATTCCATCATGTATATCATATCTATCATATTGCCAAGGTCTACCCAATAGAATATGACAACAATCCATGGGCATAATATCACACAAAACTAAATCAAAGTAATCTCCAATTTTGAACTTCACAAGGCATTGTTCACTTACCAATGTCTTATGCTTATCTTTGATCCATGAAACATGATAAGATTTGGGATGCTTCACCCTCTACAATTACAACTTTGTAACCAACTCTTTTGATGTCAAATTTGTAGAACTTCCACTATCAATGATCACTTTGTAGCATTTTCCAACCATCTTACATCTTGTCTTGAAAGGACTTCTCCTTAAGATAGGTTCCTCATCACTTCTCTTATTACATAAGGTTCTTCTCACCATAAAATTTTCTTCAGCCTCAGGTCCACTTGGTGAACCCTCATCATCTCCTTGAATCGCAACAATTCTGTTACCTTGCCCGCTTTCAGAGGATATACATTCAAAAGATCGATGTCCCTCTTTACTACATTAGAAATAATTACCATGAAATACACCTCTAGAATAAGAGTTACCTCTTCCTCAATAAGAATTTGTGCCTTCTTGACAAGAATTACCACTTTTTCATTTGGTATTACCTCTGTCATCATTTTTTCATTTGGATTTTCCTTTATCCTACACAAAACTTTCAGATTAGCCACCTTTATGATAAGTGTTGGATACAATTGTTCAATTGTGTGTTGCCTTTGATGTTACAAAAATGTCATATCAGTTATTAGTCAGGGTCTACCGAGCTCAAAAGGTTTGCAAGAAGATTTACAATGTCTACTAAGTGTTCTCAGACTTTACCTTATGTAGATAGTTGTTACCGAGCTTTTATGGTTAACAAAGGAAATTTAGTGTCTACCAAGCTTACTCGGTCATCAAAGAAAATATGGAAGAGAATAGTTCTTATTGAGCTCTCATGGTCAAGGAAGGAGGTTTAGTTCTTACCTAGTTAACTCAGTAGCCAAAGGATTTCACAAAATTTGTAGTGTTAATCGAGTTGAGATGGTCAACTTAGAAAATTATTTATGGAGTAGTGTTAACTGAGTTGAGATGGTTAACTCAGGAAATTGTGTTTGGAGCAGTGTTTACTGAGCTGGGTCAGTCGATGAAGGATTTCATTATTTTAATAAATAAATTTTATTTGTTTAATGTAATATTTGTAGCCAACTTATGTATGGTTTATTGGTAAATGTACCTTGTTATTGAACTGACTTGATAATTTGTAATGTATAAATAAAAAAGGTCAAGTTATGGATTCTAATGGTAAGGGAACAAGTATGCAATGAGTTGATTGTGTGAAGAGGTAGTGTAAGAAAATTTTGAAGAAGGATCAGATATCTTGAGGAGAAGTAGAGTTGTTTTCAATTAGCAAGGATCTATTGAAGCAAAGTAGAGATCTGTATAAGAAAAGTTTAGTTGCACCTCATTTAGGTCACTTATGGTTACTTTCTCACCATTGTAGAAATATTTCCTAAATATCTTAATAGAGTTGGTTTAATAGCCATTTTGTAAATCCTCTAACAAGGTGACAGTTTAGTTGAATTATTCTAAGGACCTCTAGCAAGGCCACTCTTAATAGGGTCATTAAATCCTTTAATAGGGTCACACCTAACAGTGTGTTTTGTAACCTTTAACAAGGTTGGCTTCTAATAGGGCTCACTTCAGAAGAGTAAAAATTGGTAGCTAGTTACTTGGTGGTTTTTCCCATATTGGGTTTTCACATTATTTATTTTTGCATGCATGTTAATAATTATGAAAGCATAAAGATCAGTAACAAGTTAACCTACAGAGCTATAGCATTTTTGTGAGTGTTTACCAAGTGATAGTAGTAACTAGTTATATAAGACATCGAAGGGATTTGAATTTATTTTTGTGGTAACTGATTCACCCCCCGTCTCAGTTACTCCATCTATAATTCCAACAATTGTTACTAGAGCTTTTGGTGCTTGCAAGAAAAGATTTCAAGGACGTAAGCTAAAGATCAAGATGTCTTACAAGAGAGAAATTCCAAGACTTAACAGGAACAACTTCTCAACATGGCAGGGATTGATGAGACTTCATCTGGCTTCTATTAGTGATACATGACTGAAGTACCTTGATGAAAAATATGCAAAACCTACCAGCACATTATCTATCAATGATATTGATAAAAAGAAGACTCACAATGACATGATGATAGTGTAAGAAATGATAATGTTGAGCAAGGAACAAGAAACAATCCAAGTAAGTTAAGTGTGAAACAATGTTACCATAAGATAAGCAACTCCAAGAGCATACACCAAGATGGTTCAACAATGGAGACAAGGATTTATAAGGGGAAAGCAAAGAAAACCCCTTGTGAGTATTATGAATGAAGGAAAATGCCTAGAGAAGAGAGAGAGAGAGTGTTGGAGCAAAAGTAGCTCAATACAATAACATCAAGTGCTAAGAGTGTGTTTAAGAAAGAAGGAGGGGCATCTCTTATATAGAGATGAGAGAGGAGTTTCATTTGTAACTCCCATTTCTATGAATTCCACATTCATAATAGGTGTGTGCAAGGTGTCACAATCCTCTTAAGGAGGATAAACTAAATAAAGAGATAAACAAGAGTTGTCCTTACATGTGGAACAAAGGACAAACAATGACATGTCCTCCACATGTGTACAAGTGGAAAAACTACATTTAGGGACCCTTGGAATATCCCAATTAATATATATCCAAGGAAAGATTAACCTTTCTAACACCCCCCCTTAATCTTTACTTGGGGAGTTTACATCAACGGGTTGTAAACCCAAATTTTTACAATGGAACTGAAATCTCTCTTTAGAAAGTGGTTTGGTTAAAATATTAGCCACTTGATCTTCTCCTTTACAATAAAGAAGAATAATTTGATTGTCTTCAACTTGTTCTCGAATGAAGTGATGTTGAAGTGAAATATGTTTGGTGCATGCATGATAAATTGGATTCTTTGCCAAGGCAATAGCACTTTGATTGTCACAATGTATAGGTGTAGGCGATTGTTGAGGTAGACCCAAATCGTCAAGAAGTCTTCGAATCCACAAAGCTTCCTTAGCGGCATTGGTACAACCTTTGTATTCAGCTTTAGTTGAGCATAGGGAAATAGAGTGTTCTTTTTTGCTTTTCCAAGAAATTGGACCTGAACCAACAAAGAAAAAATAACCACAAGTGGATTTCCCATCATTGGGATCTCCACCTAGATCGGAATCAGTATAGCCATGTAAAATAAATTCAGAATTTGCATCATAAAATAATCCCATATTAATAGTTCCTTTAATGTACCTTAAGATGCGTTTAGCAACTTTAAAATGAGTTTGTTGAGGTTTAGACATAAATTGAGAAACTAAACCAACACTATAAGCAATATCAAGTCTAGTAAGAGTTAAATAATTTAAACTTCCTACCAACTGTCTATACAAAGTTTCATCAACAAAAGGAGTATTCATATCATTCATTAATTTAGTCCCTAATTCACATGGAATTGAAACATGGTTAGAGTCATTCATCTGAAATTTTTCTAAAAGATCATATGCATACTTGCTTTGAGAAACAAAGATACCTTTAGGAGTTTGAAAATTTTGCATACCTAAGAAATAATGTAAGATACCTAAGTCTGTCATCTGAAATTTTTGTTTAAGTTGAAATTTGATATCAAAAATCAAAGCGTCTGAACTAGAAGTGAGTATTAGATCATCTACATAAACAATAACAATGATAATATCATTGTTAGTATGTTTAATATACAAATTAGGATCATTCTTACTTCTAGTAAAACCTTGAGAAACAAAGAAAGAATTAATTTTAGAATACCATTCTCTAGGTGATTGTTTAAGACCATAAATAGATTTGTTCAATTTGCAAACCAGATTTTCACTACCTATCTTAACAAATCCAGGAGGTTGAGCCATATAGATTTCTTCATGTAAATCACCATTTAAGAAGGCACTTTTAACATCCATTTGATGAATGGGCCAATTCATTTTAGATGCTAAAGCAAGAACTAATTTGATAGTAGGCATTTTAGCAATAGGAGCAAAAGTTTCATTATAGTCTAATCCTTCAATTTCTGAAAAACCTCTAGCAACTAGTCTAGCCTTGAATTTACTAATTTCATTATTAGTATTCAATTTTTTTTTGTATAACCATTTACATGAAACTAGATTCTTGCCATGAGGTAATTTGACTAAGTCCCAAGTTTGATTAGCAAGTAAAGAATCATATTCCTCTTGCATGGCTTTCTGCCAATGAGGTTGAGAGTTAGCTTGATCAAAAGACTTAGGATCATTAGAATTCATAATAGTAGTCATCAAAGCATAATTAGAATAATTAATCCTTCTATGTTTAATTCCACCAGATTTAGAAATATAATAATTAGCTTCATTGATTAGGTTTTGAGCCCATTTAGGTTTATGTTTAGTTGTAATGGAATTATCACTAGAGGAAGAATCATTAGTAATAAAAGTACTCAGTAGTATCTACTTGAGTATCATGAGGTGTAGGAGCAGAAATAATCGGTGGTACTAGATTTGAAGGATTAAGAGAAAGAGTAGGATTCAGAGAAGGAGGTTGGTCCTCCACCAGCACAATTTTAGTGCCACTAAATTCTTCATCATGTGTAGTAGAGCAATCATGAACTCCATTTTTTGCAATACAAACATCTCTAGCAATTTGAACTTTTTTAGTAGTGGAATCATAAACATGATAACCCTTAGTGTTTTCATCATAGCCAACAAAC
This sequence comes from Cupressus sempervirens, assembly GCA_028749045.1. Taxonomy (NCBI): domain Eukaryota; kingdom Viridiplantae; phylum Streptophyta; class Pinopsida; order Cupressales; family Cupressaceae; genus Cupressus; species Cupressus sempervirens. The sequence continues at coordinate 140,585,815 of CM053788.1, read as the reverse complement.
ATATAAGGAGATGACTTAGCATCTAATTTATGCCTTTTTTGTTTAGGCGTATGAACATAAGCAATAGAACTAAATATCCGTAAATGATGTAAATTTGGTTTCCTACCAGACCAAGCCTCTTCTGGAGTGATAGCCTTGAGAGCTTTGGTAGGAGTCCGATTAAGAATATAAGTTGCACAAAACATGGCTTTAGCCCAAAATTTATAATGCAGATTCTTAGCATGCAACATGCTTCTAGCCATTTCAACAATTGTCCGATGCTTTCTTTCCGCCACACCATTTTGTTGTGGTGTATAAGGAATAGTAAGCTTGTGTTTAATTCCACATGATTTCAAATAAGAATGAAAAGGATTATTCACATATTCCTTCCCATTATCAGTTCTAAGAATTTTAAGTTTATACCCAGATTGCCTTTCAACATATAATTGAAATTCAATAAATATATCAAGAACTTGATCCTTGCTATGGAAAAAATAGATCCAAGTTCGTCTAGAAAAATCATCAACAAAGGTAAGTGCATACCGAGAACCTTGGATGGAGGTATTCTCCATGGGGCCCAAAAGATCACTATGGACAAGATGCAACTTATGAGTTGCTCGCCATGATTTTCCACTTAGAAAGGGCTCCCTATGCATCTTACCACTCATACATCTTGGAAGGTATAATGTGAGGCAAGCCATCAACCATATTATGTTTTTACATGAAAGTAATATAATCAGAATTTAAATGACCAAGTCTTTCATGCCATATATTGAAATCAATAGAAGTATGTAAAGAATATCGTGAACTAGCAAATTCATGGAATTTAAACAAATTGTCATTATCCATTTTAGCATGAGCAATGACTTTGAGAGTTTGAGGATCTATGATATAACATGTATCTTTGTAGAATTCAACTTTATAGTTCTGACATAACTGTGAAACAGAAAGCAGATTAGTTTTCAAGTCAGGTACATATAATACATCATGCAATTTACCATTAGGAATAGTAACATCACCTAATCCTTCAACTTTACAAGTCTGATTATTAGCTAACTGAATAGGAATGTTAGCAATATCAGGTTGTAAAGAATCAAAAATTTCTTTATGAGAAGTGACATGTTGTGATGCACCACTATCAACAATCCATTCTAAAGGTCTACAAAGATTAAAGCTACAAGTAAAAGCATGACGAGGATTAGAACTAGTCGAGTTACCTTTTTTATGGTTTGAGGTTTGATGATTGTTACTATGATTCATAGGTTTTTTATCATTTTGCTTTTTAAAATAGTTATTGTCAAGATGACCATCTTTGCCACAATAAGAACAATGAGGTTTGGAATTGGAATGGTTCCTTTGATTATGAGTATTACGAGTATTATTAGGATGACTGGTATTATTATTATATTTGGCATGAAATTTATTGTTGGAGTTATTGGAATTAGAATTATATTGTTTGTGATTATTATTATTGGAACGAAAATTATTAGTTGAATTTCTAGACACAAATGCATGTTCAGTTGATTTAAGGGTACCAAACTGAATTAGCTTAGCTTCTTCCTATCTTAATAAAGTTTGAAAAATAACATAAGTTAACTGAGAAGTTAAAGTAGGAATAGCAAGCTGTGCATGAATATTAGTTATAAACTGTTGAAACTGTCTAGGAAGACATTTTTTAAGAATAAGATGAATTAAACGAATGTCTTCTAATTGAACACCTAAAGCCATAATTTGACTTTTAAGAGAATCAAATTTTAAGAGAAATTCATCCATACTTTTAAAATCTGCATACCTAAGATCTTCGAGTTGATCCTGCAACTGTATTTTGCAGGATTCATCGCCACTGTCATACTTGGTTTTCAAGATGGACCATGCATCATGAGCTTTAGAACAGTGAGCAATTAACACATATAAATCTAGAATAATGGAAATACCAATTAACCCTAAAGCTTCTTCATTTTTAGCTTTCCAAGTATCTTTCTCGTCTTGAGTAGCCGTTGAACCGGGTTCAAGAGAAGGGTCAGTGGCTATTTCGAAGAGGTGTTTAAAACGAAAAATAAATGAGATATGAGTTTTCCAAGAATGATAATTAGAATAATTAAGTTTGATTTATGGAATTAATGTTGACATGATTAAGAAAAAAAATTCTTCTTTTTAAAAAAAAAAAAAATTCCTTAATTTGAAAATCAGATTAATTGAAAAAAAATGTTGTTAAATGAGAAAAAATAATTTTAATTTTATTAATTGAAAAAAAAAATTGTTTTTTTTTTAAATTTTTTTTTTAAAAAAAAATTAAGAATATATTTTTTTAATTTCAATTATTTATGTGAGAGAAAACAAGAAAAAATTATAAAATTAAAAATTTAATAAAAACAATAATATAAAACACGTTTTATGAGTTTGATTTTTTTTTAATAAATAAAACGAAATTTGAAAAAAAATGAAAAAGTGGGCAAAGAGGGGGAAATATTTAAAAAAGGGTTTAAAAAAAAGGAGTGGAGCTCTGGCGGTGGCTACCGCATGGCCAAAGGGCAGAGGAGTTGGTCAGGGTTAGAGAATTTTAAAAAAAACACGTTAAGGATAAGGATGCGAGCGTGGCTGCGTAGGAGGCGGTTGCCGCGTGGCCTGGTCGTAGGCAGCGCCGAAAGGTTTACGCCGTGTGTTATGGGGGCGGCAAAAGTGGTGGAAGGGGGGTTTATATTGCGTGCGGCAGTGAAGAGGGCGTGACGACAGAGTTGCAGATCTCGCAGTGAAGGCGGGCGGCAACGCAGATCTCGTAGTGAAGAGGGCATCGGCTACGGTGCAGACTGGTGGCGCACGGCGGTGCGTAGTGGCGCAACTGGCTCGTGGCGGCGAGAGGGTGTCGCGCGATAGCGCGGTGGTGCTTCTGGGGACGCGCGGTGTCACGCGGCGGCGCGGTGGCGCTGCTGGCTCGCGGCGGTGTCGCGCGACGGCTCAAGGGTGGGGTGCGAGTGGCGCGTCCGCCCAACAAAAGTAATGTAAAAAATGAATGTGTGTTATAAAACAACAAAGTTATTTGATTTGAAAATCCTATAAAAACATGTATGTTGTATGCTTGAAATTTTCAAGATCATACAATAAATAAATATAGAAGAGCATATTAAAATTTTTAAAGAGTAGGAAAATTTTTGTTTAAAAGGAGTATAAAAATTAGAGAGTTATTTAAAAATTTACTCATGTAATACTTTTTGTTTTGGCGGCATGCCGTCCAAAACAAGAAAAAAAATTGAAATTTACCAAGAAAACCCTTTGGCGGCAAGCCTTCCAAAGAGGGTTAGTAAAAATAATATGAAACCTGCATACACAAGATTTGTTAAAAAGAGCTAAAATCACAACACAAACTTCTTCTCTCAATAACGTCTCCAAATAAGGTGTGCTCCAATGAATGGCAACCTTCACCACAAAACTTAAAACAAGGATTAGATAACCAAGCTCTGATACCATGTAAGAAATGATAATGTTGAGCAAGGAACGAGAAACAATCCAAGTAAGTTAAGTGTGAAACAATGTTACCATAAGATAAGCAACTCCAAGAGCATACACCAAGATGGTTCAACAATGGAGACAAGGATTTATAAGGGGAAAGCAAAGAAAACCCCTTGTGAGTATTATGAATGAAGGCAAATGCCTAGAGAAGAGAGAGAGAGAGTGTTGGAGAAAAAGTAGCTCAATACAATAACATCAAGTGCTAAGAGTGTGTTTAAGAAAGAAGGAGGAGCATCTCTTATATAGAGATGAGAGAGGAGTTTCATTTGTAACTCCCATTTCTATGAATGCCACATTCATAATAGGTGTGTGCAAAGTGTCACAATCCTCTTAAGGAGGATAAACTAAATAAAGAGATAAACAAGAGTTGTCCTTACATGTGGAACAAAGGACAAACAATGACATGTCCTCCACATGTGTACAAGTGGACAAACTACATTTAGGGACCCTTGGAATATCCCAATTAATATATATCCAAGGAAAGATTAACCTTTCTAACAGATAGATATTGCATCTACCCTAAGTTATGAAGAATTTGATGATATCAAAGATTGCAAAACTATTTTTGAAATGTGGAACAAGCTAAAAGAGATTTATGGAGGTGATGATAATGTGAGAAGAGCCAAAGAAAATTTTTTAAGAGGCTAATTTGATCAGATGAGGATGAGAGAGGATAAAAACATAGAAAAATATGTTCAAAGAGTTAAAGCAAGTGTTAGTGCAATCAAAGCATCTGGAGGAGATATCAAGGATGAAATATTTATAAGTAAAGTCCTTAGAACACCACTTCTATTTATGGAATCAAAGTTTCCACAATTCAAGAAAGAAGATGTGAAGCAAATCATAAGTTAAATTTAGAGGCCATAGTTGGAAGATTGATTGCATTCGAGCTAGATAACAATGATAATTATGTTCCAACTACCAAGAACATTAAATCAGCATTTGAAGCCAAGATTTCACTCAAGGAGAAAGGCAAGAAGATAAATGATTCTTAGTCAAACAGTGATGGAGAATCAAAACACATTTTATACAGTGATCTTGAGGTGGTTGAAGTTTTGCTAGAAAGGAAATATTAAAGAGACAAAGGGAAATACAAAGGTAAGTTTCCTCTGATCTATTTTTCTTGTGAAGAATTTGACATATTGTTGCTAGGTGTCCAAATAAGTAGAACAAGGATGAGAAGAAAGGTTACAAGTGCAATGGCAAGAAAGACTTCAAACCATTCAAGGGCAAAGGTAAGAAAACATGTTTCATGGCTAAAGATTCCAATAGTTTTGATGATGAAGAAGAAGATGAAATTGTTTACATTGCTATAAAGGATGAGTCTAATAATGATGAGGAAATGGCACTTATTTCTTATGTGAGAAAAAAAAATACATGGATTATAGATAGTCATTGTTCTCATCACATGACTGGTGATAAAACTAAGTTTGAAAATTTTGAAGACTATGATGGTGTAGTGTGAGGTTTGGTAATAATGAACCTTGTTGCATAAAAGGAAAAGCAAGAATCTCACTAACCAAAGAACTTGTATGTGATAATGCATATTAGGTAGAATGACTAAAACATAATCTGTTGAGTGTGTCACAACTACTGAATAATGGATTCAAAGTGGAATTCATGCATGGCAAAGGAAAGCTGATTAGATTAGGCACTCAAACAAAAGGTAACTTGTTTTATCTTGAACTTGGTGAATGTTCATGTTTTATTACTCAATTTGAAGAAAGTTGGTTATGGCATAGGAGGTTATGTCATGTGAACTTTGATAACTTGGTAAAAAAAACAAAATTTAGGAAAGTAAGAGACATTTCTAACATAAAGAAACCTGAGGTTGCTCTATGCAAGAATTGTCAAATTGGCAAGATGGGAAAGATTAGCTTTAAAAGCAAGAACTATCAGTTTGAATTTTTTTTAGAAATTGTGCATACCAATTTGTGTGGACCTATTGGCATTGAAAGTTATATTGGTAAAAAATTCTTCATTATTTTTGTTGATGATTACTCAAGAATGATGACTTTCATGTACCTAAGAGAGAAATCATAAGCATTTGAAAAGTTTAAATAGTATTTGGCTAGAGTAGAAAAAGAAACAAGCAAAAGATTGAAATGTTTAAAGTCAAATAGAGGAGGTGAATTCATTTCACATGAGTTTAATAACTTTTTCATTGAAAGGGGAATCAAAAGATAGGTTTCAACACCTAAAACTCTTGAACAAAATGGAATAGCTGAAAGAAGGAACAGATCTATCATGGACTATGCAAGAACCTTAATTATTGAAAAGAGCATTGCTATCAAATACTTGAAGGAAGCTATCAGCACTGTAGTTCATACCTTGAACCAAGTATAGTAGAAAAAAGACTCATTCAAAACTCCCTATGAGTTATGGTATGGCTACAAACCCAATGTAAGTTACCTAAAAGTATTTGGAAGCAAATGTTACATTTTGAAAGAATCTAGAAAAGGTAAATTTGATGTGAAGGGTGATGAAGGAATATTTTTGGGATATTTTTGCAAAAGTAAAGCATATAGATGTTTGAATTTGTCTACTCACAAAGTCATAGAAAATGCACATGTAAAAGTTGATGAGTTTGCAGAAAGAACTGAAGAAGAAAGCAAAAGGGAACCTAAAGATTACAAGAGATTTGTTTTCATTGAACCTGATACAATGGCACACACACTTATAAATTAGAAATCTCCTACTCCAAAATTTTTTCTAACCGAGTTGCAGGAAGTTCAAATCGAGCTAATGTCTATCAAGTTGCAAGGACCTGAGTTGAAAATAGAAGCTATTGAATCAATAGCTACTGAGCTTGAGCAACTAGAACTAGAACTAGGAGTTGAAGCACAAAAGGATAAGAATACAAGTCATTCAAAAGGCAAGGAGCTTTTGCTAGCCAATTATGTCATGAAGCATCATACACCAGATTAGATCATTGGAGATAAATGTGAAGGAACAATAAGAAGAAGTAAGTTTAAAGGCACTTGTTTACTTGCTGATTTCAAACCTAGAAATGCCAAAGATGCATTAGAAAATGATAGTTTGATTGAAGCTATGAATTAAGAGATAGAACATATAGAGAAAAATAAAACATGGACTCTTGTACCTAGGCCTAAAGACAAAAATGTGATTGGAACTAAGTCGGTATTCAGAAACAAGTAAGATGAAGATGGTAGGGTGTCAAGGAACAAAGCTAGGATGGTATGAAAATGATACTCTCAAGAAGAAGGTACAGACTATGGAGAGACTTTTTTTCTTGTTGCAAGATTAGAAGGTGTCAAAACCTTACTTGCATATGTTGCATACAAAGGATTCAATATTTATTAGATGGATATCAAGTCAGCATTTCTCAATGGCATATTGGATGAAGAGGTTTACATTGAAAAACCTGAAGGTTTTGTTGATCTAGACAAGAAGGACATGGTTTGCAAATTGCATAAAGCATTGTATGGTCTGAAACGAGCCCCTAGACCATGGTATGAAAGATTGCATAACTATCTTATTCAGATTGGTTTTCAAAGAAGTAATGATAGCAGTAGCTTGTACATAAAGGAAGGACCAGATAATAAGATTGTTTTGGTAGAAATATTTGTAGATGATACTTTGTTCACAAGAAATGATGATCTTTCCAAAGAATTTTTAGAACAAATGAACAAGGAATTTGAAATGTCAATGTTTGGAGAGATCAAATTCTTTGTTGGTCTTCAAATTCATCAGAGTAAGAGTGGAATCTACAATCTAAATACATCAAGGGATACTAAATTTTTTTGGCATGGAAGACTGCAAACTAGTTGGGACTCCTATGTGTATTGGATTGAAACTTACCAAGAATGATGGATCAAAGGAAGTGGATCAAACATTGTATAGATCTATGATTGGAAAGTTGCAGTATGTAGTACATACAAGACTAGCCATTGCCCTTGTAGTAGGAATTGTAAGAGGCATTCCTTACATAAATAAACCTGAGGTTGGTTTATGCAAGAATAGTCAAATTGGTAAGATGGGAAAGACTAGCTTTAAAAGTAAGAACTATCAGTTTGAAGAAGTTTTAGAAATTGTGCATACTGATTTGTGAGGACCTATTGGAATTGAAAGTTATAGTGGTGAAAAGTTATTCATTTTTTTTTTGATGATTACTCAAGAATGATTACTGTCATATACGTAAGAGAGAAATTAGAAGCATTTGAGAAGTTCAAATGGTATTTGGCTAGAGTAGAGAAGGAAATAGGCAAAAGACTAAAATGCTTGAGGTCAGATAGAGGTGGTGAATTCATTTCACATGAGTTCAATAACTTTTGCATTGAAAGGGAAATCAAAAGGAAAGTTTTAGCACTTGGAACTCCTAAACAAAATGGAATAGCTAAAAGAAGGAATAGATTTATCATGGACTGTGCAAGAACCTTAATGATTGAAAAGAGCATTGCTATCAAATACTGGAAGGAAGCTATCTGAAGGAACTATGACAAGAAGTAAGTTAAAAGGTACTTCTTTACTTACTAATTTTGAACCTAGAAGTGTCAAAGATGCATTAGAAAATGAAAGTTGCATTGAAGCTATGAATGAAGAGATAGAGAAGATAGAGAAAAACAAAACATGAACTCTTGTGTCTAGGCCTAAAAACTAGAATGTGATTGGAACTAAGTGGGTATTCAAAAATAAGCTAAATGAAGATGGTAAGGTGTCAAGAAAAAAAGCTAGATTAGTATGCAAAGGATACTCTCAAGAAGAAGTTGTGGACTATGGAGAGACCTTTGCTCCTATTACAAGATTGGAAGGTTTCAGAACCTTACTTGCATATGCTGCCTACAAAAGATTCAAAGTTTATTAGATGGATGTCAAATTAGCATTTCTCAATGGTATACTAGATGAAGTGGTTTACATTGAATAGCCTAAAGGTTTTGTTGATCCAGACAAGAAGGACATGGTCTAGAAATTATATGAAGCATTATATGGTCTAAAGCAAGCCCCTAGAGCATGGTATGTAATATTGCATAACTATCTTATTCAGATTGGTTTTCAAAGAACTAATGATAACAATAGCTTTTATATCAAGGAAGGACCAGATAATAAGATTGTTTTGGTAGAAATATTTGTAGATGATACTTTGTTCATAGGAAATGATGATCTTTGCAAAGATTTTTTAAAACAAATGAACAAGGAATTTGAAATGTCAATGTTTGGTGAGATCAAATTCTTTGTTGGTCTTCAAATTCAACAGAATAGGAATGGCATCTACATTACTCAATCAAAATACATCAAGGAGATACTGAAAAATTTTGGTATGGAAGACTGCAAACTAGTTGGGACTCCTATGTGTACTGGATTGAAACTTACCAAGGATGATGAATCAAAGGAAGTGGATCAGACATTGTATAGGTCTATGATTGGAAAGTTGCAATATGTAGTGCATACAAGACTAGACATTGCCCTTGTAGTAGGTATTGTAGCAAGAGAAAAATCAAGATAAAATCACATGATAGAAATCAAAAGGATCATGAGATATCTGAAAGGAACTGAAGATTATGGATTATGGTATAAAATTGGAGGAAATTTAGATTTAAAAGTGTTTACTGATGCAGATTGGGAAGGAAACATTGATGAAAGAAAGAGTATAAGTGAAGGATCTTTCTTTCTTAGAAAAAGGTTGGTTTCTTAGACATGTAAAAAGGAAAATTGTACATCCCAATCCATAGCAGAGGCAGAATATGTTGCGGTAGCAGTAAACTATTCAAACATTGTTTGGTTCAAATAGTTATTGGAAGGTATGAAGGAAGAATTTAAAAAACCTATTGTTATGTTTTGTGACAATACAAGTGCAATTTAACATATCCAAGAATCCAGTGATGCATTCAAAAACCAAGCATATTGCTATGAAGTATCACTTTGTCAAAGAATTGGTGTAGGATAAGGATATTAGATTGGAATATGTCCATACAAAGAAACAAATTGCTAACATATTCACAAAGCCTTTACCTAAGGATGCATTCTTGTATCTAAGAGGTAAGTTATGGGTTATTCCCCTATCTAAAGCTCATTAAAATATAGTTTTAGTGATGCATCAATAAGAACATAATTGAAGATCTATCAGGTGATGCAACAAAGTAATGAAGTCATTGCATATGAATTAGTACTTAAGGTACAATGAAATTAATTTTGAGTTGTGTTGTCTTTGACATGTGTTTTCAAAGAGAGAGAGGTTACTATCATATATTTCTAAAATTTGCAAGAAAAAGATAGTGTATTCAAGAGGGAGATTACAATATTTGAGAAGTTTTATGGAATGAAATGAAAAAGGGCGAAGCATTCTGACAGAAAAAGACTTGTTTTCAAATTTCATTCTGCTATGACATGTTGTGTTGACATCAATGCCAAAGAGGGATATGGTTGGATATAATTGTTCAATTGTGTGTTGTCTTTGATGTTACACAAATGTGATATCAATTATCAATCAGAGTCTATCGAGCTTAAAAGGTTTGTAAGAAGGTTTACAGTGTCTACTAGGAATTCTCAAACTTTACCTTGTGTACATAGTTGTTACAAGCTTTCATGGTTAATAAAGGAAATTTAGTGTCTACCAAGCTTACTCGGTCATCAAAGGAAATATGAAAGAGAATAGTTCTTACCAAGCTCTCATGGTCAGTGAAGGAGATTCAGTTCTTACTGAGTTAACTCGACAGGCAAAGGATTTTTTAGAATTTGCAGTGTTAACCGAGTTGAGATGGTTAACTTAGGAAATTATTTCTGGAGCAGTGTTAACTGAGTTGAGATGGTTAACTCGGGAAATTTTTTTTGGAGTAGTGTTAATGGTACATCATCTTATAAATTATCAATTTCTTGAGTTAATGGTACAACATCTAATACATCATTATCAACATTATTTCCTCTACCACAAACCATCTTTACAAATCAAGTTCCTACAAGATTGTAACTCTCTGCAAGTTATAGGTCAAATTCATAGCTACCACCCTACAACCAAATTCAAATAAGGATTCTACACAATCCAATCTCCACAACAATGAACCTCAAGCTTTGATACCACCTAACACAAACAAAAGAGTGAATAACTAGGGCCAAAGGCTCACCTAGCTATCCATACCACCTTTCAAGAGTTAACACAATGGAAGAAAATACAAAGAACAACAACCAAAGGAGGAAGAAGAGTGAAATACTTTATTGATTCATCAAAATATCTTCATACATGCCCATCTATAAGTCCTATTGGGTTACAACCAAATACAAATACATTCACATTCAAAGATCCAATAGCAAATTTTCACTTTCAGTTTTGCTTTGCAATCTACTTCCCCAAAAACATCCTCTTCTCCCAAAACTTACCTATCCCTAAGCCTAAACACTCTATATATACTTGCCAAAATGGCTTGCAGAAGATTCTAGAACATAGAAAGGCCACAAGTTGGTTGTTTACAAATATTATCTACCTAACAAAAATAAAATGTAAGTAGAGTTAGCCCAAATTGGAACAAGACATAGACAACTTGGCAAATAAAAATTGGCACTTGGCATCCACATGAGCTTGACATCAAACTAACACTCGATACCCAAAGGATTACTTGACATCAATAAGAACTTGACACCTAAAGAAAATCACTCAACAAACATCATTATTTGAAAGCTAAAGGATTCACTTAGCATCCAAAGAATTCACTCAGCAACCAAAGGAACTCAACAACAATTAAGAATCACTTAGCATACAAAGAGTTCACTTTGCAACCAAAAGAACTTGGCAACAACTAAGAATTTGGCAGATACTAGTAGAAAGAGAAAAAGTGTAGGATTGTAAGGAAACCAAGGATGCTCCTACATCACTTGGTAACCATTGTAATTCTTGGTGGCAACTAGAATTAGTCCAGAAGACTTGGTAGAGCCTATAGAGCTTAGTGGCTATTGAATTACATGGAAAATATTGTAGATTATTCAATGAGCTTAGTAGCCATAAAAAATCTAAATAAGTGTTGTCAGTAATAAAAAACTTCACTAATATGTCAACAATCTCCCCCTTTGGCATTAGTGACAAAAACACTTATTAGCCAAAAGTTATATGCATCACCATGTGATACTAGCTCAGTAGGGTATATTGTTTTGAGATTTTTCAAATTTTGTCTTTGTAAGTATGTACAATATACCCTACAAGATATCTGCAAAATTCTCCTTTTCTATATACATTTTCTCCCTTGGCATGATTCTACCCCATACAATATACATAATATCTCACTATACATAGTCTCTCCCTCTTTTTGACAATAATGCCAAAGATTTATTCCAAATTTATTTACATGGAGACACCAAAATGAGATAGAAACATGGAATGTACCTTAAGAATAAGTACCAAAGTTTTATCCCAATTCTCTTGCAAAATATTACATGTATGGAGAGCAATTTGAACTTCTGTAAAGAGTTCTATCATGTGATCTACAATAGAGAAGTTGGTGTCATGGATCAAGGTTTTTGAATAAATAATATGTTTGTACAATGTATCCATTATAGTAAGGATCATATTTTGAATATCTATCAATGTAGATCACATCCTTGCTTCTTCTCTTAGCAACTCTGCCTGAATGTCTGACATAAATCTGGTCTTTATATGATGTTCAGAGCTTGAACTAGAGTCAAGTTGCAATTACTGTGCACTGGCTTTCAGATCCTCATCAATCTTTGTCAATTTTCTCTTTATCTCCTTTGTGAACTTAGTAACATTGCACAACTTTCCAAAAAGTGATGTCAAATTAGTGCAAAAGGTTTCAAGATTGGTCAAAATTGAGGAAAGCTAAACTTAATGGATAGCAATTTGCTAAGCAATGTGCTCAAACACTTTATTGCCAATTTTTTTTTCTACTTTCTCAATTAAATTATCTTGACCACTAGTATCCTCATTAAAATTTTGGACTACCTTAGCTAATTGCAATAAAATAGGTTGATAAGAATCTACCTCAATACCTATTTCCTCAGACAAAATGTTCTTAGCATCATCAATAATATTATACTCTTTATCTCTTTCTTCTCTCAATTTTTGCTACTTTTCCTTCTTTTGGAGGACTTCACCAACTATATGCATTTGGTCTGTAGTAAGATTATAAAAGTCCCATTTGGGAATTTATATTTCCTCATCTAGGTCTATATCCTCTTCTATCTCCTTACTTTTACCCAAAAATCTTGTACTCAGTTGAGCCTTAGGTTCAACTATCCTTGTACTTAATGCCTTTGTATCCAGGATGGAAACAATTGTAGATATACTAGGACTTGTAGTGAAAATTGATATAATACTAACTAATGGCATACTAATAGGAATGCTTATTATCCTTGTACTTAATGCCTTTTTATCTGGGATGGAAACAATTGTAGATATAGTAGGACTTGTAGTGAAAATTGATATCGTACTAACTGATGGAATACTAATAGGAATGCTTGTTGATTCCATAACTGAAGTAGACAAAACTAAAGTATCCATTACTGAAGTAGACAAAATTGTAGAATCCAAAACTGAAGTACTTACTACTGAAGAGCTCAAAATTTTAGAAGCCACTGTATTCATAATTGATGACTGCAACTCAGGAGCTAAAGAAGAGGGAGGTTGCATCTTGGTAGATGAAGTGGTAGTCATTTTTATCAATGATGTGTTGAGTTGTGTGGGGGTGAAGAGTGATTGGATGTTTGAAGTACCTGTAATTGTCACAATCAAACTTGTTGAAGCTGTCTCTGAGCTTGATATAGCTACTAGTTTTCTTAGAGAGTGAGGAAGTGAGGCAATTACTACAACTACTATCTTCATAGGGTTAGTGTCCTCATCATATTCTTTGTCTTCCTTGGTAGCTTCCTCCTCTTTAACTTCTTCAACTTCCTAATTGTCAAAATGTGTGGGTTTAGTGTAAGTTTCTTCTTCCTCATCATCACTATCATCATCATTATCCTTAACATCTACTGGGAAGTCACTTGGTTTATGCAAATGATAAAAATTCTTCCACATGCTTGTGGCATTCTTAACCACATGCTCTATATCCTTGATCAAAATTAAACATGTATTAAATCTAAGAGTCATTTTATCTTCATTTTTCTTCAAGGACTCTTTTACCTTAGCATTTGTCATGCTCGGTAGCAACTACCTTAGCATTTATGCATAAATGTCTTTTGTTATTTGCATTACAAAGTCCCATCTTGGCTTTATTTTCTCTAATAATTCATTAGAGATTTGGGAGGCTATCTAATCTAGTGAATACTTCCATTTTTTCATTTTGGTCATTACTAGTTCTTCCACCTATTTCTTCTCTACCTCTATACTAGTTTCATAGTTCAAGGATTTGAAGTTTGTTATGCTTGCACCTTCTTCCATCTATTTCAACTTTTCCTAGAAGGTGGGAGAAGGTTTGCTAAGGACAATTTCATTGTGATTCTTCTTGGACCTCCTTGTGATGACAATAGTGAATGGCTTAGGTGGCTTGATGATGATCACCTTTCCTTTCTTCTTCACAATTCTTCTTTTTTTGATTCCTCTTTATCCTTTTCCTCTTCATCTATATCTTCTCCTTTTCCCTTGGTTAACATAAGAGGTGTGCTTGATTTTAGTTTTTCCATCCTTCTCTTACCTTTGTTAACTACTTGTAGTAGCTTTATCTCTAGCTCTATCCTTGCCTTTGCCTCATCATATGTTCCAAAGTATGGTGCCTTTGGATTAATACATTCATTAACTAGAGATTCAATAATATCCTTTGTTTCATCAATGTTCACCTCATAGGGAAGAGGTTTTACCCATACAATTCTAGGTTTTACTACCTGAATGTAGACTCTGTCATTGTCTACCATGAAGCAAACATCATCTTTGTAATCTTCTACTAGCTTCTTAGGTATTTTGAATCTATTATTCATTTTCTCTTTGAATACTTTGAAGTAGTTGTCCATAATGCTAACAAAGTTCTCTCACATTTTTGCAATGTATTCATTAATTTGGTATAGTATAGGCACATCTTTTCTCCATACTACCATGCCTTTGGAAGGGAAGAACTTTTGAACATAGAAGAACAAACAAGTCAATAGAGAGCCAAATTTATAGGGGTTATTCTTGGAAGTCTGAATACTTTCCATGTTCTTGTTGAATTGCTTCAACAAAATATCTGCGAAGTTATAAGACAAATTGTTCTTCACAACCTTGTAAGCTAAGTCCACAGCTTCACATGATACACTATTGAGGAAACTCAAACTATATATCTTGTGAGCTATCACATGTATCCCAAATTTTAGTTTTGCATTAGTCACAGTGCTGATTTTCATGCCTTTGTCATCCCACTCAGCTAGGGTTTTCTTTTCTAGATCAACCCGACCTAGGGTTTTGATGGTTTTAGCTTTAGTGAGCATGGGGAGGTCAGTAATGCGATGAATCATTTTCTTTGTGATTACAACAAGTTTCTCAAGCCATATCTGAGCTTTATGCACCCAACTTAAAATGTATCTAATCAACTAGATTTGAAAACCTCATGGCATGTGAGGAATGTGGGTCAATCCTTTTTCTTCCAAATGTTTATGCTTGGGTTTGAGAACTCCATTAACACACAACTCACCTAGGGTATCATCCATTTCTAGGGTTCCAATTTCTTGAATAGAACACTTGAAATGAGTTTGAATATCATTAATAAGGAGTACCTTAGGTGGGATTTGCGATTGAGCTTTGCTTGAATCAAGGGTTTTTGCGATCATGAGCACAAGTTTGAAGTCTGGCACTTTGCACTCAACTCCTCGAACCAACATCTTAGACCATTTCTTTGCTTTGCTACTTGATTCCATTTTACTCAGTAAATTATGAAAACCTTGATAATCTACTAAAAATTTGCTTGAAGTCACTTGGTCACACTAGAATTCACTTTCTTTCTTATAGCACTTAGATTTTGTAGGAGTTGATGAAATCCAACTCCGTAGTCATCAAGATCACCTACATGCAAATAGCTTGCTGAAGAGAAATTGAAGGAGTGAGAGCTTGAAGCAAACAATGCAAGAGAAAATATTTCACAATAGGAAAAATAAAATTGCTATGTGAATGGATGAATTTACAATAAGAGAGAGACCGCTTATAAAAGCCTCAAGGAAGCTTGTAGAACAAGCTGGAAGGAGGTAGAAGATAAGGTTGACAACTAAGTACTCTTCCACAAAAAGGTGGAACATGCTAGGAGGGAAAAAACTCCCATGTTGTCAACAACTAATCACTACAACTATTAAATACTAAATATTAAATAAATGCATTAACCTAAGTAAGGTTAAGTAAATAAAATAAATAATTAATAAATAATTAATTATTTACTCTAACACCCCCCCTTAAGTGAAACTTAGGGGAATGCCTTAAGCTCCCAAAACTAAGATGAAAATGCAGAATGGGTCTTGGCAACAAGGCCATGTTTGGTACCCATGTACAATGCAAAGAAATGCAACCTCTGAAAATGGGGAAAGAGGAAAAACCTCATGGAAAAAACCCTCCCCTAAAAAGAGGTAAGTACTAACATGTAGAAAAAAATGAAGGAAGGAAGGAAGGCATCAACCAATCCCCCCAAGGACAACTTCCACTAGAGAAGAGTCAAGAGACCTGCTCAAAACCATAAGTACAACTAGCCCCCCCATGAGAGATACTAAAGCCTCCACAAAATAAAGGAACCCCTGAAGGAGGGATCGAACCAATGCAACTCCAATGTGGAAGAAACAAGGGTACATAACAAGGGAATCCCTAAATGAGAGGCAAAACTAGAAAGCTTAGCTGATGCCCCGAGGAGAATATATGAGGAACCAAAAAGGGAATCCCCAAGGTAGGTATAATGACACTATCATGAATGTCCACTGTAGTATCTGCAACAAGTGTTCCTAGAGTCTCAATGAATGAAGCTAGAGAATTAGGAAAAGTAGAAGAAGAATCTTGTGGAAGAGAAAAGCCCTCAACTAGATGTGGTGTGGAAGTCAAAATAGGGATCTCAGGAACAATACAAAGTTCAAGTATGCTGACTACACCACATGATGTTCCTGTAAAAGAGAATAAGTGTGCTCCAACAATGGAGAAGGTGTAGAGATGAGTGAAAGGATGAATGGCCCCTATAGCAATAAGACCTCCTATTGCAAGATCTCGAATGAAGACTAAATCGGCAGTGAACTCAATTGTCTTCCCTAATCCACTACGTGTAATCTGAGAAATCAAGAGAAGGTTGGCAGACAAAGATGGAACGTACAATACATCATTGAATATACCATCCTAGATGTGAACTAAACCTTTCCCATAGACTAGTAGGACAATGTTATTCCCCATGTGAATATGAGGAATGGGAGAAGCCTCAAGAGTATAGAAGACACTGTGAGAAGAGGTCATATGGTGAGAAGCACCTGAATCCAGTATCCAAGGAACCTATGAAGGAGATGTAATGGTAGCCTATAATGCATCACCCTTTCCAAGATCTGATGTAGATAGTGAAGATGTGGAAGAAGACTGAAAGGAAAACCCCTATGAGGTAGAAGATGATGGAGAAGAAATAGTGTTCTTCTAAAGAGGAGCTTGCAAATCTGCAATTTGTTTCTCATAGCCATCAAATCTCTTCTGAAAAACAATGTGCCTCATCATGAGATCATTTCCCACAGTAGGAATAGGTAGTGGTCTCGATCTTCTTTTTCTCCTTCTTCTTAGAAGATGATGAACTAGTAGAAGAGGGATCTAATATCTGCTTCAACTTTTTCTCTTGTGTATCCTTCACAAGTAATGCTTATGACTATGAACATGAAAGTGAATCCATTTGAGTAATCTTGGACTATTCACAGGTTAATTGATCATAAAATATCTCAAATGAAGGCATCCTATGTCTATCACCCAAGGCATCCATAGTGGAGTAGAAAGTGGAAGAGAAGATTTGATACTATCCCCTCAACTTTGAGAGTATCAAAAAGATACACTCATCATATGTCTTGGTTTTCCCACATCCCTGCAAAAGTGTACATAGAGATTTTAATTTCATCAAGAAGTCCTCAATGGTGGAAAAGTTGTCAGGTGTCAAAGAAGTCAGCTCTGCATCTAGCTAAAGTGCCCAAAACTCATTTTCTTGGCCAAACAAAGTTTGAAATTTGAACCAATAAGCTCATGGAGTAGTCAAACCATCCAAGTGAAATAGTAGATTGTTTGAAATGTTCAATGCAATCAATCTCATAGCCTCAACCATTTTTTTCATGTGCTGAAAAACCTCAAAAGGTTGTGTAAGAATAGGTTGATTCTCATCCAAACATGACCATAAGCCCCTTGACATGAGAAGTCGTGTCATTTGTGCCTTCCAGGTGTGATAGTTGTGTGGTGTGAGATGGGTCATAGATGGATCTACCATTGAGAGAAAGAAGAAGACACAAGTAGGAGGGTCTTATTCTGAAGTGAAATACATAAAAGAAAATTCTACACCCCCCCCCCCCCCAACCGCAATGTATAAATTGGGCACTCTTTACTTAGTGCAATTACAATAGCCAATTTAGGGCCAATTTTTGAAAGTAATATTTCTATCCATAGAACCTATAATCTAATTGCAGATCTAAAAAATAGACAAAAAAATGCACTTTCAAAAAAAATGGAACTTGATTATGTGTCCAAATAAGCCTATACAAAGCATTTAAAGTGAAAAAAATTGGAATTTGTAAGTTGCAGAAAAATTTAGGAATAGAGATGTAAAATCACCTGCACCAATGTGTAGATCATGAAATTCTACCCTAAAACAAAAAAAAATTGCTCAAAATAATGAGTCCGTATGAGGGAGATATTGCTTTTTGAAAATCACCTCTGTAGTTATTTTTTCTAAATCACCATTGTCACACCTCCAAAAAATAAGAAAAAAGCCCAAAAAATATCAAATCTGTTATGCCAACCCCTCTTTCTCCTTTTTATCCAAATACTTAAAAAATGCTCTTCCTCCCAATTGAAGAAAAAATCACAAACAAACTAGGGTTTGTATCTCCGAATCATGGCTTCAAAAAAATCCTTCAAACAAGAAGTAGCAGGGAGGCTGAGATACCATGTAGGAGTTGATGAAATTCAACTCCATTGTCACCAAGATCACCTACATGCAAATAGCTTGCTGAAGAGAAACTGAAGGAGCAAGAGCTTGAAGCAAACAATGCAAGAGAAAATATTTCACAATAGGAAAAATGAAATTGCTATGTGAATGGATGAATTTATAATAAGAGAGAGAGTACTTATAAAGTTCTCAAGGAAGCTTGTAGAACAAGTTGGAAGGAGGTAGAAGATAAGGTTGACAACTAAGCACTCTTCCACAAAAGGGTGGAACATGCTAGAAGGCAACAAACTCCCATGTTGTCAACAACTAATCACTACAACTATTAACTACTAAATATTAAATAAATACATTAACCTAAGTAAGCTTAAGTAAATAGAATAAATAATAAATAATTATTTGTTTATTTACTCTAATAGATTTCATGGTGAAAATGAATTCAATTTCATGACTTTTGTTAAAACTTTTCCATTAATGCTCAGTACAAAGGTAGCTTGGTTGACATCATGCTTGATATTATGCTCAATAGCCTATCATCCACTATTCGATTGATTACTTAGTGAAGGCTTAGTGACTCGGTAACCATGTGTCTCTTGTTACTCCTGACCTTGCTCGGTAGAGTCTATGACCCAACCTTACTTGGTAGAGAAGGTAACTTGATGATAATTGATACCAATCTCTCTCAGTGACCATTTTATATCTTGAATAGTGATATGGATCTTTGTCACCTTTCAATTTGGAACTATTTGAATGTGATCATGATAACACAGTTCTAATTCCCCTTTGGAAACCTAGTTGAAAATGGTGGAGTCACCCACTTCTTGAGTGACATGACCATCTTTACTTGAACTAGCCTCCTCAGTAGATTTATAAATCCATTTTTATCTCATCTATTTTCAAATGTTATCTACTTTTCATTTCTTTTCATCTTCAACTCTACCTGTATTCATGCAATTCTTGGCTAGATGACCAAGTTTAGTACAAGTAAAACATCTTATGGTGGTATCTTTTCTTCTCATGTGATGTTTTACACAATTCATGCCAATGTGTCCAAAATCACCATAGTAATGAAATCTACACCAAGTGTTGTAGTCCCAACTAAATATTGCTTTCACAATTTTCTCTAGTGGATTGAATGACTTAGTTCTACATTTTGATGCCTTGTGACCTTGTTTCTTGCACCTGTGACACTTGCCCTAAAATTTTCATTTCTATTTGCATTCATTAGCCTTTTGACCATGTTGACTGCAATTGTAGCATTTTCCATCAAATTTTTCTTTACCATTACTCCAACATTTGTTTGATGTATGACCTAACTTACCATAGTGATTACAATTGGGTCTTTGATTCATTTGAGCACCTTGTTCAGAGGATTCACCTTCTCAAGCTATTAAAATTTCTCCTAAGAACCACAAAGCTTTGATACCAATTGTTGGAAATATTCAAGACTATGTTAAGTTATTCAGATGGGGGGGGGGGGAATTAGTAACTTCTAAAATTTCTACACCAATTTCAATTCTAAATCCAATAATTAATTTATCACATCAGATCTAATTGCATGCATGTGAAACTAAAAATATAAAAGCATCCATAATACTTGAACACAATGATTTGGTTACCCAAAAATCTTCCAAATAGAAAGTAAAATTGGGGTGGGGATGATATCCACAAAAATTCAATACTATAGCATAAAGTTGGCCTCTTAAGGCTTACATTGATCACTTCTAATGATCTGCCCTATTAGGAGCAATTAGGACTGCTAGGTCCACCTTGTTAAAGGATTTACAAATACACAATAAAGTATGCACTCAGTAAAGAGATTTTAAGAAAGACTATTAAGTCTACCTTGTTAAAGGATTTAGATTGATTCACCTATTAGAATGAAACAATAGATCTTTGACTTACAACTAAATTGTTAATAGAGATGCCTTGAAGTACTGATCACCTTTTGTGATGGATATGTCTCTGCTGCTCCTTTTCTGATATGGCCTTTAATATATAATTTATCTACTGCTTGATCACATTCGCATTCTTACATAGTTATGTTCATGAATTACATATTCACACACATTGGATATGAAACAATATATTACATATATACCAATCCAATTTACATAATAACAAATTTGGCCATCATATAGGTTAATATCAATATTACAAAGTTAGCCCAAATCAAGACACTTGGGTTTCAAAGATTGACTTGGTGCAGTTTTGATACTCGATGTCCACTGTCATTACTTAGCATCATCATGCACTCAGTAGAAGTAGAAGCTCGGTCAATACTAATCACCTCAAAGTAGTCTCAAACTTGGCTTGCACTGGTGACTTGGTAAATACTATGTCACTTGGCATAAACTAAATTACTAGTTTACCATGACTTCACTGGGTAAACACTAACTTCAAATATGACTTGATTAACACTAGCTTTGCATCACATGAACTACTAACTCAGTTAAAACTACAAAGCTCAATAACCATTGGAGTGCTCAAGTTGAATTGCTAGACTTCACATTGTCTAATTCTACTTGGTTTGAACTATTGCTCTTCACACTAAGTGAATTCCCTTGGTAACCACTGGAATGCTTGGTGGCCACTAGAATTAGTCTAAAAGACTTGGTAGAAACTGTAGAGTTCAATGGCTATTGAATTACATGGAAAACACTATAGATTGTTAAATGAGCTTGGTATCCATACAAAATTTGAATAAGTGTTGTCACTAATAACAAAATTGACTGATATGTCAACATAAACATGATGTAGATGAGAAGA
Organism: Cupressus sempervirens; assembly: GCA_028749045.1. Classification (NCBI taxonomy): domain Eukaryota; kingdom Viridiplantae; phylum Streptophyta; class Pinopsida; order Cupressales; family Cupressaceae; genus Cupressus; species Cupressus sempervirens. The sequence goes on along the minus strand of CM053788.1, from coordinate 140,564,543 downwards.
AACTTATTAACTACAAGAAAAAAAAAAAAAATTATAGAGAGCTCATTTACCTAATCATTACATTAAAGAAGAAATGCAAAAATAAAGATGAATTATTCTCTCCAACACATGAATAAAAAAACCCAAAGTCTAAATAACAACTGTGAAAATACCTGTATGCATCAAAACTCCATTTAGACACAATTAAGCTAACTCAAAGATTAACATTAACCAGAAAGATAATACACAAACCCAAAGTTCTAGTATATTAAGCTCTCTTCCTCTAAAAACAATAGAACAAAGAAGAATTTTCCCCTTGATACACACTAATTATTCATTTAGAGAATTATATATCCTACTATAGCACAAAATCCATAGAAAAATACAATTCCCCCCTACTCTCTATCTCCTACTTTTGGCTTTCTATTCATAGCACCAAGTCTACCCTCGAAAGCCAAAAACACTAGAACCATCTATTTCTCTTTCAATCTCTTATTTATCCTTCTTGATAAGTTATTTTTCAATTATAAAAACTATTTCTTGGAAGTTTCTCCTTTCTTCTTTTATTCCTCGATACATAGAAAAATTCATGACTTTCTAATAAAGCTCCAACCTTAAATGACCATACTAAGAATATTATAAAATGATTAGCATTCTCCCTTTACAATTTTAAAAGATAATCTTTAAAGTTGGGGGAAATATAACTAAATTGGGACAGATGTCAAAATGAATGATGACTCATATAATCAATAACCTTTTTTAGTTTAGTTCTAGGAGTGTTTTGGAATTCATGACCACCTATCATTCATTTCATGTGCAATACATATTGTTGGATTATCTGCTAATATAGATTCAGTCTTAAAGGATATGTTGTTTTAAAGCATGAGGAGTACTAATTTCTATGGCACCCAGGAATCTGATTTCATTAAAGCCCAAAGGTTAATCTTGCCACCATCATGTTTGACCTCTTAACACTCAAGAGATTTTGTCAAATAGTCTGCATGGATCTGTCAATATTCCTACAAGAGTCAACCAATTCTATCACAATGTTCCTTACATCCCTTCATCCTTCATGACTTGATAATGCATTTGATGTTGCTAACATCCATAGTGGTACTTGGTCTCAATCACATATAATTTAAAGCCTCCATATCTGTACACATTCCTTTTTGCTTTGTCTACAAGTTCTACCAGGGTCAAATTGTGTTCAAAATGAGTGCATAGGTATTCTATCAAACACATTGCAAGTATTCCCTATACTTATAGCATTATCATGATCAAGGACCCATCAAATCCTTGATATGGATTACGAACACAAATTGCAATGTGTCATCGACTCATCTTATAGTCCACATGGGTAAATATGTGCCCTTAGTGGTCCTGTCCTATGGCTCCTTAGTGGTCAAGTATTTTAGTTGAATAATGGATCAACAATAACCCACATAAGAATCAATGCCTTGTTGACACCCATGTCAACTCTAGAGACCATGTCATTGTGCTTGAATTTTCATCATCATACATATTCATTAAATTTTTATAGTCATGGCACCATAATCTGTTGACATTGCCAAACCTCCAATTACCTCTTGATGTACATGAATTCTCTATAGCTTTGTTTGAAACATATTCACCTAAGATCAAATGGCATCTACACTCCATCTTTTAACCAATGCATTCCATTGTGGCTATCCTGACATGATTACTACATTTCTACAAAGGTTCATTCTTTACTTCTTAGTATCAAGAATGAGCATATTGTAGTCTAAGCCAAGTTAGCTAAATGAAGGCTTGCCAAAATTCAAGGTCTCCCAATGACATGACTATAATTCATTATAGAGAGACCCATTTTCTCATTTTGGCACCCTTAAGCCAACACTAGGAATTTTCTTCCATGGGTTTTGTATTCTTGTCATTATTGCTCACACCTATGCATATGAGAAGACCATTTGCACTATCAGGTCTGTACACCATGTTTAATGTAAGACAAGGCATATTGAATGCTAACTTTGGCCATTATCAAAATTAATGTGAAACATTTGAGCTGATCAAGTTGTGTTTTATCATGATATGGTTGTGAGAGTTCCATGGGACTTATTATACTATTAGTAGGTATATCAATTTATGGCCTTTGAATTTTTGCATTAAGATCTACCCTTTAAACTAATGATCTATCTTATAATAGATCTATGCCTTGAGTTAACCCTTGAAAATTTGCACTTTTACAGTTGACCCTTGGATTTGTGATTCCGAGCCTTGAAACTTGAACTAAACCTTGAACTTTCTTGAGTTCAAAATTTCAAAGATTCACTTGTGTTGAGGCCAAGCCACTTAATCCATGTCATCAATCTAGCTTGGTAATTACAACTTCATCCCTTGAGTTTGCACATCTCTCCATTACATCTGAACTTGCACTTTAGAGAAGTGATCTACATATGGAACTTGAAACCTAGCTCTAAACTTTGAACCTAAACTCTCAAACCAATTCACATCTTCAACCCACAACCTCAAATCTTCAAATTCAAGCTTGAATATTGCAGATGATGACTAGGTTAATGAAATCTAAAACATGAACTCGAACCTATAGGGTGGATTACTTCAAACCAAAAGAAACACTAAACCCACTCCAAATAATTGAACCACTTCAAATTTCTTTAAACTATAATTCAAAGAAGTTCAAGACCATAAATTAAAATTTCAATTACTGGGTCTATATGGGTACCAATAAGGGCTCTAACTATGGGACTAATTTTGATATAGAATCAAAGAACTCCAGCAATCTCTAAGTAATAGAAAAATGCATTACCCATTGGGTGATAGAGTCACCAAGAAGAGGAAAACTAGGAGTTGCTAGCCAAGAGGTAGAGGGGAGCAGGGCAAAGCCAACTAACCTAAACTAATAACAAGCATAAAGCTTGTGCATTATTCAAACTAACACCACACACACCAAAAGAACATTTACAAAATATATACAAAGGTAGGAACAAAACCTACCATGAGAACTAGAAGAAAGGAGAACTCATGTAAATCCTTTTACTAGCTGGGAGTAGTAAGAACCCTTCCATAATAGCAAGCTGTGTTTTAATGTAGCAGCTCTAGACCACTGTCTAATGGTGATCCCTTCAATGTTGAAACAGTTAGCATGAATTCTGATGCTATGGGGGAGCATTGTAGAACATTTTTTGTCATTGATGACAACATAGCAATAAGTTTTTATAAGACTCACAAAGTAGCTGACTAAGATTTGTGTATTAAGCATATTACTTTACGCATCTACTTATGCATAGTTACCAAAATATACTACAGTATGTATTTGACATGTGGGCAAGTGCAGAGAACCCAAATCAACATCTTATAGAAGATATTGATAATTTATAGAGGACTACAGGAAAATAGAACACTAGAAAAATAGTTTCTATTATATAACCAATATAGAGCATTGTATCTAGAATTAAGGGTTGCACAGTTAATTGGAGGTAGCACACTAACTATTGATGATGTTAGCAAGTTTGTAGGTACAAAAGTCACACATGTGAAAGTTTGGGTATAACTATGAGCCGATAGCATTAATTAAATATATTTTTTATTTATTTAACATATGGTAAAGTATGGAGCTGACTCAAGGAATTAATATTGAGTGTGGTATAAAGGAAAGACTTTTTTTGAGTTTTAGATACCATGATTAAGGTCAAGAAGTAGACAAGACTTGTGAATTGTGAAGTAGATGAGCAAAGTAATCTTCTAATGCATGTAAGTGGCCTTAAGGGTTACTATTGATAGATACAGAGTTCCAAATCTAATTGCATGATCTGAAGGTAAAGAAGTTTGACATACTGGACAGAGAAAGAAGTGGAAGATTGTCACATATATATTATTCTAAAAGGAATAGTACCTAGATCAATTGGACAGTGGGTTTGTTGATATGATCCTAAAGCTATTTGAACAATGGGTTCAACTATCTTCCACAACTCCTAACAGGGTCAAAATCTCCTAATAGGGATTCAAAGTCTCCTAACAGGGACTCTTTGTACTAAGTATTGTAATAGACTCCTAATAGGGTCCATCCTCTAACAAGAAATATTTAGATTAGTACATTACTTTGTGGGCATCATTCCCACAAGGGTTTTCCCTTAGATCAAGGGTTTCCCTAGTCAACATATCTAGTGTATTTGTGCATGTGCATTTCTTTGTGGTTTCTATTTACTTTGGTTTATTAATTAAGAATTGTTTAAGATTGATATATAACTGATTCACCCCCCCACCCATCTCCCCCCCCCAACAGTTATATTGGCGATCTACTACTTCTAACAATTGGTACCAGAGCATCAGGTCCTTCAAGGGAAGTTTAACAAATTTGAGAGATTCATGGTTAATCTATTTAGGAAGGAAAGTCCTAGATTTGATGGCACAAACTATGATATATGGAAATATAAAATGAAAATTCATCTCTTGTGCATGGGTCTAGGATATTGGCTTGTAACTAAGACATCTAAGAACATTGGAGAAGAAGACAATCTTGAAACCTGCATCAAGGAATAGAGAGAAGTGTTTATGTGCAACATAAGGGCAAGAAAAGCAATATTGTCAACATTACCTAAAAGTGAGTACAGTCAGGTAAAAAAACTTAAAACATCTCATGGAATTTGCAAAAACTTTAGAGGCTAATTATAAAGGTGATACACATGCAAACAGGGTTAGATTGCAAAATTTGTATTGTATATTCCAAGATACTAAAATGATGGAAGATGAATCTATAAGAAGTTATGTGGTAGAATATCTAAGATTGTTGCAAGAATCATATCTCTTAATGGAAAGAAATATGATGATGAAGTAATAGGGAAGATCTTGAAAAGTATAACACCATCCTTCAAGACAATAACACAATGATTTGAGTAATGTTACCTTGCACCATTAACTTCACCAAAGAAACATTGCTTGGGAGATTCAACGCTGAAGAATTTGATCTTAAACAATCCAAAGAATTAGCAAAGGTTGAGACAACATTTAATGCACTAAATATCAAACCTAGTTTAGCAAAGAACACAAAAGCATAGGGAGTGGCTCTTCTTATAGAAAGAGAAAAAGATGGTAAGAATATCTTTAAATGTTCAACATGTAATGAATATGGTCATTATGCATCTAAGTGTCCTAAAAGAGAAAGAAATTATAAATGAAGTTTCAAGTCTAAAAGACCTAGAAACTATTTATATGCTAATGGAGAAGAAGAGGATGATTTTGATCAAAACATGAGTGAAGATGAATTAGGATTCGTGGCTATAAAGGAGGATGATCTTGATAGAGAAATCAGAGAAGAGAGTACATTGATCTCAAAGGTTAAAAAGAAAGATTGGATCATTGATAATGGTTGTTCACGTCACATGACTGGTGATATGCACAATTTTTTTCAAATTTAGAAGCCATGATAGAGGAATTGTCAAAGTAGGGAACAATGCAGCCTATCACATTATAGGAATTACATCTATCACTCTTGATGGTAAAACATACATTGATGATGTTTACTTTGTTGATAGACCGAAGCATAACCTACTGAGTGTTGGATAGCTTATGGAAAAAGGTTATCAACTTCATTTTGGTAATAACACATGCATTATCAAGAACAAGGAAGGAAAAATACTTGGTACTGGCACAAAACTAGAGGTAATGTATTTTAGTTAAACTCCACTAAAATAACATGTTTAGTAGCAAAGATTGACAATAGTAGGTTATGGCACAGAAGATTTTGTCACATTAACTTTTTTAACATTGTGAAGGCTAGTAGTACACTTGTTGTGAGAGATTTACCCAAGATCACTAAGCCCAATGACACTATTTGCAAGGAATGTATCTTGGATAATTAGAAGAGAGTCTCATTTCCTAGCAAGAAGTTTTGTACTACACCAATGTTGGAATTGGTTCATACAAATCTGAGTGGTCCTGCAAGAATAAGAGGATTTTATGGAGAAAGGTACTTTATGATTTTTGTTCATGATTTCACTAGAATGATGTGGTTAGCTTTTCTTAAAGAAAAATCAAAGGCATTTGAGAAATTCAAGATATTTAAGAACAAAGTTGAGAATGAATCTAGAGTTAAAATCAAAAGCTTAAGATCAGATAGAGGAGGAGAATTCACTTCTAGAGAATTCAATATCTATTGTCAAGAGTATGGTATCAGGAAACAACTATCCTCACCACATACACTTGAGTAGAATGGGATTGTTGAAAGAAAAAACAAGTCAATTGCTGAAGTAGCGAGAGCCATGTTATTTGAAAATGATGTATCAAAAACCTTTTGGAGAGAAGTAGTCAACACAACAACATACACATTGAATAGAGTGCAGATAAGAAGAGTTATGGAAAAAACAGCCTATGAGCTATGGTTTGGTCACTCACCATCAGTCAAAAAGTTCAAGATATTTGGAAGCAAATGTTACATCAAAAGAGATGATGATATCAGTAAGTTTGATCCAAGGAGTGATGAAGGTATGTTTCTTGGCTACTCATTAAAAAGTAAAGCTTACTGATGTTTCAACTATAGGAAAAAAACTATAGTAGAGTGTGCAAATGTTAAAATTGATGAAAAATTTGGCATTAAGTAAAAGATAGTGGATTATAACGCTAATGGAGATGATTACTCTAGAATGACTAACAGATGTAATGAGTTATTTTTCAAGGCTAACAATGACTTGCAGAATAATGTGCAAGTTGAAGATGTGACAAAAGAATAGAGCACAGTGACAGAAATAAGAGTTGAAGTAGAAACTCCTATGCTAGATACGAACTTGATAAGAAATCATCCCACTGATCACATAATACAAAGTAAGGAAAAAAGAGTAATGACGAGTAGAATTAATGAAGAACTATGTCTAATATCTCATGTAGAACCAAGAAGCATAGATTAAGCAATCAAAGATGATCATTCGATAATAGCAATGGAGGAAGAAATCCAATAGATAATTAAAAATGACACATGGGAATTAGTTCCTAGACCTAAGGACAAAAATGTGATTGGCACAAAATAGGTTTTTAGAAATAAAATGAATGAATAGGGAGAAGTAATCAGAAACAAAGCAAGAATTGTATGCAAGGTTACTCTTAGCAAGAAGGAATTGACTATGAAGAGATATATGCACCTGTAGCAAGAATGGAAGTAGTCAAAATGTTCCTAGCATATGCAAAAAATAAGAATTTTAAAGTATATCAAATGGATGTTAAGTCAGCATTCTTGAATGGAGAGCTTGAAGAAGAAGTTTACCTTGAACAATGAGAGGGTTTTCCTTTAACAAAAGAGAAGGACATGGTTAGCAGACTAAAGAAAGTATTGTATGTATTAAAACAAGAACCAAGAACCTGTTAAGCAAGGTTGGACAAATACTTAGTAAAGCTTGGATTTGCTAAAGGAAAAATAGATAGTAACTTCTACTTGAAGAAAATAGAAGATGATTTGCTAATAATCATTATATTTGTTGATGACATCATTTTTGGTGGAAATGATGAAGCTAGTAACAAATTCTCATAAAAAATGAAGAATGAGTTTGAGATGAGCATGATAGGAGAAATGAATTTTTTCTTGGGACTATAGATTGTTCAGAACAAAGAAGGTATTTTCATCTCTTAGACCAAGTATTTGAAAGATTTGCTGAAAAGATTTGGTCTAGAAAACTATAAACCTATTGGAACTCCTATGGTAACTAGTCATAAGTTATAAATAAAAGATGAGATTCTTACTATTGAACAAAAAAAGTATAGATCTATGATTGGAGGATTGCAATATTTGACTCATAGCAGACCAAATATAACAAATACTATTGGAATTGTGGCAAGATTTCAAGCCGATGCCAAAGAATATCACTATTCAGTAGTAAAAAGAATACTCAGATATCTAAAAGGAACATCAGATTATGACATTTGGTATGATAAAAGCAATGACTTTACTCTTTTTACTTACATAGATGTTGATTAGGCTAGAGATAGGGATGGCAGAAAAAGCACTAGTGGAGAAGCATTTTTCCTTAGAGAAAGACTAGTTTATTGGCTCAACAAGAAGCAAGATTATACCTCACAAAGTACTACAGAGGTACAACATATTGCAATAGAAAATAACTGTAATCAATTCATATGGAAGAAGTAGATGATGAAGGATATTGGAATTACATTCACAAAACCTATTAACATTTACTATGATAACATAAGTACTGTTAACATGTTTAAGAACCCTATTTTACATTTCAAAACTAAGCACATAGCAATAAAGTATCATGTCCTAAAAGAAAAATTTGTAGAGAAAGAAATTAGATTGGAGTACATTAATACTAAGGAACAAATTGTAGACACTTTCACAAAGGCCTTACCAAAGGATACCTTTGAGTACTTGAGAGGTATGTTTGGGGTTATGCCCCTACCTAGCTTAGAGTAGAAGATGCAAAAGTGCACCAGTCAAAGATATATAGTACCATTATTAGACTGGATTGAATGTTGATGCTTCCTCAATGGGGGAGTATCTATGATGAACAGAGTTAACAAGGACTCTTGATGATTGATAATTGGTATACAATACTGTCTTTAGACACTTGTGTTGTTTATAGAATTATATGCAAAAGTTGCAAAATAAATAGACTGGCTTGTGGCTATTGTAATAGATTGTTTTATGCTAAAGCAATTAAACCTTTCATGTACTATCTTTTACATTGATGTCAATGGGGCAGAGAATGACATGAAAAACATTAGAGAAAGTTTGTACTATGGGGAAGGAATACTAGAATTAAGGCTTGATATTCTTGGAACTAGATTTTTTTCATCTATGTTTCCATCAATGCTAAAGAGGCAAATTTTTAGCATGAATGTTGATGCTATGGGGGAGCATTGTAGAACATTACTTATCATTGATGAAAACATAGCAATAAGTTTGTATAAGACTGACAGAGCAGCTAACTAAGATTTGTGTATTAAGGACATTACATTATGCATCTACTTATGTGTAGTTACTAGCATATACTAAAGTACATATTTGACATGTGGATAAGTTTGCAAAACCCGAATCAACATCATATGGAAGATATTGATAATTTGTAGAGAACCACAGGAAAATAGAGCAGCAAAAAAACATTTTCTATTGTATGACCAATATAGAGTATTGTATCTAGAATTAAGGGTTGTGTAGTTAACTAGAGGTAGCACATTGACTAATAATGATGTTAGCAAGTGAATAGGTACAAAATTTGCACATGTGAAAGTTTGGGTATAATTGTGAGCCAATAGTATTAATTAAATATGTATTTTATTTAATCAACATATGGTAAAATATGGAGCTAAGTAAAGGAATTAATATTGAGTGTGGTATAAAGGAAAGATGTTTTTCAAGTTTTAGATACCATGATTAACATTGATAAGTAAAGGAGACTTGCAAATTGAAAAGTAGAGGAGTAGAGTAATCTACTAAAGCATGTAAGTGACCTTAAGGGTTACTATTGATGGAGATAGAGTTCTAGGTATGATTGCATGATTTGAAGGTGAAGAAGTCCAACATAATGGATAGAGAAAGAAGCAAAAGATTGTCACATATCTATTATTCTAAAAGGAATAGTACCTAGATCAATTTGACAATGGGTTTGTTGATCTAATTCTAGAGCTATTTGGACAATGGGTTTAGCTACATTCCACAACTCCTAACAGGGTTGGAATCTCCTAATAGGGATTCAAAGTCTCCTAACAGGGACTCTTTGTACTAAGTATTATAAGATACTCCTAACAAGGTCCATCCTCTAATAATGAATATTCAAATTAGTACATTATTTTCTGGGCATCTTTCCCATTGGGTTTTCCCTCTGATCAAGGGTTTCACTAGTCAACATATCTAGTGTATTTATGCATGCACATTTGTTTGTGATTGATGTTTACTTTGGTTGATTAATTAAGAATTGTTTAAGTTTGATATATAACTGATTCAGCCCCCCCTCCCCCCCCCCCTCTTAGTTATATTGGTGATCTACTTACTTCTAACAAAAACTCAAGCTGATAGCATACAAAAAATTTGGCAACCCAACATTCTATCCTAAACAACCAAGCTCATCATAGTTCTCTTCATCTTCAAATGGTTTTTCTACATTATTTTTCAAATCAAGATAGATTTCAAATTGGGGAGGACAATATTTAGGAAATTCTTCATTAGTCTTACGGCTATTGTCTACAATGACCTACTCATTCCCATAATCATGAAAATCATGTTCCACATTATCAAAAAAGAGAATTCATCCATCATGGGATCAAATTTATCATAAAAATTTGCCCCAACTCTATCAAGAATTGAAGCATCATCAAATATGTTAAAAATTTGATCTTTCATTTCTCCTAGTGCATTTTCAGATCTCACAACATTATCTTCAATAGAATCACACCCAAAAGAATGAAACGAATCACCAAACAAACTCTCGTAGCCTTTATTCTTTGCATTCATACCTTGACTATCCAAAGAGGGATCTCCTTGCCCAAGAGATGATAAAAATCTTGATATGATGTCTTTTCCTTCCTTGTCAATGAGAGTATCATCCAATGTCTTAACTGAGTTGCCAATAGGCTAGGAACTAACTCTAACCTTTCCTCCTTCCATTAGAGTTTCAAATTTTTCTAATATGGAAGAAGTGAATAGATTTTCATCATTTAATGATGAATCTTGAGGCTGAAATAAAAGATTTTCTCTAATAGAAGGATTTTCACAAAACTCCATTGGTAAGAATAGTGGGTTGGGCTTACCCTAGATGACTTTATCTTCCAATTTTTTAGAATTTTATTCAATCTTTCTTGATGCTGCTATATTTTCTTAAACTGGATTTCCTCCACTAGAAGTGCAAGATGATCATCTTCTTGAAAATTGCCCAACTTAGAGGTGAGCAAATCTATCTCTATTTCAGCATCCTTACCATTTTGAATGAAGGTCTCATGCTAAAACTTATCATTTTCATACTCAACTAGTGATTCCTTCTTTTCAAAGATAGTATGAGAATCTTCTACTTTCTCGTCTTCTATGCATGGTGGAAAAGATTTCAGATCTTGACTTTCATCTAGATCTAGATCAATAAATGGACCATACTTAGAAGGATTCTCTTGATTACAAAATCTTTCATCTTGTTCATTGATAAGAGCAACATTAAATGTTTCCAATAGGTTATCCATAGGCTAGAAGTTAGTTTCAAGACATCTTTCCTTTTCTTTGATGTCACTGCTACTAGGATTCTCACTCTCGGCTTGAGTGTTCTTGTTCTCCCATGTCTAGTTTTCTTGTGAATGAATTATGGCTATCTAGATTTCTTTCTCACCCAGAACTAAATAATTGCATAAGATAAAATGTGAAGATACAATTGGGGCTTCATCTTCATCCACCTCCAAATGTTTCTTTAATTGAAACACTTTCTCCTCAAGTTTTTGTAAGTTTTTCAAGTTGCGAGATCTCACACAGAGACTTTTCCATAGTAGCCAAGATGTGGAGTCCACTTCTATACTTATGTTGTTCCTAACAACTCTAGAGATACTTCCTTTATAACTATCCAAAAAATTCACATAACACTTTATCATCCATTTAATAAAATTTCATGAGTGTGGGATTTGGCCTTCTCATGACTTTCATATTCAGCATGGTCTTTGAATAGAGTCACCAATCTCCTGTACATGGAGGTAATCATAAAACTAAAGAAACAATTATTAGGCATTAAATCTTCACTTCTAGATCCCTAGCAGAGTCACCAAAAATCTATTAGTGAATCTATTGTCCTCCAAAGAAATACATTCAGATTAACCCCAAAAAACCCAGATAGGAAGATTGAATATGCACTAACAATTGGGTCACTTTTCTATTGAAAAGTGTAAGTTCTCTTTGAATTTATCTAGGTACCTCTCCCCATGTATAATTTACAATGAATTCACCAAAATAAAAATATGGATGCTTTTAACCAGAGAACACAAAAGGTAGCCAAACATACACTCATAAACATGATGTAGATACGAAGAAATAGCAAAAAGAGAGTGGGGGAATTGTATTTTTCTATGGATTTTGTGCTACAAGAGGATATATAATTCTCTCAATGAATAATTCTCTCAATGAATAATTAGAGGAAGAGAGCTTAGTATACAAAAACTTTGGGTTTGTATATCAGCTTTCTGAATATAGTTAATTAGTTTCTTTGCATCTACATCATGTTTACAAGTGGATGTTTTTCTACCTTTTGTTCTTTCTGTTTAAAAGCATATATATTTGTATTTTTGTGAATTCATTGTAAATTATACACGAGGAATTATATCAAGATAAATTCAAATGGTGATTACACTTTTCAATAGTAAAGTGACCCAACTATTACTCAATATTCAGTCTTTTCCTATCTAGGCTTTTTGGGGTTAATCTATATGTATTTCTTTCGAGGACAATCTATTCACTCAAAAATATATAGAATGGGGGTTTGATTATCATCATTTTTATATATGTCGATCTCCCCAAGATAGTACATGATATGGAGCAACACATCTTAGAGGAACTTGGAGGAACATGGAGGTGTGAGCATTGAAGGAGAAGATCATGATCATGCACCAGAAGACACATTTGAAGATGATGGTATGAATGCATTAATGATGATGATGATGATGATTATAAGGATGGCATTGAGGCTGTCCATGATATATCTCTACTTGAGAAGGAAAACACAACCCTTTATGAAGGATCCCAATCAACTCTTCTCTTTGTTGTATTGTTGTTGGTGAATTTAAAGGTTATGAATGTTTATCCAACATAACAATGTCACATATGCTAAGGTTTTTGATATATGTCATTATAGTCTATAAAAGGTAAAATATGTACCATTATGATTATTTATATTAATGACTAATATTTTTTGTTGTAGATTGATAGGTGACTATTTGTTACCACCATCAAATGTTCTCCCTCGCTCATAGTGAGAATTATGTGCCACTATGAAACATATTAGAATGGAGTATCAAACAATAGATGCTTGTCTTCAAGATCATGTAATTTATCATAATGAACATGAAAATGCAACAAAATTCCCTGAATACCATATGAGCAAATATCAAGATGATCAAGTGACAAAAATGGTGCCTCACAAGGTTCTTCATTATATCCCCATTATTTTGTGTCTTAAATGATTATTCAGGTGTCATAACTTGACACAATTTATTGATTACTATGCATGCAATAGAAGTCAATTATTTGAATGTCTGTAGATGGTTCAATATTTAAGGACATTGACAAAACGTGTCCACACTTTAAAGAAGAATCTCAAAATTTTAGGATTTCTCTGGCAAGTGATGGTGTCAATCCATATGGAGAGATGAGATCGATTTACTCAATCTGGCCTATTTTTGTTATCACTAATAACCTTCCTTCATGGATGTCAATAAAGATGGAGAACATTATGTTGGAAATGATTATTCAAGGTATTTAATTATTTTATTGTTACCTACATGTAATTATAAGTCTTGGAGTGAAATGAACAAAATAATTATCTTATGTCGTGCATTTAACTAGGTAAGTACCAAGTGAAAGATATGAATGTATATATTGTGCCTCTTATTAATGAGTTTATGGTATTATGGAATGGTTTAACTATGCATGATATCTCTAGACCAATTGGACAAAAATAATTTAAACTCCATGCAATGCTTGTGTGGCCAATTCATGATGCCCCAAGGTTGACACATTTCTGTGATATGTTATACTAAAATCTAGTTGTAGGAAATAATACTATTTATAAAAATGAACATATTTAATCCAAATTGTATCATTATCTTGTAGGCTTTTAAACAAAGGAAAAATTTCCATGTCCAATGAATGGTCCAAAGATGAAATCTTATCATTCCAAAAGTTTAAGAAAGAAGGTGTTTGATGAGAATAGGCACTTCTCCAGAAAAAAAACATAAGTTTCAAAGTGTCAAAAATATATATATTCAATGGGAAAGAAGAGACTACATCAAAGCCACAAAGAATGATACCTCACCTATGGTAGTTGGAATATAATAGAATTCAAGGTCATCAAGGCACTGGTACTGACCACCTTCCAAAGGGATGTTATCCTATAAAATTTAGTAGGTTGCCCTACTAAAAGGAGCTACAAATTGTGCATTTGTTTGATACCATGCATATTAGAAAGAATGTAACAAAGACACTATAGAAAATATTGGATGGAAGGTGTGCCAAAGAAAAACTTGCCAAAATTTGTAGTGGCATTCATGATTCCAATCATGCAATAAAAAATATCATTGAATCAAATAGGAATGGAGACCGGATTAATGCAAATGTCCTTCCTTGGTTATTAATGAAGAAGCAAAGTAAAGCAATAAAAGTAGGGCAAACTTAAAGAAAAATGCCTCCAAAAAAAGATATATAATATTGGCAAATCTTTCAATATATTGAAAAAATAAAATTATTTCTATTGGCGAATCTCTCAATTTTTTATTGTAAACATGGTTAATATTGACGATTATTTTCAAATCATAACTTTTTTGTATAAAATATTGACGAATCTGAATAATATTAGGAAGTTCATTAATCACCATAGATTATTGCAAATCAAAATTGAACATTTGTTTAACTCATGGAATATTATGAAGATCATTATATATACTTTAAATCAATAGTGAAAACTAAATATTGGTGATATATCCCTAAAATAACTAATAATAATGATAATTATTGGTCAGGTCAATTTAATTTCTCCAATAATATATTATATTTAGGTGACTCAAATCTAATCATGTAAAAAATATTGTGGTGAATATTTGAGTTTAAATTTTTCAATAAAATAAATTATTGAGCGATTTTAAATATTCTAGAACTAAATTTTATAAAATTATAGCTATTTAGGTTGTACCAAATCTTCAATTATTAGCCAAATTACTAGCCAAAAAATCTAAAATTAGCCAAATTGCAAATATTAGCCACTAAAAAATACCTTGCATAAAATAAGTCATACAAAAAATGAGATTTCCTACAGGATTTGTTACAAATATAAGCAATCTCATATCAAAGAAAAGTGAACTTGGCCTAAGGCTGAAAACACATGATTGGCATACCTTCATCAAGGTAAGTCACAATCTTTTGTATTTACAATAGTTTTGTGAAATTGCATTCAATTTTCATTGTATTACATTAGAAAATAATGAATTGATCAATTGACAATTATTGTAGTATATGCTACCCCCATTGCTCCCAAAAAAAATTTACAATAATATCGAACAAGTGATATATGATCTTGGAAAATACATGAGGTAAGTAGTGATTTTTTTCAATATATCAAACAAGTAATATTGTAAAGTCTCATATTTATATATTTTTGTCTCTTGAATCCCTTGTAGGTGGTTGTCATCTAAAGAAATCCATAAAGAAGATATAAAATATTGGAAGAAAAGAATTTGTCTACTACTATGTGAAATGCAAAAATGTTTACCTTCTACTTTTTTCAATGCACAAGAACACTACCTCATAAACCAAGTTGAGGAGATTGAATTGTGTGGACCTGTATAGCCTAGGTCAATGTGGATGGTTGAGAGACACTTAAATTTTTTGAAGGATTTGGTTCAACAAAAACCATGTACTAAGGGTTATATGATTGAGGGATATATGGCATACCATTTGGTGGTGTACATTACACAATATCTTCCTAATCTTACAGCAAAGGCCCATATAGATTGTATTTGTGATCTCAACTCCATTAAAAAGTTTGAAGGGGAGTACTGGGTGGGGAAAGGTAGATTTAGGAAACTACAAGGTAATAAATTATGAAATTTTATTGTAATTAATTAATTCTTTATCTTCAAAATAATTTTTTTCTAAGTCATCTATTTACTTTTGTATAGCTATGAAAGAGTGGGATGGAATACATTTGTTTATTGCAATCAATCAAGATTGCATGATAGTATGGATTGAATGGTGTTAACATCTTGGTCATGGATTAAAATGGGATTCTATATCTTCATTGGTTAAACAAGCTCATCTTAATGGAGATCCCAATGTTACACAAAAGGAAATAGATTTAACATATGGTTTAAGAGATCTCTAGGTACCTATAAGTTTGTTAATCAAATGTATGTTTTTGATCTCATGGTGGAATAATTATACATGTTTAACATTATTATAGATGAAACACCACACAAATATTTTCTACAATAGTTATAAATTTTGCATTAAATATTTAGATGACATGAAGAGAACTTGTGATTCTAGGATAAGTGCGGTCTTCTAGGTGACCAATATTTCATCTGGAAATGACTTACATCCTCAATAATCTCAAAATCAATGCTATGGAATTTTGGTTGATATACTTCAATATGACTTTAATTCCTTCAAATTAGTTCTCTTCGTCATCAAATGGTATTGGCTATGACTCAATCTAAATGATCTTGATAGAACTATTATTGAGCATGAGAATGCATTTCTAATGATTAATACAAGGTTGTTTGAGCCTGTTGGGGATCATCCCTATGTTATTCCAAGCCAATGTGAGTAAGTATTTACTTAGAGTTTCCACATAAACCAATTTGGTCATTTGTTGTTAGACATGATCTAATAATTAGGTCAATAAATTATAATGTGATGGAAGAAGAAGATACTAAGGAAGAGGAAGATGATGAAGAATAATATCAATGTATATGCAAGTAAAAAATTTCTATTCAATTTTTGATTTCATAATTATTAATACAAGTAAATATTTTAAATTGAATTTGGTGTAGTAATAAAAATTTAATTATAATATGTGTTGGGATTCAAAAAACATCTTGTATTGTAGTTGCAAGGGATGCAGATGATGAGCATGTCAAGGTCCAAGTTGACATGCAAGATGATGTGGTCGGATAAGGTAAAAATAATTTTTCTTTAAAATCTTTAAAGTGTTAATTTTTTAAAATTTAACCCTTTAATTTATTATTGCAGAGGACAAACCATTGCAAAGGATAATGAGTACATATCCATGGGTGAGAAGAAATATTGATGGCAACATGGCTATGCCTCTATAACAATATAGGGAAGGACAAAAAAAGAAAAAAAGAAATGATTCATGTGAACTTATGTAACTTATTTGATAATGACTGATGTTTATGTATAGATGTTTTATTTATATCCTATTGAATGTTCTAATGAATCTTATGTTTCAATGTTAATGTGAATGATCTAATGAAACTAATGTGTTAATGAATGTTATGTTGAAATCTAATTGAAAAGATCATTATTGAAGAAGGGAGATTGTTGATAAAGAAAGTTTTCAATCATTATTTTGTCATTGATGTCAAACCTGCTATTTGCTGGAATGACAATTGCTTATAAGATCCAAGTACTATCACTTAGTTGATTAATGAAGAGAATTTAATCAATAAGATGTAACAAAAGCACCTAAGGGAAAGGTTGAGTTATGGTTTTGTAATGAAGTACAAGGATAAATTAAGACAATGGTAAAATGATTTATTGATAATACACTTGAAGATACAGAGGTTGGCTACACTTAGAAACTCTAGAGGAATTAGATGTAACAAAGCTGTTTACAAAGCTTGACTAAATTCATTAGCGGGTGTTGAGCAAGTTAGTTCATGCCAATCAGATGATCAGTAAGTGTCGAGCAAATGCAAAATCTAGTGTGTGCCGAGTGAAATAGAAGGTGCCAACCAAGTTCAAGTGCCAAGCTAGAAAAATGTAATAGGTGTCAAGCATCAGTAAAACTTAGTTGATGCCAAGTGAATCCACAGTAGGTGCGGAGTAACAGAGTATGTGTTGAGCATTAAAAAGTCAATAGTGCCAAGCTACTGCATTATTTGAAAAGTCAAAGATTTGCTAGATCTAAGCCAACAAGTTTTTTACCTCCAATTTTTTGACCTAGATGGAAGCTAAGAATGATGAGCACTGGTACAAAATTCTAGGTAAACTATTTTTATGCAAATACAGGTGGATTTCACACAATGTTTTTAGGAGAAACAAGATAAGGGCTAGATACATCGTATCTTACCTAATCTATTTAAACCAAAAATAAGAGTGGGAAAAGTATTCAAAACTTCTATCTAAGGAGTTATGAGCAGTGAGGTTGGTTGGAGAGAGTATGTGGTACCAAGGAGAAGGCATCGACAGGGAGGAACATAGTATAGAGACTCTACTTTGATAGGTGACCACATAGGTGATTGCATTGGCACAATGAGCATGAAGACTCAAGGAGAAAAAGCTTGAAAGGAGGACAAATTTACAGAGACTAAAAGCTAAGAAAATTTAAGAACTGAATTGAGATCTAAAATTTGCAAGCTATGTTGTGAGTTATATTAGATCAAAAGCCCTTATTGTTACTCTCTAGCAATTTTATGAGATAGAGAAAAGTCCTATGGACTTAGGTTGGTTTAACAGCCATTTTGTAAATCCTTTAATAGGGTGACATTCCAAGTGAATTTTCTAAAGTCCTTTAACTGAGCCCACTTCTAATAGGGTGGTTGAAATCCCTTAACCGGATCACATTTAACAATATGTTTTGCAGCCTTAAACATGGCAGGCCTTTCAAAGGGCATGACTTCAGAAGAGTGAGAAAGGAGTAGCATGTTACTGGTGGTTTTTCCCAAATTGGGTTTTCACATAAATCACTATGTTATGTGTTGATCTTTCATGTCCTATGCCTACATTTTGATTTATCAGTAATTTGCTAAGAAGAATGTTTAGCTTGGATAGATGGTTAGTTTAAATGGGCTCACTATACTTAGTGAAATAGTTTTATTAGGATATTTGGACCTTGAAAAAATGATTCACCCACCCTTTTAGTTATTCTAAATAATTTCTAACAATTGGTATCAGAGCCATCTATTGATTTATTCTAAAGGTACTCAAAGAAGAAAGATCAAGATGTCAAAGAGAGAAGTTCCCAAACTCAATAGAGATAACTTTGCTACATGGAAAAGTTTAATGAAGTTGCACCTTGAATCAATAGGTGATCATGCACAAACCTCAATTGAAGTGGAATATGTTGATCCAACTGGTGTCCCTACTATAGAAGATATGAAGAAAAAGAAGAAGCATAATCAGGCAATGCTAGAGATTGCCTCTGCTCTTAGCTATGCTAAATTTGATGACATCAAGGGATGTACCTATGCATTCAAGATGTGGAATGCCTTGTTAGATATTCATAGAGGAGATATGAATGTCCAAAAAGAAAAAAGAGAAAGCCTCAGAGGAAATTATGATGACATGAGAATGGAGGAAGGTGAGAACATTGCTCAATATGTCTCTAGAATAAAGGAAGTAGTAAGTGCAATAAGAAGTTTGAGTGGTCATTTAGATGAAGAAACTATCATTAACAAAGTCTTAAGAACCTTTCTCTCGATCTATGCTATTAGAGTATCATCCATCCAAGAGTTGAGATGCAATCCAGGAAACAAACTAACTCTTGAAGGAATAGTGGGAAGACTTATTGTATTTGAGTTATCCAACTTTGATAACTACAAACCTAAGAATCTAAAATCTACTTTAGGCCAAGCTATTGTTGAAAGAAACTAAAGAGTTGAAACTAAAGAAGAAGAAACTAAAGATAAAATATTCATTTAATGATAACAACATAGATGAAGATGTGGAAAAATTGGAAGCATTGCTGGCTAGAAGATTTTATAGAGGCAAAAGGTAAATTCAAAGGTAAGCTACCTATCATTTGTTTTAATTTTAATGAAGTAGGACATATTGTTGTAAGGTGCACACAAAAAAAGAACTATAGAGAAGGCAACAAGGACAGGAATAGAAGAGAAGATGATGGCAGAGATTACAAAGACAAAGACAAAAAGTGCTACATTATTGAAGAAGAGAATTCTGATGACAATGATGATGAGGTAGTCTATGTAGCTATGAAGGATGAGTTATATGAAGATGAGGCAACAACTCTGGTAACTTGTGTGAACAAGAATGACAGGTGGACCATAGATAGTAGGTGCTCACATCACATGACAAGAGACAAAAGTAAGTTTGTTACCTTAACTCAATATGATGGAAATAGTGTTAGATTTGGAAATGATGCTCCATGTATAATCAAAGAAAAAGGTTCCATTAAGATTGCAAAGAAAATTTCACGTGATAATGCATATTATGTTGAAGGATTGAACTACAATCCACTAAGTGTGTCACAGTTAAGTAATGTGGGATGCAAAGTAGAATTTGGAAATAAAACTACTAAAATCTATGACACTGATGGAAATCTAATAAGAAAAGGAGACCAAACTAGAAGTAATATATTTTACCTAGATATGGAGGATGTTGCTTGTCTCATTCTAAGAATTGATGATGTGTGGCTATTGCATAAGAGACTATGTCATGTCAACTTTGATAGTCTAATGAGCATTAGCAAAATGAAGAAAGTTAGAGGTTTGCTGAAACTAAAAAAAGCTTGACAATACAATGTACAAATAATGTCAGCTAGAAAAGATGATCAAGTCAAGTTTCAAAAGCAAAACCTATACTTCCAAAGAAGTAATAGAGTTAGTCCATACCAATTTATGTGGCCTAATAGAAGTGCAAAGTTACAAAGGAGATAGATATATAATGTTGTTCATTGATGACTACTCTAGGATGATGATAGTCATGTTCTTAAAGCAAAAATTTGATGCATTTGAAATGTTTAAGTGGTATTTGGCCAGGGTTGAGAAGGAAATAAGAAAGAGTCTAAAGTGCCTAAGATCTGACAGAGAAGGAGAGTTCACATCAAAAGAATTTGAGACATTTTACAATGACAAAGGAATTAAAATACAAACATCAGCACCTAGAACTCCCTCAAAGAATGGCATTGCAGAGAGGAGGAATAGATCAGTGATAGACTACACTAGAACATTAATGGTGGAGAAAAATGTTTCTCTAAAGTACTAGAGAGAAGCTGTAAGTATAGTTGTCTACACCCTGAATTGAGTACAAATCAAGAAAGGTATAAATGAAACAACACCTTTTGAATTATGGTATGGTCACTCACCCAATCTAAAACATTTCAAAGTATTTGGTTGTAAATGTTATGTTCTTAAAGATTCTAGAAATGGCAATTTTGATGCAAAAAGTGATGAAGGCATATTCCTTGGATACTACACTAAAAGTAAAGCATATAAGTGTTTAAATACTAACACTAAAGAAATTGTGGAGAGTGCAAATGTAAACTTTGACAAGCATACATAAGTTCTTATTGATGAATCCAAGAAACTAGAAGAGTATAGATCCTTTGTATACTTCTATGAAGGAATTCTTGTTGAAGAAGAAGCTACCAATCAAGTTGGGAATCAACAACAAGTTTTAGTATCAGTTGAGTCACAACCAGTGAATGTTGAGTTGCATTCAGAAGCTGAGTTGCAAAATAAAGATAATGCACATTTTGATTCTAAAATCAGTGCACATGAAAGGAATGTTGAGCTACTTGAAAGTGATGTGCACAGTGATTCTAAAGCTAAAAGAACAAACATAGAAACAAGGATAGAACCAAGGCTTTCCAAGTATGTGAGAAGACATCACCCTATAGAACAAATAATTGGTGACAATGAACCTAGAGAAATGAAAAGGAATAGACTAAGAAGTGAATTATGTCTACTAAGAAGGATTGAACCCAAAATAGTGAAAGATGCACTACTAGATGATGATTGGTGTAAAGCTATGGAAGAGGAGATTGATCAGATAGAGAAGAACAAAACTTGGACCTTAGCTCCAAGATCACCTAATAAGAATGTGATTGGTACCAAGTGGGTAAATAGGAAAAATCTATATGAAAATGGTGAGATCACAAGAAATATGGCTAGACTAGTCTACAAAGGTTATGCATAAGAAGAAGGATTGGACTATGGGGAAACTTTTGCCCCTATTGAAAATATGGAAGGAGTAAGAACTCTACTTGAATTTATTGCCTACAAAGGTTTTAAAGTCTACCAAATGGATGTAAAGTCTGCTTTTCTAAATGGTAAACTAGAAGAGGAAGTCTATATAGAACAACCAGAGGGATTTGTTGATGACAACAACAAGGATATGGTTTGCAAAGTGCATAAGGTACTCTATGGTTTAAAAGAAGCACCTAGAGCATGGTATGAGAGACTTCACAAATATCTTGTGAAGATAGGATTTGAGAAAATAGTGGCAACAACAACTTGTATATCAAGATAGAAAAAGGTAAAGACATTCTGATATCTAAATTTTTTTTGATGATATAATATTTGTAGGAAAAGATGCACTATGCAAAGATTTTGCTGATAAGATAAAATTTGAGTTTGAGATGTCAATATTTGGAGAAATAAAATTCTTTGTTGGATTGTGAGTATATCAACTAAAACATGGCATATTTGTGAAACAATCAAAATATATCAAGGAGATACTCAAAATAGTTGGCTTAGAGGATTCAAAACTAGTTAGTACACCAATCGTAATAGGACACAAGTTATCCAAGAATGATGAATCAACTGAAGTAAATCAAACAATCTACAAATAAATGATTGGAAAGTCATAGTATGTTGTACACAGTAGGCCAGACATTGCATTATCTGTTGGAATAGTGGCAAGATTTTTTGCAAAGCCAAGAGAAAATCATCTTATGGCAATAAAATGAATAATAAGGTACTTAAAAGGAACAAAAGGCTTTGATTTATACTACAAGAGAACTGAAAAGTTTGAGTTGAATGCCTACACTGATGCAGATTGGGGAGGTAATATTGATGATAGAAAAAGCACCAATGGAGGAGCACTCTTCTTAGTTAAAAGATTAGTCACTTGAACTAGCAAAAAACAAAGTTGTACCTTATAGTCCACAATTAAATGTGAGTATGTTGCTACTGCCATCAACTACACCAATATTGTATGGATCAAGCACCTATTGAAAGGTATAAAGGAAGAGGTAACTAAATCTGTGATAATCTATTCTGATAACACAAGTGCCATCAACATATCAAAGAATCATGTGATGCATGCTAAAACAAAGCACATTGCAATTAAGTATCACTATGTAAGAGAACTAGTGGAAGACAAACAAGTGAAGATGGAATATGTCAACTCAAAGGAACAAATTGCTGACATCTTCACAAAACCATTAGCTGAAGATGCATTTGAGTATCTTAGAGGTAAGTTAGGGGTGATACCCCTATCCAAGGCTATTTAACTAACCACAAGACTACCCTACATCAAATGAGTTGATTGTTGAAATGATATAAATTGATGTAGAGGATACTTAATTTAGGCTCTACTTGAAGTGATTAAAATACTAAAATTCCAAATAAGTCATAGGAAAGGTGATAGAGGGAGAAATTGGAGTTCCTACAAATGCTAAATTTGCATGATAAGATGCTGAAATAATATTTCTTTGGCATTGTTCTCACAGAGGGAGAAATAGCATAAATTGATCAAATCTATAGAATCAAATGTGTAAAGCAAGAAATAGTAACTAAGAGGGAGAAAATAGTGCAAACAAAAATCAACCAGGATGAAAAGATCAGAGAGGGAGTAGAACAAAAAGGAGAAGATAGTGTATCAGCAAAAGAGATATCCCTAATACTTTGAAAGAGGGAATTACATATAGAATTTAGAGGGAGTCATAAGAAATTCAAAAGTTGTTGATAGAATGAACAATTTTGGATACAGAGTTCTCTTTTTGGCATTTGATTTACTATTTTAACCTAGTTAGCATTTTGATAACTTGGTTGATCAGTTTGGTTTGCCATTAATGCCAAAGAGGGAGATTGTTGAAATCTGATTGAAAAGATCATTATTCAAGAAGGGAGATTGTTGATAAAGAATGTTTTCAATCATTGTTTTGGCACTGATGTCAAACCTACTATTTGCTGGAATGACAATTTATTATAAGATTCAAGTATTATCACTTAGTTTATTGATGAAGAGGATTTAATCAATAAGATGTAAAAAAAAAACACCTAAGGGAAAGGTTGAGTTATGGTTTTGTAATGAAGTACAAGGATCAGTTAAGAGAATGGTAAAATGATGTATTGAAATTACACTTGAAGATATAGAGGTTGGCTACAATTAGAAACTATAGAATAATAAGTTGTAACAAAGCTATCTGCAAAGCTTGACTAAATTCATTAGTGATTGCCAAGCAAGTTAGTTCATGCTAAGAATATTATTAGTAAGTATCGAGCAAATGCAAAACCTTGTGTGTGTCAAGTGAAATAGAAGGTGCTGAGTAAGTTCAAGTGCCAAGAAAGAAAAATGTAATAGGTATCAAGCATCACTAAAATTTAGTTGATGCTAAGTGAATCCATAGTAGGTGCCAAGTAACATAGTACGTGTTGAGCATCAGAAAGTCAATAGTGCCGAGCTACTACATTATTTGAAAATTCAAAGATTTTCTAGATCTAAGCTGACAAGTTTGTTATCTTGAATTTTTTGAACCAAATGGAAGATAAGAATGATGTGCTGGTGGTACAAAATTCTAGGTAAACTATTTTTAGGTGAATACAAGTGGATTTCACATGATGTTTCTAGAAGAGACAAGATAAGGGGTAGATGCATTGTATCTTACCTAATCCATTCAAACCAAAAATAAGAGCAAGAAGATTAGAGAAGGAAAAGTATTCCAAACTTCTATTTAAGGAGTTACAGGTCAAGGAGAAGGCATCAAGAGGGAGGAATAGAGTACAAAGTTTATGTTTTGATAGACTCTACTTTGATAGGTGACCACAGAGGTGATTGTATTGGCACAATGAGCATGAAGACTCAAGGGGACAAAGCTTGAAAGGAGAACAAGTTGTTAGAGCTGCAGAGACTGAAAGCCAAGCAAATTTGTGAACTGAATTAAGATTTGAAATTTTCCCTTATTTTTACTCTCTAGCAATTGTATCTATTAGGGAAAAATCCTATGGACTTAGGTTGTTTTAACAGTCATTTGTAAATCCTTTAACAGGGTGACATTCCAAGTGAATGTTCTAAAGTCCTTTAACCAGGCTTACTTATAATAGGGTAGTTGAAATCACTTAACTGAGTGACATTTAATAGTGTGTTTTGTAGCCTTTAATAGGGCAAGCCTTTCATAGGGCATCACTTTAGAAGAGTGAGAAAGGAGCAGCATGTTACTAGTGGTTTTTCCCAAATTGGGTTTCCACGTAAATCACTGTGTTATGTGTTAATCTTTCATGTCTTATTCCTGCATGTTGATTTATTAGTAATTCGCTAAGAAGAATGTTTAGCTTGGATGGATGATTAGTTTAAATTGGCTCACTATGCTTAATGAAAAAGTTTTATTAGGACATTTGGACCTTGAATAACTAATTCAAACTATAGAGCATTTCTAACATGTTATCATGTGATAATTCACAAATGTTACATTTTCTTAATAGAATGAATGAATTTTAGATGTTAACAGGGAATTTAGATGTTAGGGGATGGAGGTGGGTCCAAACAAGCTTCCATATTCATGTGGTTGACCCTAATTAATAGAGAATATTAAACTATTCTCAAACCAAGTGAAGCTCAACATTAACCTATGATTGCATGACAACTAATTGTGTGAATCTCTTGGTTTCAAGCAATGTAGAAGGACACCATAGTCAAACTCATTTATTTATGAAATTTAGTTTCAATGCATGAAGTATTTGAAAGAATGGATTTTAATGGGATTTCCTTAGATTATTTCTCTCCAAGGTATGCTATTGTTTCTATTTATTTGTAACCATGTTTGATTGCATTTGATAACTTTTTATTGTAAATTTGGAGACATGAAGAAGAATTTGAATAGTGGAAAAAAATCATATTAGATCATTATAAAGTATACATTGGTTCATGAATTATTCTCATTATTTATTTTGAGTGTTGTGATATGTTGAATAATACTATAAGGAGGAAGTAGAGGATCATAAACTTTACATGGCATGCAATGCTTAATGGAGAAAGTGGGTAACATTTATAATTTCACAATTTATAATCCATGTTGCAAATTAAAATGTGCAAAAGTCAAACTTCATTGGATACATCTCAAGCTAGGTGTATATATATGATATCTACTATTTTTTATTTTCAATTTTACTTTCAAAATACTTTGGTTAAATTATAATTTATATGTGAATATTTCAGTTACTATTTCCAAATGCCAAGTTCACCTTTTTATTTTAAATAATTTATGATATTCATGTTTTTTTGTTGGTTAATTTGTAGGCCATTCTCAAATGCAAATTAATATCATTCAAACTTCTTCTATCCTTACACAATAGTCAAAATCACAATCTTTTGTAGTATAGGTTGATGCCATGTCTAATATAGCAAGGCATTTGGGCAAGAGCATTAATTGTACTTACAAGGCTTCCAATCTCAAGGATGATATAAATAACTAGAACAAGTCTTTGTAGGCTACAATTGAAGAGTGTCTGGTGTAATTTGAAAAAAAGGTGATAAATTTAATAGTTCTTTTCCTTTCTTGAATGCACATGTTGTTAGATGACACATATGAAATTAGTATTAAATATCCACTAATATGTAGAGATGGTCAATATAATGCAAAGTTTAACTTGCTTAGATACAATCCTAAAGAGGTTCCAAGAAATTATTTGAAATGTTTCTTCCCCTATAGATGATGGATAATCCATTCTCCACAATCCCTCTTCCTCAAATTCCTATTATAATGACAATAAATTTGCCACCGAACTTATTTTAAGTCTCATAAAACTTCCATAGAAACTTCTCACAGTACTCTCTTCAAAATGCTTTGTAAATTTTCATAGTCCTCTATATACTCATAAATTTTTCTATAGAAGCCTTCATTAATCTTTACTTTATCTTCGCTAATAGATCTGCATTAATCTTGTGTGTGCTTCCTTATTCACAACCCATCATCTTGCCAAGATCACAATCCATTTTATACGTTGACACCTTCATGAAAGAAGTGTAGATTTTTTAAATACAAGGATGAAATACAGTCTATATGAGTAGAACATCATTTTAAGAGAATTGGTCCACAAACTCAATAAGCGATTATCCTTCAAATAATAAGAGAATGAAGAATTTTAAAACAAAGAATTATCATTATGTGTATTCAATAGAGTAGTGACATTTTGTACTTCAAAAATGTAAAATTAAATAATATTCACTATTATTAATAGATTTTTCCTACTAAAAATTGTGTAACAATACTATAATCATGTAGTAGGATAAAAATGAAGAGAATTTGAAACAAAAGAGTTTTAAAGTCACACTTTCCTAAAAATGTGCACTACACATAAATCAATCACATTTATAAGAGGCATGATCACTAATTGTGTTAAAACTATGATGATCATATAGCCTTGAATGAGACACTCTATCTGTGGCATTCACATTTTGCCAGTTGCATATAGCAATTGGAGGAAATCGTCCATTAACTCACCATTAAAAAAATGTATGTAATTTGATCACAATGTATAAGAAAAGAAATGCATGAAAAAGAACAATATATGACCCAAACAAAGGACAAAACTAACATCAATATAAAATTTAGAGTAGTCTCTACACCTCTCAAAATTGAACATACCATTAAAACTTCAAAATTGCAAATGCCTCATGGGATCTAGAGCTTTCTTCTTGACTGTTGAATATTATAACTTTCTTAATGGAATTGAACTCTTATTATCATAGCATATTTTGGTGCAATTATATATTTAGAAAAATCATTCTACTATATATGAAACTTCCATAATAGATTTGACCACACATTAAAGACTGTTGATCACTAAAACATGACTATTCAACATAAAGATATATCAAACTTGACCAAATATGAAAAATGGAAAGAAATGTTAGTCATAATAGAAGCAAAGGAAAATGATAAGAGCAATAGAACAGAAACAAAGGCACTTTCAAGAAAACCCAACATCTTTTTTGGAAAACACTTATATTGATCAAGACCCTATCAAGCACCATCTAGCCACCTTCCACAAAACTTATGGTCCCCTTTGAATTTAGTGGCAGAGAATGTTACCATAATTCTATATATTTATTATTTACATTGTCACTGGAGATAATAAAGTATGCATACCTATATTTGCAATTGACAATGTCTTAAATTTGAATCATAAATTTAAAGTGGAGAAAGAATGAATAGATGACATAGGTATCATGGTGTTTCATAGATAGTTTTTTGGGAGGTGTCTGAAATGTATTATGTCTCTTCTTTCTTTGAAATTTTGAATACATGCACCAGGTGTTGGGAATATTACACCATTCTTGTAGTTGTTTTAAGGTTAAATAAGATTGCTTTTTTGAGTTGTTGAAACAATTCATATATTAGGGAGTCCTTTTAGGGTGGTTCCAACAATATAGGATCTTAAAAAAAGCATTATGTTTATTCTTATTAAACAAAGATGAAGAATTAAAGCATGGTATTATTTGTGTAAAATCTTTGCATGCTTCCATAAGTTTTCCCAAAGTCTCACATGGCATCAACATACCAAAATTATTCCAAGAGAAAAATCAAATTGGATAATTTTGGGGTATCTAAGCTGAAGAAGATTTAGATTATTATGGAGAGGCCTCTAATCTAGATAGTTATGGCGTACATGGTTAATCAATCTATATCATGTTCACATGAAACAGGTCCTTTTCTCTAGATAAAGAGTTTATTGCACAAATCTTATGAGACATGCTACATGCAATTTGTATCTTCCACTAAATAAAGAACCTATTCATACCCTATTGTATATGTTTTTGTATTGTCCTCAATTTTAAAAAAAAAAAATTGTGGAGGAGGTTAAAGTCAAGATGTTTTCCATGTAATGAATTTCTCATAAGTGCAAAATAATTTTACCATTTATAATCTCCAACTCAAGAGTGTAAGAATTCATCTAGGGAATATGTACTTCATGTATTTGGAAACAAAAAATTATCAAAGCAACAGGAATCATGCTGAAAGATTGAAAAATATTGGTGAAGAATAACTAATAGAATGGAGACATATGGTAACCATAATTCATAGAGGGGAGGAAAATTTTTATCAACTTTGGCATGGGTGGGGTTCTCATATAATTGATAGACAACAAAGAAAAGTAATCCACAACATTTGAAATTGGTCTTCCACCCCATATAAAAGATTATAGATTTTCTAAAGAGGGTTTCTGAATTTCTCAATTTCCACTACTCTACTTTTCAAAGGAAGGTGCTTTAATAGTCATTCCCTTTCTAACAATTTTTGTGGAGTTCTAAGTAATCTTCTTAACCACATGCATGCATATATTAGTGACCTACAACTAATAATGAACAAATCAAAAATAAATATATCTAGCAAATATTAAACTTTAGTACAACATATATGTATAAGCATGAAGAAGAGATACACAACATTATATTTGTGCCCTTTCCATATGTTAATTTAGACATTTTCAATCCTTGGGATACAACTTTCTCCATTGGCTAAATATTGAAATAAAAAAACTACATTCTGATTAATTTTTGTGATCTAATTTCAATTAACCTCTATTGAATATTACTTTGATTTGTGTTTTATCCAATGAGCCTTGTCACAACATACTAATTTAGAGATGGAATATACATGCTTGCAAAGTTCAAATCTTAGCAACCACAACCACAA
The DNA here is from genome assembly GCA_028749045.1 of Cupressus sempervirens. Taxonomy (NCBI): domain Eukaryota; kingdom Viridiplantae; phylum Streptophyta; class Pinopsida; order Cupressales; family Cupressaceae; genus Cupressus; species Cupressus sempervirens. The sequence continues at coordinate 140,535,051 of CM053788.1, read as the reverse complement.
CAATAGAAGTTGTGACCAAAACCATATGATAAAGAGGAACCCCTAAGTAAGAGATGAGCAAGGAAGACACACATCCCCCATTGAAACACCAACAAGTAGAGTGGATCAACACAAGAAAAGGAGCTTTGGCAACACCATCAATAACAAGAGGAACTCAAACCGCAAACCGCAACAAAAGAAACTGGAACCATCACAATAGGCTCTTGATTCACACAATCTTTTATATAATGTTGTGAGTTGTTAAGAATGATTTTAAGATCATACTCATAATATGTTAGTATACATTATTTAGAGGCAAGTGATTCTTGGAAAGCAATCCACAAAATCATATTCATAATTCATTGATTTTAGAGGATACTTATATAATGCTATTTATTAAATATTTTCTATTGAAATCAACTATTATAAAAAGATAATAAAAGACAAATAGATTTAGAAGAAAATAGTTAAAGTAGACCTTGTGCAATTGAGGATGTGTAGAATACTAGGTAGACTTGTAGGAGATCAAATGGAGTGTGCTTCAAAAGGAGGGAATTTGTGCTACATGAATGAAGTTTCACCACATTGAAATGACCTTAGAAAAGAAATGCTAAGAAATAAAAGGTATGGTAAATCACTTGGGAGATGTGTAGATAATTAAATACAACACAATATCTCATCATGTGTCAAGACATGAGATATAATAAACATTGAATGATACCACAAGGAAAACATCTAAAAAACATGTTAAAAAAAAATTCTTCTTTGTCAAAAATACATTTTACTATGTTGATCACATGCATATGTTTTTTAGCACAAGTCATGTAGTTTAGTGTTTGGCCCCTCTCATGGAGATTGTGTTTGACATTCTTCTAAGTTTTTTGATTGATATTGCTTTTGCTCAAGCATTTTACAGATAGTGTTTCATTTCCATTTCCTTTTTATATTACTGTAGATAAGAATCCCAAAATTGTGATTATTTCTCCATGATGGAAGTCATGGATTCAACATACATTTTGTGTGCAAAATTATTTTATTGAGGACTTGACATGAAAAGAGGCAGACCACCACCAAAAGGCCACTTGGAAACATTTGGTGGTGGTCTACCTATTTTCATGTCAATTCCTCAATACACTAATGTTGCACACAAAAATGTATGTTGAATCCACAGCTTCCTACATGGAGAAATAATCATGATATTGGGCTTCTTATCTTTAGTAATATAAAAAAAAAAATGGAAATGAAACACTATCTGTGAAATGCTTGAGTAGAAGTAGTATCAATCAAACAACTTAAAAGAATGTCAAACACAATCTTTATGATAGGGGCAAAAGAGGAAACTACATGACCTATGATGACAAGGTCTAATAGAATGTCATTGGAACAAGAACATTGTCATCACATATATGTCACACTTGTGATGGCTAAAGATGACAAAGAATCATCACACCCATGACACTATTGTCACATACAATTGTAGTTGCAAAGGACATTCTGACGCTTGACATTCAGCCATATAGTGTGAGCATATCTAGTTGGACAACAAAGTGAAGCTCTTAGAAGTCATAATTGTGACAGTGCCCTGATGCAATTATGACAATATCATAGTGACCTATTCACATTTCCTTCTACCAAATTATGATGTCTTTTAGTTTTCTAATTGTGACACACAAGTTTTCCACCTCAATTTTTGATGCCAAAAGTCTAACACCCTTCTGATGGGAGCCAATTCTTGGTACAATTGCTTGGGTGATGGTTTTCTGTTGTAATTGTGATGTCCTACCATTGAAATTCAGGTTCAAATGTAGTAGTGTTAGGATTAGTCACCAAAAAACCTAGGACACAATCCTGATATTGCGACACCTATCATGTGTTGATGTCATCTATTTTTTTTTGTGCCACATGGAGCCTCCTAATTCACTCTTCTAGTTTGGTTAACATAGTTGATCTGTTTGCACATTGGGTCAAAAATCACTCCCCTACAGGCATCAATATTTCCTTAACTTCATCATGGTTCCTATGATACCCCTAAATTGGCACATTCATATTCTGAACCAATTTTGGTTTATCAATGTTACTTAAAGTCCTATTGTACTAGGCAATTATGGTTTTGATAATCTCTACTCGACCTAAGTGTCAAATGTAGAAAATCGTTAGTCTATATTAATCACTTACTTTACTTAATTTCTAAATATTAATTGAATTATCTAAATTAAACCAATTAATTTAACTAATTTAATTATAATTTCTAAGTAGTTTAATTTGATTTAATCTACCCCTTTAGCTAATACACATAAAGAAGGAATTAAAATAATTTGGTTTAATTAAATATATGCCATGCTTATTGAAACTAATTATTTATTTAATTATAATATCTAATTATGATCTCATGTTTGAATGGATCAATATCATTTCCTATTTCATCTCACATGAAAAAGGAATTAATAATATTGAACAATTCAAATATGTCCTCATAATTGTTGAAATTATCTAATTAATTAATTAATTAGAAAATATAATTATGAGCACATGTTTGGAGAGATCATTGTTATCTCCTATTTCCACTCATTGAACTCCATCAAAAATTGAGGACTAAATGTTATCTTCAATCAAGACCATACACTCACATCGATCTTGACCATTGATCAAATTCTTGGATTCTATATAAGAAACCGTCAACCTCTCATTTTAGAAGGATGCACATGAAAAGTATCAAATTAATGCTAATTTGATTACTCAAGTGCCTTGCATTTAAATTTTCTCTTGCTTTCATATGCTCAACATTTAGATAAAAACACATTCACCTATTTATTACTTTTTATTGTTCTTAAATTAATTTCAATTCAATTTGGACTAGTCTTTATATATTTGTATACTCTCAAATCCTTCATACTAGTTTGTTATGGTTATTGAGCTCTCAATCTTCAAAGTGAATAGAAAAACCCCATCTATTTAAAAGGAAACATATCACTTTGTTTTGTCATATTGAATGGACAATCCCATGTTCATCTCAAGATGTTTCTGACATGTAAAGATCATGATGAAGTGTGTGGTGATTTAGAGGCCCATAATTGCCACTCACATGTCCCACTAAAAAATTTCCCTCTTTTATCTCATATTACATTGCTTTAGACATGTACTCATTATGTGATCACATATAAAAATAGCTTTGAAGCTCTCTGTATTAGCAATGTGGGATATTACAATTTGTACTAACTCTACACTATTCATCATGGGCATCACCTACAACTTACATTACTGGGTGCTTCCAATTTTTAATCATTTTACATGCCTCATAAAAATTCCATTAGACTAAGGGAATCCATCTCTAAGTTGTGAATATGAGTTTATCTTTGTTCACCATTGATTTTTGCATTTCTTCATATGCATGTCTTGGCAAAACATTTCAGACTAGCCCAAGGTTAGTCACATTTTTGTTTTACTTTTTCCTTTTCCTACACATCCACTGAATGTATCTAACCTTGAAGAAGTATCAGAGGTTATTGTACAAATGTTTTCTAGAATGAGTTCATTTGAAACAATCCACTTTTTCATTTCTTGCATTTTATGTCAGTAGACTAAGAGGTAGTTTACAATGGAGATTCTCAAATAGGCACCTAAAGGGGTGTTTCTAGAAAATTTTCCAAATATAATACTCAAAATCTACTTGCAATTTTGAGTCTCAATAGTGGCTATGTATGGGGATACATGCCCCTTGTGGGAATGAAAAGAATTTAAATCTTTGGGAGAAGTAGATATCTCCAAGAAAAAATTATCAAAATAGTTATTATTGAAAGAAGGAAACCTATTCTAACAATACAAATGATGGCCCTAGGGCCCTTTAAAGAACCTTCTTACCTCTATCAAAGACCTAATTTTCATTCCTATTTTCTTGAGGTAAGATAAAAGTACCATTGTCATTAGTTTCACCCATCATATTAACAACTTTGGCTAGCTCATTAAGAAAAAAATCAACCTCATCACATTCATAGTTCCTAGAGAAACTAGAAACAACTTACAAAAGGTTCTGACTATGAAATTACAAATCAACATGTTCAAAAATTTTAGAACTAAACTGAAAATCTACCTCATCTATTGATAAAATATATGAAGTAACTGAGAGGGGAGGGGTTAATTAGTTACCACAAAATTCAATTGCAAAAATTAGTCCCTTAGATGTCTTTACTTACTACTGATAATCGGTAAATAGTTCAGCAATAGTGTAACTTGGTAGATCAAATAACTATTAATTATCTAGCATTCATAGTCATTAATATGCTTGCAAAAAATAAATGAACACAAGAGACACCAGATTTAATGTGGAAACCCAATATGGGAAAAACCACCAAGTAACTAGTCACCAATTTTTACTCTTCTGAAGTGAGCCCTATTAGGAGCCAACCCTATTAAAGGTTACAAAACACACTGTTAGGTGTAACCTTGTTAGAGGATTTAATCACCCTGTTAGGAGTGGCCTGGTTAGAGGTCTTGAGAAAAATTCAACTAAACTATCACCTTGTTAGAGGATTTACAAAATGGTTGTTAAACCAACTCTGTTAAGAGATTCTAGATTCACTGTTACAATGATTAGAAATCAATAATGAGGTGACCTGAATGATATGCAAATTATCTTTTGCTGATTACAGATCTCCTTTTTTCTTTACTGGATCCTTACTGATCGAATACAACTTTGTAGCTCCTCTAGGATATCTAATCCTTCATCAGAATTCGCTCAATATTCGCTTATTTTATCCTCATCCATATTTACTCTCACACCAATTCACAACTTGAACATCTATATATATACCTTTCAGATTATCAAGTCGGCTTAAATATAGATTACAATAAAAAATATCATTACATCAGTCGGCCACATGAAACAATTAAACTTAATATCAAAATGGTAAAATACTTTGATGGCTGACCCAGCTCGGTAACCACTGCTCTAGAATAGTTTTCTAGTGTTAACCAAGTGAAGCTTGATAAACACTGCAAACCCTACAAAAATCCGTTGAGACTGAGTGAGCTCGATTAGCACTGACCTTCCTTTGCTGACCATGTGAGCTCGGTAGACATTAACTTTCCTTTGTTAACCTTGGGAGCTCGGTAGACATTAACTTTCCTTTGTTAACCTTGGGAGCTCGGTAGACATTAACTTTCCTTTGTTAACCTTGGGAGCTTGATAGAAATTAACTTTCCTTTGTTAACCTTGGCAGCTCGGTAGACATTAACTTTCCTTTGTTAACCTTGGGAGCTTGGTAGACATTAACTTTCCTTTATTAACCTTGGGAGCTCGGTAGACATTAACTTTCCTTGGTTAACCTTGGGAGCTCAGTAGACATTAACTTTCCTTTGTTAACCTTGGGAGCTCGATAGACATTAACTTTCATTTGTTAACCTTGGAAGCTCAGTAGACACTGTAAATTGCTTTGCAGATCATCTGAGCTTGGTAGACTTTGTCTGATGACTGATATGACATTTGCAAAGACAATACACAATTAACAATTGTATCCAAAAATCTCCCTCTTTAGCATTGATGGAAACACAACATGTCATAGAAAAATGAAATTGAAAACAAGTCTAACAAGTCTTTTCTGTCAAGACAACTTTCTTTATTAGATAGCAAACTCTCCCTCTTTTAGTAATCTCCCTCTGTGGAGGAATTCCATAGAAAATTCTTCCTCTTAAATAAATTTTAGAAAGATATGATAGTTAAACTCTCCCTCTTTGACAACACATGCTAAAGACCACACAACTCAAATGGATTTGAATGTACCTTTAGTACTAATTCATATGCAATATTACCTGATTATGTTGCATCAACTGATAGATCTTCAACTTGGTATGCGTTGATGCATCACTAAAACTTAATTTTAGTGAACTTCAAATAGGGGAGTGACCCTTAACTTACCTCTTAGATACAAGAATGTATCCTTAGGTAATGACTTTGTGAGTATGTCAGCAATTTGTTCCTTTGTATGAACATATTCCAATTTGATCTCCTTGTCTTGCACCAATTATCTGACAAAATGATATTTTGTTGCAATGTGCTTGGTTTTGGAATGCATCACTAGATTCTTAGATATGTTGATTGCACTTGTATTATCACAGAACATAACAACTGGTTCTTTGATTTCTACCTTCATGCCTCCCAACAACTATTTAAACCAAACATTGTTAGAATAGTTTACTATTGTAGGAACATACTCTGCCTCTACTGTAGATTGGGATGTACAATTTTGCTTTTTTCTTGTCCAAGAAACCAACCTCTTTCCAAGAAAGAATGCTCCTCCACTTATACTTTTTCTATCATCAAGGTTTCCTGCCCAATCAGCATCAGTAAACACTTTCAAATCTAGATTACCTCCAAGTTTGTACCACTTTAGTCCCTTTCAAATATCTCATTATTCTTTTGATTGCCATTATGTGATTTTCTCTTTGTTTTTCTGAAAATCTTGCTACAATACCAACTGCAAGGGCAATATCTGGCCTAGTATGAACTACATACTACAACTTTCCAATCATAGATCTATACAATGTTTGATCTACTTCTTTCGATTCATCTTCCTTGGTAAGTTTTAATCCAGTACACATAGGAGTCCCAACTGGTTTACAATCTTCCATACCAAACTTTTTCAATATCTCCTTGATGTATTTTGATTGAGTAATGTAGATACCATTTTTTATTTTGCTGAATTTGAAGGCCAACAAAGAATTTGATTTCACGAAACATACACATTTCAAATTCCTTGTTCATTCGCTTTGAAAATTCTTTGCATAGATCATCATTCCCTATGAAAATAGTATCATCTACAAATATTTCTACCAAAACAATCTTATTATCTGGTCCTTCCTTCATATACAAGCTACTGTTATCATTGGTTCTTTGAAAACCAATCTAAATAAGATAGTTATACAATCTTTCATACTGTTGGAGTTTAAATGGTAATGTTAACAGTACTAAAACTACTAGGCGACAAAAGGCTTAGTACCTAGATATCAGTACATACACAACCTAAAGAATAGCCAATTCTCATTATCACTTGCATATGCAAAGTATTAGGACCCAACTTCAATAAAACCTTAGACGGTTTTCTACTCTTTTGGCTCTGTAAAACCAAGGCGGGTGCACCCGGGGATGGTTCAAAGATGGAATAATTGTATGAGAATTATCCTTAGTTTCATTTTGATTCTCATCTCTAAATCCTTAAACATATAAGTAAATAACTGATAAACACATCCCTTGAACAGATATGGCCAAGAAATCTTCTATAGCTCTGCAGATGTTTTCCAACAACAATGGCTAAATGAAGCTAAAACAATCTAGGCAGGCAAGTGCTGGCCAACTTTGAAAATCTTACAGGAAAGATAAATGAAAATTGATTTTATGATGTATTTTGGAAAAAGCTAGTTATAATATACTTCTCTTTTGGCTGAAATATGCTCGATCAGTGCCTAATCCGTTGGGAATTCAGAGTCAAGTAAATTCTTAGATCTAATTTGTTGCCTTGCAACGAATTTTCATCAGCAATTCTTACCAGAATTTATCATTCAAGAATCCTTATTAACACCCAAGCAACCTCATCACATTTATCAAAGCCTTTACTTAATCCATTGAATTAACAGCAATAACAAATGGATGTACAGTCTTACTAAATTGCAATCAATTGTATAAGCTTTTACTCACACAACATCAAGGTAACTTAGTATTAAAAAGGAGACAAAATTCAGAGAAGAACAGATATGGGGACAGTTCATAACTTGTATTCATTTCCTTTGAAAATGATATATCCTTTACAAAAAACCCAGAAAAACCTTCAGAGAAGAGGCACAGTCCTTTTTTTTATTCATCCATTCTCTCTGAGATTTTGACAAAAAGCATACTATAAATATCTTTCCAAAATGTTTTGGACCAAAAAAGAACTAAGCCCAACACTTAGTGAAAACCAAATTCGGACCCTTCTTTAGCCTTGGGATCTCACTTAAAAAATGTGAGATGCAACAAGCTTCCAGGCTACAGAAGGTGACAGGTGCCCTTCTTTTAAAAAAAAACAAAAAACAAGAATAACAGAAGGTTGATTACAACAGCATTTCTTGGCGGGTCCCTTTCTGTTATGCTTCTTGGTTGTTATGATCTGCTTTCGCAATCATTCTTCATCTTCAGAGTACATACCCATAAGGTCTGCAAGTGATGTATTATCTTCTGTTACATGTAAAATCACTTTAACCTGGGGATTTTCTATGTCATCATTGCTGATTACAAGAGTAACAATTACTCTTACATCTTCCTCGTCATCTTCTCCTGACATCTGTTCACTAAACTGATCTTTCCATCTGTTGAAGGTATCGTCATCTGGCCAATCAAAACTTAGGGTTTCTCTTTGTATCTTTATTAAAGAATTGGCATTTTCTTCTAATTCATCGAATTCTTTTCTTATATCAGCATAATACAGTTGTATTTTTACCAGCTCTTCATTTGTCTTTGCCCAAAACCAATAGCCAGTTTCACTGATGATGTTTGTTATTCTGTTATCAAATAATTCATCCATTTCCTTTTTCCATTTGTCCTTTTCCTTTACTGTATCAACAGATTCTAAGGCACAAGGAAATAGGGTGAATTTCTTAGCAAGATATTTTGAAAAACAGAGTGTCAATTTCCTCTGTAAAGAATCTCTTTTATTTTCAAAATTATCTAATTGATTTAATAAATCAAAAATCCTCTCAACCTGATGGTAAGGCATTTGAACTGTAGATATACAAATAATTGTAACATCATTATTCCTCTGTCTCCACTTCTGTGTAAGAGAATCTAGTCCATTCTTTTCTTTATTTAACTCATTTATGAGGGTTACAACCCTTGTCAACTGGTCATAAAAATTTGACCATTGTATTTTATCCCTCAAGTATGTTACACCCTGCCTCCATTTCTCCTCCTGCTGGTTTCTAAATTCTATCTGCCACTCATGTAATTTGGTTTTTTCTGCTTCAAACTCCTCTGCAGTATAGAATTGAGGTCTTTCAGGGGTGTCAGGTATCTCAATAATAGGGGTTAATCCCACAGATGACTGTGGGGGATATGCAATTCTTAATGTACTGGATTCTCCTATTTTTCTCTTTCCAAGTACCTTTTCTAATTGAGACACCCTATTTTCTAACTCAATTCTCCTTTTTACCTCTTGATTATAGGCTTCTACCACTACTTCATATTTATTATGCATATCCATCATTTCCCTCTCTTCTCTTTCCGCAGTAGCCAGGGCAAATTTAGAATAATCCACATTCATGTGGGCTGCCTGTACATTTGAAGTGTCAGCAACTCTTCTTACAATGATACTCCCTGTCAATCCTGAGTCATCAGGCTGTGATGAAGTAACTCTGGATCCTCTTCTCAGGGACCACATAACAAGGGCAGCTTGATCATTGCTGAATGTTGTACCCAAGAATTCCTCTTTATTTGGATCCTGAAGCCCTAAATTATTTGAAACAGAATTAAAAACTAATGCGTCAGCAATGTCCCAATTGGGCAATAATAAAACATTAGCATTTTTTACCATCTATCTTCCCTCATCAGGGGTTATATTTTGGAACTCTTGAACCATTTGTTCTTTTATTAGACTTTGAATGGAGGCCTCATCCATTTGCGGATGTTCTGCTCTCATATTATTGCACCTTTGCTCAAAAATGTGCATGTTTACTCTCCACGCAAACTGATGGAAAGCCCTAGATCTTACAAAATTGTTATCAAACAAAAAATGCTGACTGGCTTGTTCCAAAATAGGGTCCAATTCCCTTCCTCTGAAATCTGCTGTAGTTAATTCAAAACTTGGTACAGGGGTTTCCTGAGGGTTCCCTTCATCAATCTCTGCTTGTGTAACAAAAATTTCTCCTTGTGACCCCAATTGTTCGAATTGCTCACTGGTGAGTTGTTCTTCCTCAACTCTTATTGGGGTTTGAGAAGGTGAGCCACTTTCATCAGGGGATTCTTCCTCCCTTATTATTCTTCTTCTTTTGGGGAAAGGTTCAGGGGGTCTTTCTTCTAGGACAGTGCTGGAAGATCCAACAATCTATTTTTCTTTATGCACAACGGGCACCTGCTGTCGGACAATAGTATACCCTGTTTTCTTCCGTACCACCAGTGGACCTACTCCAATGTTGGGAGTGAAACCCAACTTTCTCATAATTTCTCTGGCTTTATCTGGAAAAGAATTAATAAAATGCTGTTTCTTCTCATTCATTACCTCCATTATCTCAGAGAAATTGCTCATGAGTTTATGTACTTTGTCTGCATTGTTCGCAGCATTACTAAGAGGACTGAAATTTTTATCAAAACAATTAATGAATTCCAAAATTTTTGAATAGACTCTCCATTTTTCTTTCTTTATTTCTTGCTCATGGAGAGAGTATTCATTTCTTATTATATCTTCTGGAAAATAGAATTCATGCTGGACTGGACGCATCTTGATTCTCAATCTAAGGGCAGAGTTAAAGAAACCTTCTGCATCACAAAAACGAGAGTGAGACACTGCCATTTTGTATTGATCCAAAAATTTATGGAGAAAGACCCATCCTTCTTTAGTTATCACAAATTGGTGGGCTATAGTACAAGTAGGAAAAATTGATCCTGTCCCCCTTTTGTGCAAAAAGGCCTCCTCCACTCCTCCCAACTGCCACAAAAATTCAGCTATCCCTACCTTCAAGGGTACTTGATAGGGTAACACATGGGGTGTTCCTTTGAAACCATAGATCCTGATGACCGTTGAAACTGAATATGGGATAATATCTCCCCAATTATGTGAAACCTTCAGATTGTGGGTTTTGTCCATAGGCCTGATAAGGTGCATCAATGCCTTAGGGATTCTGGGATTGTCACTCAATAAGAGGCACCTTAGTTTGGAGGCAAAGTGCCTATCAAATCTAACGAAGCTAGCATTTTCTGCTTCCCAGGTCATGTCTGCACTCCATAATTGGACTGGTAGTGCTTCCCCTTCTTGTTCTCTATTTAAAACCATTTCCTTACCAAAATAAGTGGCCCCTTTAAAAAGAAACATATGCATCAGTAAGGAATACTGACCCCAAACCTTTTCCACCTTGCCCTGTGCAATCTCCAGCAATCCATGATGGATCTCATTTGCCAAGTAAGATGCAAAATCAAAAATTATTTCCACACCAAAAGAAGAGATTTGGGTGATCATATACATGAAGCTCACCGGAATAAAATCTTCTTCGCCCTCTCCGAAGACTCTGCACAGGGTCCTATATATCTCCACTGCCCTGGCATTAAAACATGATTTCTTGAAGGGCTCTTTAGAAGATGATGTTATGGTTGGGAGGCCTCCAATTTGGCCTATGTAGGCTTTCAGTGCACCCTGTCTAACTACATCCCTCTTGGATATATATTCCTTTTCTAAATCTATCAGATTAATGGGCACATGATACATGGTGAGGGGTCCCAGACTGAATACCTTCCTAATCTCCTCGGGACTGATGGTAACTAAAGCCTCACCATCTACTCTCCTCACTACCTTAGTGGCTTGGTCATAGTTTTTTGCTATGGCTTCAAGCAAGTCAAAATCCATGAACACGCTGGGAACAACAAGCTTCCCAAGATCAAAATTCCAAATGTTGGCATGAGGGGCATATAACTTTCTCTCTGCAAACCATTTCTTGAATAGACTCAAACCAGTCTGAGCGGTTTGAGCATCCCGGACCCAATTACCCTTATCATACAATCCATCAGCTACCCTAAGCCTAGGATTGAGTGAGGTCAACCTCTTAACTTGCACCGTTTCTACAGTGGACTCAGGAAGTAACTCAAGCAAATCATCATGCACATTTCTATCCAGGTAGTTCACTGCTCCTGTAAATCCCTTCTTAGGAGGCATCTTGAGCTATCCTCTTTAAAACTTAAAAGCTCACAAAGATGATGGCAGTTTTACTTACTTGAATTTTGTCTCAATTTTCCTTTGAATTCCTGCAAAATTTCAGCGAACAGATAACTTGACAATTTCTTATCAACCTTGGCACGCTTTTCTTTCAGTAATAGCTTCTGCACAGGAATGGCTTCAAATCTTTTCTCGCGTGAAATGAAACTGATGCAATCTCTCTGTATTATACTCTGTTTTTTCTCACGGACGAAGCTTTCTTGTCTAATTAATACAGAGAGTGGCACTACATTTTTAATTTAAAACTGCGCCGTTGATCTTCAAAGATCCTACGATCATGCGGTACAAAGAGAACAACTAGGAGTTACACTTGCCATGTCAGTCATATTACCCAATGAGAGCTTGCCATGTACATAATTCTTTCTTTTGATGGCGCTTACCTTTAAACCTACTGACGACGGAGAACACGTGTCAGCATGTCGCTACTTCGTTATGCATAAAGAACAAGCACCTTGTCATAACGAGGCGGCGACAACCGTTGATCGGATCAAGAAATGATCGAAAGATACGCTACAGGGCTTCTTAAGAAAGAAGGCGGTGGGCCCATCTCGCTATGTCGCTATAATTATCTTCCTTGCAACTCTTCATAATGAGATAGCGAGCTCCGTTGATTCACTTCAAACTGACGTTCCAGATTTCTTGTACATTTAGTCAGGTAAGCATTAATGAGAATCGGATTTCTGCATAGCTAGCACATGTCAAATTTTATCAGTCACCTGTCATTACACGTCATCAAAGATCTTGCCGATCTTTTACCATTTCACGGGGCCTCGCTAACTCGCTAACGGTGAAGCACCTTAACTTTCCGATAGCGAGGTAGCGAGCTTCGGCACTTTAAAGGATTCCGTGCCGAAAAAAGCAAGGGGGTACCCAGTAACTACTCCCGTTAATTAAAACTGATTCTGACAACAGTATTCATGACAGGTCATGCCACCTGGTGTAATTATGATACAAGCGAGATGCAATGTCATCATTTTAAGATTTTCACGTGGCCTCGCTACTTCGCTAACGGTGAAGCACCTTAACTTTCCGATAGCGAAATGGCGGAACTTTCGGAAAAAATCAACATTCCGGCTCTGATGTCAGATATTCTAGTGGGTCCTTCTTCCCCTTTTTATGGCAAATTGCAAAGTATACCTACACAATAAAGTAATTAATAAGCAAATCTTCGATTGCCGCACATTCATTTCATGGTCCCACCGCTTAAAAACTCGACACTCGCTATCTCGCTATACTTAATGAGCATGCAACTTTCAATAGCGAGATAACGCCAGCGGTAGATCTAATCAGATCTGACGGTTGGGACAAACAGTAAGAAAGGTAACCCGGGAGAAAGGACAAGGAATAAGGAAGCATATTCGCTTCTTTTGAATTTTGAAAATTTTCGCGCCCAACCATTTATAAATAGAGATGAATGTAAGGCTTACAAGGCGAATATTTCTCAAAGATGTTTTATCCAAAACCTTATACTTCATTTAGACATAGATCATCTGACCTTTCTATGGTTTAACTGAAAAAAATTTACTGCAGAAAAAGTCAGACCAACACATACCATGCTCTAGGGGCTTGTTTCAGACCATACAATGCCTTGTGTAATTTGTACACCATGTTCTTCTTATCTGGATCAACAAAACCTTTAGGTTGTTCAATGTAAACCTCCTCATCTAGTATACCATTGAGAAATGCTGACTTGACATCCATCTAATAAACTTTGAATCCTTTGTGTGCAGCATATGCTAGTAAGGTTTTGACTCCTTCAAATCTTGCAACAGGAGCAAAGGTTTCTCCATAGTCTATTCCTTCTTCTGGAGCATAACCTTTGCATACTAGCCTTTCTTTTTTTCTTGATACCTTACCATCTTCATCCAACTTGTTTCTGAATACCCACTTAGTTCCAATCACATTTTTATCTTTAGGCCTAGGTACAAGAGTCCATGTCTTGTTTTTCTCTATCTGTTATATCTCTTCATTCATAGCCTCAATCCAACTATTATTTCCCAATGCATCATTAATATTTCTAGGTTCAAAATCAGCAAGTAAACAAGTACCTTTCAACTTGCTTCTTCTCATGGTTCCTTTAGATTTGTCTCCAATAATCTGATCTGCTGAATGATGTCTCCTAACATATTTTTCTAATACAGGTTCCTTGCCTTTTGAAAGAATTTCATTGTTATCCTCTGGTACTTCAATTTTAGGTTCTGGTTGTTCTAGCTCGGTAGATATTGGCTCGAGTCCTTTAGACTTGATAGACACTTGCTTGGTAGCATCTAAATGTAACTCGGGTTGTTGTAGCTCAGTTTGAACTACTTCTAACTCAGTTATTGATGACTCAAGAGTAGAAGATTCCTGATTGACTGGTACTATATTAGGTTCAGTGAAAACAAAACTTTTATAATCGTCGGGTTCTTTTTTGCTTTCTTCTTCAGTCCTTTCTGCAAACTCATCAACTTCCACAAGTAGACAAGTTCAAACATCTATATGCCTTACTTTTGCAAGAGTATCCCAAAAATATTTCTTCATCACCTTTTACATCAAATTTTCCTTTTCTAGATTCTTTCAAAATGTAACATTTACTTCCAAATACTTTTAGATAACTTACATTAGGTTTATAGCCATACTATAGCTCATAGAGAGTTTTGAATGAGTCCTTTTTAAGCTATACTCGATTCAAGGTATGAACTGCAGTGCTGATAGCTTCCTTCCAGTATTTGACAACAATGTTCTTTTCAATCATTAAGGTTCTTGCATAATCCATAATAGATATGTTCCTCCTTTTAGCTATTCTATTTTGTTCAGGAGTTCTAGGGGCTGATACCTGTCTTTTGATTCCTCTTTCAATGCAAAATTTATTGAACTCATGTGAAATGAATTCTCCTCCTCTGTCTAACCTCAAGCATTTCAATCTTTTTCCTGTTTCCTTTTCTACTCTGGCCAAATACCATTTGAATTTCTCAAATGCTTCTGATTTGTTCCTTAGATACATTATAGTCATCATTCTTGTGTAATCATCAACAAAAAGAATGAAGAACTTTTCTCCAGTATAGCTTTCAATTCCAATGGGTCCACATAAATCAGTATACACAATTTCTAATATATCTTCAGACTGATAGTTTTTACTTTTAAAACTAGTCTTTCCCATTTTACCAATCTGACAATTCTTGCATAAATCGACCTTAGGTTTCTTTATGTTAGGAATGCCTCTCACTTTCTTGAATTTTCTTATCTTTACCAATTTATCAAAATTTACATGACACAATATTTTATGCCATAACCAACTTTCTTCAATTTGAGCAATAAAACATGAACATTCACCAAGTTCAAGATAAAATAAGTTACCTTTTTTTTATTACTTGATCCAATCAGTTTTCCTTTGCCATCCAGCAGTCTTGCTTTTCCATGCATGAATTCTACTTTGAATCCATTATTGAGTAGCTATGCCACACTCAACAAATTATGCTTTAGTCCTTCTACCCAATAGCCATTATCACATATAAGTTCTTTGGTTAGAGAGATTCTTCCTCTTCCTTTTATACGGCAAGGTTCATTCTTACAAAATCTTACACTGCCACCATCATAGCCTTAAAAGTATTCAAACTTAGTTTTATCACCAGTCATGTGATGAGAACAACCACTATCTCTGATCCATGTATCATTTTTTCCCATATGAGAAATGAGTGCCATTTCTTCATCATTATTAGACTCATCTTTCACAGCGATGTAGACAATTTCATCTTCTTCTTCATCATTAGAATCTTTAGCCATAAAACATGTTTTCTTATCTTTATCCTTGAATGATTTGAAGTCTTTCTTGCCATTGCACTTGTAACCTTTCTTGTCATCTTTGTTCTGCTTGTTTGGTCACCTAGTAGCTATATGACCGACTTCTTCACATGAAAAATAGATTAGAGGAACTTTACCTTTATATTTTCCTCTACCTCTAGAATACTTCCTTACTAGTAGAGCTTCAATCACCTCAAGATCATTGTTTGAACTTTGGTCTGATTCATCTTCACTTTCTGACTGAGATTCCTTTTTCTTTTACTTTTCTCCTTGAGTGAAAGCTTGGCTTCAAATGCTGACTCAATGTTTTTGGAAGCTAGAACATAATTATCAAAGTTGTCTAGTTCAAATGCAGTTAATATTCTAACTATGGCCTCTAGATTTATCTTATGATTTGCTTCAACTCTGATTGCATAGATGGGAAGTAGAGTTCTAAGAACTTTACTTATAACTGTCTCTTCCTTGATATCTCCTCCAGATGCTTTGATTGCACTGACACATGCTTTGACTCTTTCAACATATTTTGCAATGTTTTAATACTCTCTCATCCTCATTTGATCAAATTGTCCTCTCAAACTTTCTGCTTTGGCTCTTCTTACATTATCATCTCCTCCATAGATTTCTTTTAGCTTTTCCCACATTTCAAAAGTAGATTTTTAGTCTTTGATGGCATCAATTTTTTCATAACTTAGAGTAGATGCTATATCTATCATCATAATATTGTGGGTCTTATTTTCAACAATATCATTGACAGATAGTGTACCAGCTGGTTCTGCATATTTTCCATCAAGGTATTTTAGTCCTGTATCTCCAATAGAAGCTAGATGAAGTCTCATCAACCCTTTCCATGCTGAGAAGTTGTCCCTATTAAGTCTTGGAATTTCCCTCTTATAAGACATCCTGATCTTTGGCTTAGATCCTTGAAATCTTGTCTCGCAAGAACCAAAAGCTCTAATACCAAT
The DNA here is from genome assembly GCA_028749045.1 of Cupressus sempervirens. NCBI lineage: Eukaryota > Viridiplantae > Streptophyta > Pinopsida > Cupressales > Cupressaceae > Cupressus > Cupressus sempervirens. The sequence continues at coordinate 140,518,388 of CM053788.1, read as the reverse complement.
TGTTGAAAAATAGATGAAGTAACTGAGAGGGGAGGGGTGAATTAGTTACCACAAAATTCAATTCCAAAAATTAATTCCTTAGATGTCTTTACTTACTGTTGATAATTGGTAAACAGTGCAGGAATATTGTAACTCGGTAGATTAACTAATTACTGATTATCTAGCATTCATAGTCATTAATATGCTTGCAAAAAATAAATGAACACAAGAGACACCAGATTTAACATGGAAACCCAATATGGGAAAAACCACCAAGTAACTAGTCACCAATTTTCACTTTTCTAAAGTGAGCCCTGTTAGGAGCCAACCCTGTTAAAGGTTACAAAACACACTGTTAGGTGTGACCTTGTTAGAGGATTTAATCACCCTATTAGGAGTGGCCTGGTTAGAGGTCTTGAGAACAATTCAACTGAACCGTCACCTTGTTAGAGGATTTACAAAATGGTTGTTAAACCAACTCTATTAAGAGATTCTAGATTCACTATTACAATGATTAGAAAGCAACAATGAGGTGACCTGAATGATATGAAACTTACCTTTTTCTGATTACAGATCTCTTTTCTGCTTTACTGGATCCTCACTGATTGAATACAACTTTACATCTCCTTTAGGATATCTAATCCTTCATTAGAATTCACTCAATATTCGCTTATTTTATCCTCATCTATATTTACTCTCACACCAATTCACAACTTGAACATCTATATATATACCTTTTAGATTATCAAGTTGGCTTAAATATAGGTTACAATTAAAAAAAATCATTACATCAATCGGCCGCATGAAACAATTATACTTCATATCAAAATAGTAAAATCTTTTGCTGGCCAACCTAGCTCGGTAACCACTGCTCCAGAATGATTTTCTAGTGTTAACCAAGTGAAGCTCGGTAAACATTGCAAACCCTACAAAAATCCTTTGGAGACCGAGTGAGCTTGGTTAGCACTAACCTTCCTTTACTGACCATGTGAGCTCGGTAGGCATTAACTTTCCTTTGTTAACCTTGGGAGCTCGGTAGACATTAACTTTCCTTTGTTAACCTTGGGAGCTTGATAGACATTAACTTTCCTTTGTTAACCTTGGGAGCTTGATAGACATTAACTTTCCTTTATTAATCTTGGTAGCTTGGTAGACATTAACTTTCTTTTGTTAACCTTGGGAGCTCGATAGACATTAACTTTCCTTTGTTAACCTTGGCAGCTCGGTAGACATTATCTTTCCTTTGTTAACCTTGGGAGCTCGATAGACATTAAATTTCCTTTGTTAACCTTGGGAGCTCGGTAGACATTAACTTTCCTTTGTTAACCTTGGGAGCTCAGTAGACATTAACTTTATTTTGTTAACCTTGGAAACTTGGTAGACACTATAAATTGCTTTGCAGATCACCTGAGCTCAATAGACTCTATCTGATGACTGATATGGTATTTGTGTAATTGCATATAAATTATACAGTTCTAGTAGATTGAATAGTGTACCTTGTGAAGTTATGGATTTGGCCATCAAGGTTGTAAAGAAAAACCTTGAACTTGATCTGTCTAAAGTATTGCTGAAACAATTGAATAAAAATATGGATAGTATAAGGACTTCAAAGAATAACCCTTGTAAATTTGGTTCTTTGTTGATCTATTTATTTCTCTACATTCAAAAATTCTTTCCATCTAAAGGAACTGTCATATGGCAAAAAGACATTCCAATTTTGTATCAGATAAATGAGTTTTTAGTAGAGATGGATGAAAATTTTGATAGCATCATGGACAATTACTTTGAAGATTTCAAGGAGAGAATGAATAACATGTTCCTAATTCTACCAAAGTTAGTTTAAGATTACAAAGATGATGTATGCTTCATGGTTGACTATGATAAGGTGTACATCCAGATAGTCAAACCCCGAGTTGCATGGGTAAAACCTCTTCCATATGAGGTAAATATTGATGAAGCCAAAGACATCATAGAAGCACTGGTAAATGAGCCAGTAGACCCAAGGCAACAAATTCTTGGAACCTATGATGAAGTAAAGGCCAGAATTGAGCTTGAAATGAAGCTACCATAGGCCATAAACAAAGGTAAGAGGAAGATATCAAAATTGAAAACTGCATCTAGCCCTCTTATGCTAATAGAAGAAAAGGGTGAGGACAAAGGAGAAGATGATGAAGAAGAAGGAGAAGAAAATGAAGAAGAACAAGAAACTAGAGAAGATCCTCTGAAAAAGAAAGGTAAGGTAATAATTTCCAAACCTAAGAAGAAGCCTACTATAGTATTCACAAGAAGAACCAAAAAAGGTAAGTAGGAATCCATACTAGTCAGGCCTGCACCCACATTTGAGGAAAGGCTTAAACAATTGGAAGAAGGATCAGGCATCACAAATTTCAAGGCATTAAAATTTGAAACTAGAACAGATGCTGAGAAGATGTAGATAGAGGAACTGGTACTCAGAAAGATGGGTAAATAGAAATACTCCCCAGACCAGCTTGCCTCCCAAATCTCAAAAGAACTATTGGATTGATTGCAACCGAGATGGGAATCAGCCACCCAAACGATAAAAGACATCTATGAGAAATCCCTAAAGAATCTTCAACCAAGTCTTACTGGAGTACAAGTAAAGATTGCAATGAAAAACCATGAAGGTAAAATGATGATCAAACTTCACACATGTTTAATTTTGATCAAAGACATTGGGCATGTTGTAAATGATGCTACAAACATGTTGAAAAACATCTATCATCTGCATAAGCCTAGTGAAGACCTAGTGGAAATCAAGGGTGATGACAGTAGTGACAGTGAGGATACTGATGGCACTCCATCCATCATAGTTTCACCAAGTGAGCTACATGCATTAATGGGAGAAGACAAGGAGGAAAAAGTTGAAGAGGAAGATAAGGAGGAAGATGATCCAATAAAAATTGTAGCAGCAGTGATTGCATCCCTTCCTCCCTCTCCACCAAAAACTATTTCATCCACCAAGGAGATAGCTTCTACAAGTGAGATTGTGAGCACAATTGGCACATCAATTGTTCAATCTTCACTAGCCTCCTAATAGCTCCAGGTATCTAAGATAGATATGCCAAGCACTTCATCTACTGAGCTGATTGTTACTTCTTGAGCTACCGAGCCAACCTCCTCAACCCTATCATCTTCAGTCGATATAGTAGTAAGTTCCACAATTTTGTCAATTCCATCTTGTACTACAATTTTGTTAGCACTATCTGCATCTACTTCAAATCCAGTTAGATCAGATACTGCACTACCAAGTGTACCATCATTTTTGGGAAGTATTCCAATTTTTGGTAAATACTACTATTGGCACTCAATCCTCAAGTATCCTAGTTTTCACTGTTATTCCTTCCATCTCCACTATTGTGTCCACTCCCAAGGTCAAACCAGTCATCAAAAAACCCAAACAAAAGCAACGATTAAGAATTCTACTCACTGGAAAAGAAATTCCTAAAGATATTGACTTAGACACAGAGATAGTGATTCCAAAAATTGACTATGAAAATGCTACCATTAAAGAAATGAGGTATGCTAGTCAACTAATAGACATGAAGGCTACGCAAAAGTAGTTAAGTTCTAAAAGGGATAAGGAGTATAGAATAATTAAGAATGTTAGGAATATAATTACAAAATCTATAGGTGTTGAAGTAGATTCTACTCAACACATTTTGATTCAGTTAGAAGAGGCTGTAAATAAATTCAATGAGGACACCTCTGGTCAAGAAAAATTGATTGAAAAGGTTGAAAGAAAATTTGATAATAAGGTGCTTGAGCACATTGCAATAAAATAGGTAGAATTGTCCACAATTTTGGTCAATCTTGAAAATTATTTTAATAATGTAACTTCACTTTTTTCCAAACTTTTTGATGTTACCGAGTACACCAAGGAGATCAAAGAAAAATTGAATAAAATTGATGAGGATATGAAGGTCAGTGCCCAAATGCTGCAACTTGACCCCAATTCAAGTTCATCCCATTATCTCAGAATCAGATTTTTGTTAGAAAAGTAGGCAGAATTGTTGAGAGGGGAAGCAAAGATCATATCTACATTGATTGACATTCAGAATATGATTCTTCATGTCATGGACATAATGCAGAAACACATTGCATACTCCAAAATATTGATCCATAACTTTTTAGTTGTAGATCATGTGATTGAACTTTTAGTTGAAGTTCAGATAGCACTCTCCACCTACAAAATTTTGCAGCAAAATTGGGATAAGACTTTGGCCCTTATTCTCAAGGTACATTCTGAGTTTATCTCTCATTTTGGTGTTTCTATGTAAATACATATTGTTTACTTTGGCATTATTGTCAAAAAGGGAGAGATAGAGTACCAAAGAAGAGATGGAGACATATGTAAGTAAGGAAGCCATGTGTAAAGATAGAGATATTTGCAAATACTATGTGCATATTGTATGGGGGAGATATATGCAAATCAGGATGTTAAATTTTGCACATAAGCTTTGGCTCATAAGTGTTTTTGTCACTAATGCCAAAGGGGGAGATTGTTGGAATTATGATATATTGGTCATTAGTGTAAACACTTATTTGATTCTAAATGCTTACCAAGCTCATCACTTAGTCTACAGTGTATACGAAGCATTCAGTGGTTACCTTATAAGTTTAGTAGGTAAACAGTTCTCACCGAGCACTCCAGAGGATACCGAGTGAATGGGCAGTTCAACAGTGTTCACCGAGCAAAGCAAGGTAAATGAAGAACTCAATTTTCATCAAGAACAAAAAGGTAAATAAAGGACTTTGTGTTCACCGAGCACAGCAAGGTAAATGAAGAAGTTAGCTTCTACAGAGTGACACTATACCTATCGAGTCACCAATGGTTACCGAGTTCCAAGAAGTATTGTGTGGCTAGTACAAACCAAGCCTCTACTTCTACTGAGTGCATGATGATGCTGAGTAATGTAGTAGATGCTGAGTATCAAAAAGTCACCGAGTCAGCTTAAGGAACCCGAGTTTTCTACTATCTGGCTGACTCAATAATGTTTTGTTCACTTATGTTTTGGCCGACCTTGTAATTGTAAATATTGGAATGGTATATATGTAATGTATGATATCATTTGTAATATGGTATGATGTATAAAAGAGAATGATGTTCACATGTGAAGAAGGTATTGATATATTTTGAGAAAAGTGAAAGCGAATCAGCAGCAAAATAAAGGGGAATACAACAAGGTCAACATAGGAGTAGAAAAAGTTATATCTATCACATCAGGTGATCAATGCAACAAGGATCTTATCAGAAAATAGTTGTAAGCAGATCCACTACTTCATCCTAACAAGGGAATCAGTTCATAAATCCTTGAACCAGGTGGACCTAATAGTCTTTTTGTAAATCTTCTAACAGAGTGCATACTTCACTGTATGTTTGTAAATCCTCTAACAAGGTGGATCTAGCAGTCCTACTTTCTCCTAACAAGGTAGATCCCCAGAAGTGATCATTGTAAGCCTTAATAGGCCAACTTTATATTTCAATATTGAATTTTTGTGGGCATCATCCCCACCCCAGTTTTACTTTCTATTTGGAAGGTTTCTGGGTCATCAAATCTCTGTGTACATGTGCAATGAATGTTTGTTCCTTGAGTTATGCAGTAGTTTAGATGAATGAATGGTGAATGGTTAAAATATTGAATTGTTTAAAAGTTTTATTAGTTACTGATTCACCTCTCCCCTCTTAGTAACCTATCTTATCCTAAATATTTCCAACAAAAAATTATCAAAGTAGTTATTATTGAAAGAAGGAAACCTATTCTAATAATACAAATGATGGCCCGAGGGCCCTTTAAAGAACCTTATTACCTCTATCGAAGACCTAATCTTCATTCCTATTATTCTTGAGGTAAGATAAAAGTACCATTGTCATTAGTTTCACCCATCATATTAACAACTTTGGCTAGCTCATTAAGAAAAAAATCAACTTCATCACATTCATAGTTCCTAGAGAAACTAGAAACAACTTACAAAAAGTTCTAACTATGAAAGTACAAATCAGCATGTTCAAAAATGTTAGAACTAAACTGAAAATCTACCTCATCATGAAGTTCATGCATGCTATCAAGTAGAAACACAAAGGATTCACATTAAACTTGATCCAAAGAGTTATATATATCATGAACTTGCAACTCACCTTGTGTATCTAGTTGTGAAGAATATATCAAATCTGATTCAACTCCACTCACCATGCTATTACTCATTCAATTAGATTTGTTACACACTAAAAATTCTTCACACTCAAATAATGGACTAGTTTCCAAGTTAAAAGAATTGCTATGAAATTTTGAGTACATATAGGGCTAATTAGTAACATTATCATCATCAAAAACTTCGTTAGAGGAATCCTTGAATGCATCAAATCCATCATGATGGGACTCATCAGCATAGGAAGAAAACTCAAAATATGAAGCATAATCATTAACACTATCCTCTTCATCACGTGAACAATCAAATTTTATCATATGTTAATGTTTCTTGCTATCACATACTTCCTCTAAATCTAATAAAGAATAACTTAACCCTTCATCACTTTAAAGATTCTTAGCTAAAGAAGTATCTTCATCGTATGCTAAATCAAAACCATAAGATGTAGGAGACATTCCAATGAAATCTATAGTATTCAAATCCAATTTAACATCATTTATGATAACAACTTGTACACATATATCAAATGCATCTTAATCATTTAAAACCTCATTGACATTTGTAGTTTCATCCTCACAAACAAAGTGTTGAAATGAAGAAATAGGGGATCTAGGATATGCATAAAAACTAGGATATGCTAGTAAATAAAAACCTAGGTGATATTTGGATAAATAATTTTTGAGCTCATTCTCTAATAGATTTTAAAATTCTTCCTACTTAGTAAGGCTTCACCATTAGTCACTTCATTTTCTCCTTCATAGCTACAAGGATGACTTGACTGAATTGAAACATTTACAATAGAAGACTAATTAGTATCAAAACTTGAAAAAATAATGGCACCTTTACCACATACTTCTTCTTCTTTATTTGAGATTACATTTGAAACCTCATCAAACTCATACTCATCACAAAAAGCATCGCATCCACTACTCCTACATCCCTCGCTTTCTTCATACATGATACCATGAGATTAATCTTTAGCCACATATCCATCTTCCTTATGTTGATTGCTTTCATCTAATTTATCAGATCTAGAATCTTCTTTTTTATAATCATAAGAAAAATTATTAGCATCAATGGATTCATCACATTCACTATCAGAAGATCCAAAATAATATCCATTCTCACAGAAAAAAATCTCTATCTTTTTGATAGACTCTTCAATATGTTTAGCACTTCCTAACCTTAAGTGTGTTGACCAACTAATTGAATTAAGTATCAAGGCATCTAGAAACACAACTAGCCATGATAGTGTAGACAATTAAAATTGTCCAATTGAGCACAAATGCCCTTATCTTGACCAATTAAATAGATATTTATTATTTATTTAATTTTAACCTTATCCTACCTTTAATTAAATAAATTTACATTTTTCTAATCCTGCCCTATTCCCCCTCATCCCACTTCCATCTTAATCCTTCACTTTGATTAAGTAAATGACTTATTATACTTAGTGAAACCCTTTTAGGTCCGCTTGGAATTAAATATTATATTTAATTCTATTTGAGCACATGGCTTCTAAATTTAAGCTTCACCTAACCTCACTTTCCTAACCTAACCCATTCTTCTAACCTAGGTCAATCTACTTATCCACTATTTAATCCTAGTTTTCCATCTAATTATATCCTTAATCATTTGCACAATCCTAATTAAGGGATTAACAAACCCTAGTCACATGTGACATGTGACTCTTACACACTTACACACTTGTCCCCCTTCATGTGAACCAAAGTTTCTCACATGTGTGGGAAAACCTTAAGCTTCCAACCTCTTACACATACCATTGACCATCACATCAAAGGTTGTTCATAAAGTGTGAGCATCTTTCCCCCTTTTAATGGTAAAAACCCTAATTCACATAGAGTCCACTTGGCCTCAACCTCATGGACACCCTATTGATCCCAAGGAATCTCATTCCTTAATCTCATTTTGAATCTCAACCATCTATTTCATCCCATTTCCTATAAAAGAAGAACCCTTTCCTCATTTCTAGAATCAATCTTCAATCCATGGTTATGCTATAGTATTTGTGAGCAACCACATTCCAAAAATAACATCATCAACACTTAGTGATTTTAGGAGGCTTGCATTAGTGTTGTTTTGATTAGTTTAAACTCTTGTTGATTTCATGTCAACACTATTTGCATGTTTACTTCCATATTTTGAGGTGTATGTAATGATGTAGAAAGCAATATAGTTTTTTATGCTTCTTCTTTGTAGCATTTTACATACTACATTTTGGCACGTGTGGTGGGACCCACTTCACAGGTTAAAACTAATTTTCTAATGTATTTTTTAGTGTCTTTTGTGAGTTTGAACTTGTAGGTTGAAGGCTTGCACTTGGAGATCAAGTTTCTGAAGGAGCCTCAAATTGAGTCAATAAGCTCAACATTGTGTACAAAGCACTCAAGAGGAGACTTTTGACATATCATTCTCTATAATTTTTTCATTTTTCTATTATCAAATTATAGGAGTGTATATACATTAATATTTCTTTGCTTATGGAAAAATAGAAGAGTAAAAAAGAAGAAAAATCTTTCACTTTCTCTTTTTCCAAGTCATTTGTTTGCATCTTTTTTTATTTAAAAAAATGATATATATTATATATAAGTTTATATATATGATATATATAAGTTTTTGAGTTACAAAAAATATATTTAAGAGATTATTTTTAAAATTAATAAAAAAAGAGTTTAAAAATAAATTTTTCCATAGTTAGCTTTCATTTTTTGAGATTGTGTTGAAGCTAATCAAGTTGTTTATTGCAGCATTGCAGATGAGATAATTTTAGAAACACCTAGCCATGTTTTCTTGTAGGTTTCTTAATGTTTTATTCCTCTTGGAAAATGAACTTTAATGCTTTAATCATTTTTCATTGGAATGTATGCTACAACTAATATCAAAATCCAAACGAACTCTCAAATGCATTTAAAAGTAACTTTATGCACATAATCTTGAATATCCTAAAGAGTATTTACACACATTGGAATAGATGTTCAAATGCAATCTTGAATACCATAAGGAAATTGATGTTTTCATTGAAATGGGTGCTTAGATAGCAAAAAAACACTCTTGAATGCTTAAATATCAAAGAAGAATGAGATGAAATATTTTAATTTGGGATTATAAATTTTTCATACAATATTGAATGGCCTAAAGGAATTTTTTCTATTCCTATTGAATTTATTATGTTTATGATGCTCAATTTACTTATGTTGGTGAACCCTCTATTTATTATGTTGATGGCATTGTCAAGTTGGAAATAACATTGTATGTTATAAACACAAGTGTCTTTGAGAATAGATAGAAAATATAAAGCTCCATTGGGAAAGAACAAATGTCTTTTAAGTCCACGACCACTTACGTATTCACTCATCTCACACCTTTGGGTGATCTTTAAGTGCACAAGAAATAAGTGGCCTTGTTTTACACTTTTTAGGAGGCCTACTTGGGGATTTCATCACCCCTTGAGAAGACCTCAATTCTAGCATTCTGGTAGAGTATAAATATTGAGAGGTGAACCAAAAGATGCCTCTCTTGGAAGTAAAATCTTGTCACTCTTGGCTAAGCCCCAAAGGACTATATACCTTTGGGAAGTGAAGGTGGATATTTGGGATATTTTCTCCTCCTAACTATGTGGCATTATTTTCTTTCATCTACATGTTTGGGCCTCACATACCTTGTGTATATTGACGACACCCCTAGTTGAGCTTGTATATCCTTGTCAAAACCTCATAGGATTGTTGGTGTGTTTAATGTTCTTGAGTGTTTGAAACCCTCCCCATTTGAAGAGGACACACCATCTAAAATTTTCTTATATATATTTCATTGTATGTTTTTGCATATTATGTTTCAAAAAACCCAAAAACATCATAAGAGTTCAAAAATTTAAAAAAAATCAAAATCAACAAAAACACATGTTTTTTTAAGTCCTCTTAGTCAAGTTGCCCACATCAATTCCAAATCACCTCTTCTATCCATCAAATTCATCACCATCATGCATCTCTTGTCTTAATCATCTCTATTTGTCCAAATCATTTCCTCATCTTTCTAATCATTCAATCAAATTCCTAATCTTCATTCTAGTCATGATTCATAATCCACATCAAGATCCAATTTCCTTAGCCAATCTCATTGTTCATCCTTAATTAAATCTTTGAAATTGTCATCCTTTTAATCCAATCCCTTGTCAAATTCATTCATTTCTAATCAATTCCTAATTCAATCTATTTACATCTTCATCCAAAACCAATCTTTCTAATTTCATCGATTCAAATCTTATTCTAATTCATTTTTCATAAAATCATCTACTTTGAACATAGGAGCACCATCATAAACCTTGGACTTTAATCCTATCTATCTTGATTGACTCAAATAAATATCATCAATCATCTTTTTCCTTCATCAAGATTCAATCCAATCTTTAGGTAGAAAGATCTTTCCAAAGTGTGATATTAGACCTTCATCCTTAAGAAAACTTGTCATAGTTGCACTCTCTCACTTGGGATCATTTTTCCATCACCAAGTATTGAGTCATCTATTTTGTATCCTATTCTGACTTGGGATCATTTTTACATCTCCAAGTGGAAGATGATATCATCATTAAAATCCAACATCCACTTATTTGCAATATCATAAGGTCTTTATCTACATAATGTTATCTCAAACCTCCATCTCATATCAAATCAAATCAAATCCAATCCAAATCAAATTAAAACAAGTCCAAAATTTCTCCTAGTCCTAAGTTCATATTTCATTTCTCATCAAATATCTCACCACTCCCCATCAAAGTTCCATCAACACAAATTGGCTTAACCAAATGGTTGAAGATCTTCAAAGGCAATATGGAGTGATATCTCCCATTCAACCCACATACCAAATCAATCCTCAAAATTACATGTCCAATCCTAATCCATGTCAAATTCATTATTCTTCTACCTTTGACAAGGGAGATCCACCTCATTATCATTTAGCCACATATAATTCTAGTCATAGCCTACATAATTCCTCAAACAAAAATTCCATTGCCAAATAAATTGAGGAACTCAAGAATTCTATCTTGAGCCTAGCAAATCAAACACGAAATTCTACCTTCCACAATATGTTTCCTCTTCCCCCACATTTCCAAGTCCATAATCCTCATGTCTTATCCACCCCAAATCCTCCATGTAATTCCCCATTGTTTGAGCTTAATGTCCAAAATCATCATCCCAATCCCCTACCTAGCTCTCAACCACCACAAAATCCTAATCTTCCAAAATCAACATCATCACCACCTTGTAATATGTAAGCCTTTTTACCAAAATGATTGGTAGAAAGATTGTCTAAATACAAAACTAAAAATAAAGTGATCCAATCACCCAAATTCATACAACCAATGCCATGTCCAAACATTGTTACAAAGCATGACATTATGGATTCCTCCTCTTCTTTAGATCCAAGAAATTCACCATCCCATAATACCCCTATCCCTCAAAATCTATTTATCCCTCTTAATCCATCTCATGATTTCCTTTCTAATCAAGATCAAGACATTACCTCTATCTCATCAATTACTAATTCCCCTCCATCTCATGAGTTAGCATTCATTGATCCTCCACTTCATCAAGATTTTCCTTCCACCTGATCCATTATGATTCCTCCATGTCAAAATCAAATTACTCCATCTCATGGTTCCATTCCCTCCACTCCATTATATGATTCTATTCCATCTCATGATCCAATCATTCCTTCCATTCCACCACATGATGTTCTTATAAGTCAAGATCAAAGTATCCCTTCATTTTCATTGAATGGTCCCAATCCATCTGAAGATCCTATTATCTCTCATAATCCCCCTCATGATCCTAATCCTCCACATGTACTTATAACATCTATTCAATCCACTTATGAACCCCCTATACATGGACTCACATCTTTTATTTAAAATAGTAAGTATCCTATTGAAGAAATAATGTCTAAAGATGTTGATATACCTTCCACTCCTTCCAAATCCAAGATTCCTCCATCCAAACCTAAATGTTCCCATCATACATATTCCAAGTCCATTTTGGGACCTCATATACATAATCTACTTCCTTCCTCATTTCCATCCATTTTGAGTCCTTATGTTTCAAAGCCAGACCCTTCATCCCTTCCATTCATTTTGGGTCCTTACATTTATCCATTCACCATATCCAATTCTTCCACTTCATCTCCTCATGATCCCAGTAAAGATCAACAAATGCACACATCCTTTAATTCCTTCTAATGCTCACCCTCCATAATTTCATCCATAAGGTCTCCATACCATTTATCTTCGCACTTGTACCATGGCTAATGGAAGCAAATTGGATGCCAAAGATAAAGTGAATGAAGCCAAAAATCTACAAAAATCCAAGGATCAACATGTCACCTCTAAAAGACATGCTAAATAAAATTAAAAAATGATCCAAAGGAAAGAAAAAATTAGAAGGCCACAAAGGTTGAAAATAAAAAATGCAAAAATTATGTTGATTCTGAAGCTTCTTAATGAAGCAATAATTCTAAAAAGAAAGTTCAAAATGACATCCAATTTTCCTTCATCCATAAATCCTCAAAACTTTCATATACCAAGTCTATTTTGGTTCCTTATGTCACAAAATCAACCATCCTAAATCCATCATCTCCTTTATCCATTTTGGGTCCCTATATCCCAAAATTCAAACTTTCTCCTACATATCCTTTGAAATTTTCTTGTTTCCACCACCCTTCAAGGTGTGTGCCAATGAAAATATTCCCACCTCCTTCATCCACTCATTAAAAATTATTCCAACCTAGCATCCATCAACCATGTCTTCCTCCCAACCACTCCACCCCCTTAATCAAAAAATTTTCATAAGTCCTTGACCTCCATTTACCAATCCTTTCATCCTTCTTTTCACCATCTATGACAAAATAGTAAAAGTTCCTTTTAAATGACAAAGAAAGAGATAAATATCAAGGGATACCATCCATCTATCTATATTCTTGAGTCCTCCCTTTGTATCCAGTGTCTTCTAATTCCACTTATCCATCCATTCACTTATCCTCTTCCAATTGCACTCTACATTGGTGGAAATCCCCATCCATACTACATTGCCTCAATATCTTCCATGTTTCCATCTATAGTTCATCATCCTTTTCCATCTTTGATCTTGATAATCATTTTCATTTTCATCCATCCATGCTCACTTAGCATATTCCTTGTGCATTATCCACACATTATCCTACATACTCCCACCATCTATTCACATATTTGATCTTGAAGTCCTATCAATGTCTTGCATCCTATAGTCCTTGGCACTTTCCTTTCCTCCATCCATACTCTGACATTCTTTCTTCCTTCTTTCATATGTCCTTGGCCTTGGTTATCACATGCATTTCATCCATTTCACATTCCATATTTCATCCAATCCTCCATTTCATTATTCCTATCATAATCACTTCCTCTACATCATTACCTTTGCCCATCCATCTTCCATTTTCATACCTATGCTTGTGATCAAAACTAGAGGTATAAAAATTAAAGAATAAAAAAATCCATACATACTTTGGACAATACATAAGCCTTCATTTCCTCTATGTATTTCCATCCCATATTTCCATTCCATGCACCCTTTCCCACCATATTTCCTTCCATTTTCATATCCTTGGTATGGGGCATTTCAACTCCTTTGAAACATAGTCTTTGGCTCCCTATTTTTTGATACCACATCCTTTGGTCCCCCATATTCTTACACCTTTCATTTCATCCATATATCATCCCATCCATAAAAGTATCCCCACACTTCTCATTCATTTACTATTCATTGGTATTAATCTACTATATCTTGCATCCTTTCATATCAAATTCAATCCAATTCTTCTAATCAATTTAAGCAAACTCATTAATCCTCTAATTCAATCAATTTTCCCTTCTTCTAATCCTTCCACATAAAATCGTGTTATCTTATACTCCAATCATTTTTCATCCTATCAAAATCATTCTTCTAATCTCATCCAAGTCCATTCTTTCGATTGCATTTCAATTCAATCAATTCATGAAAATCTCCATAAAATTGAAAAATTGAAAAATAAAAAATAATCAAGTGCAATCAATACTAATCCAATCAATCCCATCTTACAATCTTGTACATCAATCCTTAATCAGTTCATCATTTTGATCCAAATTAGTTGATAATCTATTGATCACATTTTAACATCATCATGGGATGTTTCCTTCCCAATCCTTGGTCATTATTTTTATCGTTAAATTTGTCATATTCAATCACTCGTCATCAATCAATTCATTACTTGGTTTTTAGCTTGACTAGGGGAAAAAAAATTATTTGCTTTTGGTTTATTGTGCATGATGGCTCATTACTTGTATTTATTAGTATTTTTTTCATTTATCATGGTCTTTGCATCCTATTGTCCCAAGGAATCATGGTCTTCCATATCATGGTTTCATAAGGCATATGGTTGTACTAGAACCTTTTAATCATGTACTTGACACATTATCATCTTGGTTCCTCATACCTTGGTGCATAGTTTTGAATACAATATCAAACTTAGGTTGTTCACATCATGGCAGCATAACTTTATCAATATTATCATTTTCCACTCCCTTCCATACTCCTATCCATTTTGAGAGAACGTACATGTTTTCCTAACCCACATGTCCTCTCAAGGGGGCATACCTTTCCACCCTCGTCATCCTTATCCTTTTGTGACTAGGGAATCAAGCTACTAGTCTTATGTTAGAGCAACTAGATATTTCCTAATCAATTCTAGTTGCTTAAGGTAAACTTTAGGCATCTAATAATTAATTCTTTTATTAATTATTTTGATGCAACCTAGTTTAGACCTTTTTATGGTTTTGATCTCCTTTATAAGGATGATCCCTCATTGTAAATATTTAATTGAGATTCATTCACTTTTTATTATCACAATCTCTCTTTTTACTCGTCAAGAATGTCTCATCTATGGATCTGGCAATTCTAGCCTGCATAGCTTTTGCTTCTCTCTTTCTCTATGATAGGTGTTTGGATGTAGGTGAGTCTTGGGAGCTGTAGGTTTAATCTTTCATCAACTTCAACATCTTCTCATTTTATCCATTGTATTTTTATTTTCTTTGATATAACATCAATGACTCTATATCAAAGAGGGGCAAAATGTAGACACCTAAAATTTTCCAATTGAGCACAAATGCCCTTATCTTGACCAATTAAATAGATATTTATTATTTATTTAATTTTAGCCTTATCCTACCTTTAATTAAATAAATTTATATTTATTTAATCCTAGCCTATTCCCCCTTATCCCACTTGCATATTAATCCTTTACTTTGATTAAGTAAATGACTTATTTTACTTAATTAAACCCTTTTAGTTCCACTTGGAATTAAATATTATATTTAATTATATTTGGGCACATGGCTTCTAACTTTAACCTTCACCTAACCTAACCCATCCTTCTAACCTAGGTCAATCCACTTACCCACTAATTAATCCTAGTTTCCCATATAATCATATCCTTAATCATTTGAACAATCCTAATCAAACGATTACAAAACCCTAGTCACATGTGACATGTGACTATTAAACACATACACATTTGTCCTCCTTTACATTTGAACCAAAATTTCTCACACATGTGTGGGAAAACCTTGAGCTCCCAACCTCTTACACATGCCACTAACCCATCATAGCAAAGGTTGCTTTCACATGTG
The DNA here is from genome assembly GCA_028749045.1 of Cupressus sempervirens. Taxonomy (NCBI): domain Eukaryota; kingdom Viridiplantae; phylum Streptophyta; class Pinopsida; order Cupressales; family Cupressaceae; genus Cupressus; species Cupressus sempervirens. Next base: position 140,502,532 of record CM053788.1, on the reverse strand, counting down.
TGAGCATCTTTCCTCCTTTGAATGGTCAAAACCCTAATCTACATGGAGTCCACTTGGCCTCTACCTCATGGAAAACTCATTGATCTTGAGGAATCCTATCCCTTCATCTTATTTTGAATATCAACTATTAATTTCATCTCATTTCCTATAAAAGAAGAACCCTTTCCTCATTTCCACAAGCAATCTTCAATCCATGGTTTTGCTATGGAATTTGTGAGCAAACACATTCCAACAATAACATCATCAACACTAAGTAATATTAGGAGGTTTGCATTAGTGTTCTTTTGAATATTTTTAACTCTTTTTGATTTCATGTCATCACTATTTACATGTTTACTTCCATTTTTTGAGGTGTATGTAATGATGTAGAAAGTATTTTAGTTTCTAATGCTTCTTCCTAGTAGAATTTAACTTACTACAAAATATTCTTTAAGTCTTAAAGAAATGGGAAGATCCATGAGTATTATTTTGAATTTCTTATAAAACCAAAGGTTGCTCTGACCCTCTCTACTTCCTATTCCCATTCTTATGAAATAAATGACTTGGTCATAAATCTTCTTTTTCAACATGCAATTATCTTCACAAACACTTTCATAACTTAGTAAGTTTCTATCATATCTATGATTTCAATCCATGTTACTGGCTCCTCTTTTCATGGTGTTAAAACCATAAATAGAGGCACTCGTTTTCAACCACTTAATTTCCATGATAGAAACACACATGAAAATTTTAACACCTCAAGTGCTTATGATGAAGCTTAATCTAGTGATTAGGCACTGTTGTAGATGAGAAACTCCTTTACATTACATGAAAACCATGTAGAGTCACCACCTCCTTGAATGAAGACAATGAAATCATAGCTATGATACACTTTTTAACACTTAACTTTCATAAAATCAGAATTAAAAAAAGAAAACAATTAAACTTATCAATCAAGAATTTATGATTTAATTTTCTCTTCCTAAGAACTAAACACAAAAGCTTAGATCTTCCCAAAAAAATATTGAAATTCCTTGAAATCTTTTATATAAAATAACTACAACTAGTCCAGAGATCTTAGAGTTGCCACTCACACTTGTGAGGAAGAATTTATAACATAATTTGTTACTTGACAAATATGAACCAAACCTTCAACTTGTGGAAAATTTTCAAATCATCAAACCACCTTTGAAGATTTACACACTTGGAAAAGAAAAGAACACTTGAACTTTCTTGATTCTAAATTTTTTAATAGTAATTTGCAAATAGCTAAACCGATTGATGGTGAACTTACTTTGGTTTTAGCACACAATTTACATCCAACTCTCCAAGATAATGATGTCATGAACATGGAAAACTGGGAAACATGATCAAACATTCCAATATCTTTTACAAGACCTTTTCCAACCCTGGCCCCAATAGAGTCACCATTTTTATGGCTAACCCAGATGGGAAAAACATATCTAAATACATTACTTGAAATGCACAAGTTATATCAAAGATTCCAACTCTTTTAACAAGCTTTTTTATAGCCTTTTCCCCAACAGAGTCACCATTTTGTTGGCTCCAAATTTAATGAATAACCAAGTAGCTAAAACAAAATGCATTTGAGGGTAGCTAACTTATATGATGGATCACTTGAATAGAACATGAGCCAACTATAAGACAACTATTGATCTACACTTCAGGTTCTCCAAAACCTAGGCAGGTAAACTTTAGATAAATTAATATCACCAGTGCTCAAACATAATTCTAAATCTAAATATGGCTGATAACACCCTTTAGTCTTCTACACTTGTGTAACAAACTAGATGTGCAGTAGCTAACCACACAAATTAGAAGTTCACAAGCTAAGTGCGGGTCTTCCTTTCAGCTCAACAAATAGGAAAGGGAAATTATCACTTTGATGTTTGAAGATTTTACAATAACCCATGAATCAAACAACAATAAAATATAGATCCTATAACTATGATTAGTGCCCTATCCATTGAGTATTGCACAACTCAAGACATACATCAAGATCTTCATGACTATCCATTTATTTTGTAAATGAGACACCAACTTTCACTATGAACCCTCTACTCATCAAAATACTTCTATGAGATCTAAAAAATTATCAAAGTGTGTTAAGAATTTACTTTATTCTTTGTGTTAATGAAAAAACTTACTATGATATTCAACTCAAAAAAGGTTGTAACTGAGATCAATTTTGTTTTCCCACAAGATATAAAAAATCATAAAACTCAAAGATAGGAAACACAATTCAAAATGAAAATATTGTAAATGTTCTTTTTATTCATTTGTTTGAAACCAAATACATCAAGATTCATGTAAAAACTTAAGATAACACACAATAAACTAGTTTTAAAATTATTGCTTCACTATTTTCTCAAGGAAATACTTTTTTTCTCATAGAAAAGAGAATGTTAAGGAATAGTGGAATCACAGCTTGAGAACTTGCTCAATGTGTTGGAACCAACCCTAAACAATGAGAAAGAAGAAGAATATGTAGAAGAGGAAGAAATATTGGATCTCATCTAATGATTCCATTTGTCCACTTGAATCTCTTCTTTCTATTGAAGCATATCCTCTCTCCTCTCTCTGCAACTGGAAACTCAATCTGATCTTCATCATTGTTCTCAATAGAGTGAAAAATCATCTTCAAAGTGATGATAACCCTCTTGGATAAAAGATCAGATCTGCTGCTAAAACTTAGCTAATGTTCTCACCAAATGCTTGCATTAGAATAATAACACCAATGACAACATCTCTGCCAAGTTTGGAGACAACCCACATCATCATTTCTTCTAAAACTGAATCTAAATTATTATGGGAAAGAAATAAGCAATGTAGTTTGAGAATGCCCATGTGGTAACAAATATGAGAATAACTCTTATCACTGATACATGTACTTGAGCTTATTTCAAAAATGAAATTTTCATTTATTCCCCTTTCCTATTGTATACAATATGCCTATATTTGCTAAAGATCAGAAGTAGAAAACCCTCATTGAAAAATAAATAGTTTAAAAGAGGTTACAGACTCTTCATAACAAGTCTTCTTTCATTTTATAGTCTAAAAATTTATAGTAAAATTTCATTCCCATTTAAATTTGAGGGATGATGTATAGGTCAATTTCATATCTTCTTATTTTTCCTTCTTAGCCATGTGGGACCCACTTTTCCTATCTCCCTTTTGATTTAATAGTCACCCTTATTCCTTTCCTACTACCATGGAGTTGAGTGCTTACATTTAATATTTATTTTGAGACTTTAAAGTAAAAATTTCCCTACAAATTTATTACTAGTCAACTAGTAAAACTTGGGTTGACCACATAAGATGTGTCACCCTATCATTGGCTTATATGTCCTCATCATCTACTCTACAAGTGCTATGTGGTAACTTCTTATTTGTTATCATATCTTTGTCACCACTTAGTCACCTTGTCAACTCTTGACATGACATGTACCATTCTTCCATTGGTCCACTTTTTTCCTATCACAACATAGTAAGCATCCCTTTGAGCACCTATCAACTCATTGCCACATCATTGCCACATGGAAAAATCTCACTAGCTCTTGGATCAGCCACCTCATCTCACCCACCTACTAAGCACCTTGGGCCCACCATGACATGTGTTGCCACTCTGCTTCTTTTAATTATTGTAACACCAACCTTGCAAATAAGTGAGATTGGAAAATGTGTCCACCTTTGTCTAGTCACCATCATATGTTCTCACCACAACATTAGTAATTTTATCTTTTGCAAAGCTTTGACAACTTTTTCTTATGAGAGTGTGATATGGTGACACTTGTCAACTCACCCACTTGGTCTATCTTGGAATGCATGCCACTTGTTAGGTTCTCATTTGTCCACCTAGTTGCCATGTAACCTATATAATCCATTAGTACTACCATATCACCACTCTTCCACTTGGGCCCACAAACATGTGTCACAATCTTGGGCTTTTCAAGTGATTTGGGATTAGTCACCTAGAAACCTAGGACAAAATCCCAAAATTTTGACACCTTGCATGTGTTGATGTCATCTATTTCTATATGCATGCCATGTGGAGTCTCTTGATTCTCTCTTCTAGTCTAGTCAACACAAATAAGTTATTTATACATTGGGTCAAAAATCACTCCCCTATAGGCATCAATCTTTCCTTTTTTTCTTTATGGGTCTTACTCACAAAGTTCCTTGCTTTGTCTCAAAGCCCATTTCTTTAGACATGTAGTCATTGTGTGGCCACATATAAAATTAGCTTTGAAGCTCTCCATATTATCAATATGGAATATTACAATTATTACTTACTTGACACTATTCATCATGTGCATGATGTGCAATTTACATTTCTTAGTGGTTCCCATTTTTAATCACTATATATGCCTAAAAAAAATCGTCCATGCTAAGGGAATACATCTCTAAGTGGTAAATAAGAGTTTATCTTTTTTTCCCATTGATCTGTGCATTTCTTCATATGCATGTCTTGGCAAAACATTTTAGACTAGTAGAGGGTTAGCCACATTCTTTTTTGACTTTTTTCTTTTCCTACACACCCATTCAATGTATCTAATCTTGCAAAAGGATGAGAGGGTATTGTGCAAATTTAAACTAGACTGAGGACATTATAAACAATCCACTTTGTCATTCCTTACATTTTCTATCGTTAGACTGAGAGGTACTTTATAATGGAGCCTCTCAAATAGACACTTAAAGAGGTATTTCTAGCAAAGTTTCCAAATATGGTACTCAAAATCTAGTTGCAATTTGAGTCCCAACAAATTGATAATAGGATCCTAGAAGATCGTAATCCTCTGCAAGTTGTAGGATAAAACTTATATTTTCCACCCTACAACCAATTCAACAAGAGTTCTCCATGATCCCAAACTCCACAAGGATGAAGCTTTTCTTTCATACCACCTAACACAAGGTAGGATGAAAACTATGGCCAAAGGCTCACCTAAGTACCATGCAAACTTGTTGAGCTAACACAATAGAAGAAAGAAAACCTAGAGGCAACACTAGAAAGGAGAGTAAACAATATATATTTATCAATTTGATAACTTACTTCGCATATGTTGGGATGTAAGGCCTTCCTAGTTGTAGCAAATACAAAAGATTCAATTATAGAATAGATTCATCATGTATCTCACATGATATGCAATCTCCAATCTCTAACTCTAATCTTTATATCTCATGCTACTCAACCTAAGATCTACATTGGATAAAGTAATAATGAAAAATAGGTCCATACATTTCCTACTAACTAATCCCATACATTTAATTTGAACCACAAATTAAATACATAAGTCAGCTCTCAAAGAAGAACCAAATATACAACCTAGTGAACAAAGGACCAAAACATCACAAAAAATACAAGACAAGTCACCAAACACGCTTGGTGAAAGAAGAAAATAACAACTCAAAAAAAAAAGCAAAAAGTTCACTCGGCGAACATACACACTAAGGCAAGCCAACTTGGTTAAAGAAGATAGAAATATTCACTAATCCAACTGCAAAAACAACTACCAAGCAAGTACACAGAAGTAACAAAGAAGGATAACTAAGAAACCAAAGATGCCCCTACATTAGATTGGAATGGTTACATAGACCTAAGGTAATGTATCTTAGCTGAATCCTTGAATTGTCATTTTATTGCAAATATTTATGACAATTGATTATGGCATAGGAGATTTTTTCATATAGAATTCAATAATAGAGTGAAGCTTAATAATTCCAATGCATTCAAATATCTACCTAAGATTCAAAACCTTCTAATAAGATGTGTAAGAAATTTGTTATGGAAAAAAAAATGACTACAATTCATAGAAATACATTTACTACTTCAGATAAGTTGGAGATTGTACACACATATTTATGTGGACCTACCAAGACAAGAATATTCTATGGTGAGAGACATTATTTTTTCACTGATAATTTCACTAGGATAATCTGCACTACATTTTTGAGAGAAAAATATAAAGCATTTAATAAGTTTAATATCTTTAAGGAAATTTTTGAGAATGAATTAGTATTAAGGATCAAATATTTGAGGCATGAAAGAGGTGGAGAATTTACTTTTTGAATGGAATTCATAGATAAACTTTAGCACCTAAAGCACCATAGAAGAATGGAAAACTAGATAAAGTTTACATTGAGGAACCTAATAGATTTATGTTAGTAGAATTATGTTATTAGAACAATAACATATGGTTTTTAAGTCGAAGAAACTACTTTTCAAATTGTGTAGTGTCTCTCATGTTTGCAGTCTGTACCTTTTTATATTTTGATTTGTGAGATACTTGTTACTCATGCTATGCTGACATGGAGATGACCCGAGGATAAGATATTATACCTTGATTTTAATATCATAGATGTTAGAGTACTATCTTGTTCAGTTTATCATATTTTCATGATGATTCCATTTTGAGATGATCGTATGTTTTATGATGATATCTGGTTATCTGGTATTTGGACATATCTTTGATTATGTTAGATGTGGATTTAATGCTATGGTGATTTACTTCATTCTTGTTTTGTTATGATTTATGTGAACATGAGTGATGTAAATGGATTATTTTAGTATAATTGAATAAATGGTTAAATTAGGTTATTTAATGCATTTATTGCTTCGGCTATGATATTATATGCAATTGCACTTGATCGTGTGTTTTAGTGTGCAGGATTTATAGCCCTACTAGTGCCACATGGAGTTAGTGATTCAACTAAATTTATATTTACCAATGTTGTTCCCACATGGTTGATGTATCTTATTTAGATGTTAAATTAAACCTTTTAGTGATTTGATACACCCGAACTCATTTGCATTATGTGATTAGACCAATGAATGTATCTGTGCATTTAGAGTTTTGCATAGTCACAAAGTTGTTAAAGTTTTTTGTGATTTCGGTTTAAGGATTTTCGAGTTTATTTAACTAATTTTTAATTTTTGGAAACTTCTCCATAGATGAATTCCAATTACTTGGAATAGCCTATTTTCATTTGGGTTGATTTGAAGTCTAACTAGTTTAATAGGTTATTTACCCTATTCGATTATTCACTCAAAAAGTGAATAAGTATTGCAAGAGGAAATTATTTTCTCACTTCTCACTTTTGGAAATTGAGAATTTTAGAGCTTTTTCTAGAATCCTCTTCTAGAGGATCATGTTTCTATTCATTGTGAGAGCTACAGGTGTGGGATGTTTGTGAGGTCAGTCTCATTGGATTCAGCTCAGGGAAACCTTGTTTTTTCATGACTTTTCGTAACTTCTGTGGATCATTTATTTTATTGTGTTTATTCGTGTTTCTACCCTTTTGGCTATTAGGTAGGGTACTCCCTTTTTTTTATTTTAGATCCATTTCTACTTCTATTTCTGGTAGTTGTATGTTAGGAGGTTGAGAATTAGTGTTCCCCTCCATTTTTTATTATCAATTCTACCCAGTTGTATGGGTATGAATATTTTCCCTAGTTTCAAGATAAGGGTTTGGGTTTTCACAATGTTATGCTAGCCATTTTTTAATATAGTGTCTAAACCTAAATTTTATTGGATTTTCATGGCTTTTGTGCCCAAAGACCAAATGGGTTTTTATTTTGGAGTTTTCAATTTTTGGGGTTTTTACCTAATTTTGCATGCCACCCTATTTTCTTAGGTTTTCTTAGCATAATGTTGGTCATGGACCTGGATCATCTATTTGGATGCCAGTTGGATCATTGTTTCACATTCATGTTGCATTGGGATGAGCATCACATCCATCCTCCTAAGTTGTTAAATCAGTTGAATGTTTTATTGCTTGTGTTCTCATCCAACCCTTGTGTTTTGATATTCATGATAGTGATGCACCCACTTGAGAGCACACATGTGTGCATTTATCAGGTCATTTATGAGGCTTGAACTCCAAGTGGTAATGTAATTGAGTTCTATCTTTGGGGTTGGGTTGGAAAGATGCATGCCTATGGGTGCTCATCATTGGATGAGTATGGATAGGGTAGGGTAGCTTCATGGAGGGGCTTCTATCACATCCTCAACGACCATACAAAGGTTGATAGATAGAAGGATTAATCAAGTGATACTAAATAAAAATAGTGGGTGGTAATAAACTTAAGATAACAAAATGTGTGAGCACCCAATTAAATTTGAGGACATAGTGTGTGACCCTTCTATTAGGAAGTTGATTTTGTACCATGCTAGCTCAGTCTACTTGATCCCAAGTTATTTCCCCTCCAAGAGAGTCCCTACATAGTAACCCATTGAGTGTCTAACTAGGACCTATTGTACTTGCACTATCTCATGATCTTGGTTGCAGTCATCTTACTATCTAGTGTGAGTTTTAGCCATGGATGTTTGTTTTGTGTGTGTTTGTGGCTAGATCATTATCAACATCAGCATAGTGGGAGTGGACCTAAGGCTTTCACATGGTTGGGAGATGCAGCTACCTATACCACTACTAGGGACTAGTGTACAAAGATATTCTATTATTCTAGTATGACCAATGCTCAATGTTCACTTGGTATTTCAAGATTTTCGAGTGTGCTTCCTTGTGATTTATGCTTTCATTCACATGCTTGGATATCATGTTTAGATGATGTTAGTTATTTTATGCATTCTCTTTTTATGATGTTTAGCATATGATTTGATGATGTGATTTTATTAGTTGGAGTATTTATTGCTTAGGGGATTAGTATGTTAGATTTCCTATTCTTATGATGATTATTACATTTTAGTAATGGTGTCCTCATAAGATAAATGTAACTATCTAGTTGGTAGTTTGGGATGCTAGGCATGGAGGATGGCTAGGACCTTCGAGTTCTCATGATGCTATTATACTTGGGAGAACTACATATGAATTTTGCTATTTTTATACATTATGATATTTATTTTAGTAAATTTTCTTTACTGATATGTTCAAATGGTTAGATGCAGTTTCTGTCTTGCATATATTATGTTTAAGTGTTTATGCCTCGATTTGTGGATTTGGTACTCCCTAGTGTGTAGGAACTATCTTTCCTAGTTTTTTTATCCTATGTTTTTTTGATGTGTTGTTATGGTTTCTTGCATGAGAGTGTGGAAGTTTTGTGTGGTTCTTTACATTTCCTCAAGTGGTTTATTGCACTACCCTACATGAACCTTAGCACTAGTGTAGTGGTTTTTGACTACTTGTCAAGACATTTCCTAGCATGGCATGTTGTACTATCTTACACAAAGAGGTACTTCCTTGCATGAGACCATTAGTTGTAAATTCTCTCGCATGAAAAGTGGGGGCATATCCACTATTTTTTGGAGAATTCAATTTGGAATTTTGAGTACCCTTTAGGAATGGTAGTGTTTCCATGCTTTGAAAGAATATAAGAGATTTTAGGTTCTATTATCATCTTGTGTTGTCATCCTTAAGTTTGGTTGTGTCAATTCGATAATAGCATTTGGAGATCCACTGGTGTTTGGATGTTTGGTTAGTCTTTCATTGTGATCTTTGTGATCCTCGAATATGTGATTGTCATGTGCATCCGTACTTGTTTTAAAAAAAGAATTATCTTTTCTTATATTTATCTTTATTCCAAGGATCTTTGAGCAGGGCAATATCGATTGAAAAAAGTACCTAGATCTTGGTATGTGAGGCTAGACAAACACTTCCTAAAATCAAGATTTAAGAGGGGAAATGTATATCATAATTTTAATTTAAGTGTTAATTTAAATGGACTATTGCTTATTGAGGTGTTTTTGGAGGAAATGGTTAGGTAAGCAATAATTTTTTTGATTAAATGAAAAGATAATTTGAGATGTCTATGATGGGTAAAATGAAGTACTTTTCAGGATTGCAAATCAAACAAACAAAAGATGGTACTTTTATATCTCAACCTAAGTACCTTAAGGAGTTCTAGTAAAATGTAGTATGGGAAATTGCAAAACTAGTTGGAACACCTATGGTAATAGGATGTAAGATGACTAATTATGGTGATTCCCCTAGTACTATTTAGACAAGATATAGATTAATGATTGGTGGATTATATTATGTTGACTCATACTAGGCCTAAAACAGTTGGTGCAGTTGGTATTGTGGTGAGGTATCATGCAGATGCTAAAGACCACATTTAGCAAAAGTAAAAAGAATATTCAAATACCTTAAGTGAACTTTGGAATTTGGCTTATGGTATGATAGATCAAGTGACTTTACATTATATGCATATACTGATGCTGACTAGGTAGGAAATGTAGATGACAAGGAAGGTACAAGTGGAGAAACATTTTTCATTAAAGGAAAACTAGTATCATAGTTTAGAAAGAAACAAGATTTCAGGTCACAATCTACAACAATAGAAGAATATAAACCAACAAAAATAAAATTTAGTCAGTTAATGTGAATGAAACAAATGCTAAAGGATATTGGTATAATATCATTTGGAACTATTTTCATGTATTGTGATAATACAAGTGCAATTAATATATCTAAGAATCCAATTTTACATTCTAGGACAAAGCACATGAAAATAAATATCATTTTCTAAGAGAAAGTTATTTTGAAGGAAATTGGATTGGAATATGTGAGCACAAAAGAGAAAGTGGTAGATATATTCACTAAATCATTGGCCAAATACACTTTTCATACAAGTACCTTAGGGGTATGCTTGGGGTAATGGCCCCATTTTGTGAAGAGTAATTGATAAAAATATGCATCAATATAGTGTATTGAGAGCATGTTTATTCATCTAGATGTGATTCTTAGTACTTATCCTTAGGGGTAGTGTTATCTTTATGTAAAGCTAATGTTAGAGATCTTACATAACGATTTTTTTGTATAATAGTTTTTTTGGCACTTGAATTTTTTTGTTGCAGATTGGGTTATGTAGACATGTTTTCAATATTTAGCCCATTATAGATAATCGATCAAAGACACCTTCCATAGGCTAAGCTTTATTTTTTCCTAGCATAAGAAATATTGTGTATTCTTGAAAATTTATTAGGCACTCAAAAAAATTATTTTGTTTTTGGAATCAAAAGTTCAGTTTATTGTAGGAAGAATTTTGGCCTACACTGACAAATATTGTTACTCTATAAATTGATGGACAATGTTACTCAATAACTCCTAGTGAGTAATATCTTATTACTTTTAAACTTGTACATAGGCCAAAATATTTTATCTTTCTGACCTTTTGCATAGTCACAACTGGATCTAAGGAGATGAAATTTTTTGTGTGATGGTGTGTAGGCCGAAAATGATGTGTGTTTTTGTGACTACATTAATTTTTATTGGTGATTTCACATGATCCAAGGGCAAAATATTTATTGCCAAACAATATTTTTTGATTTCTACTTGTTTTGTAAATGCTTTTCCTTCCTATGTTTCTAGTTGAAAATGGTATGGACATGATTTTCCTGATTGGAAGTGCATTTATTGGCCCATTTTCTATCATTTCATGATTAGGTGTAGAACCCAAATCAGATTTTATCTGATTTTCTCTTGACTTGCATTTTGTAATCTTCACCCTAGTTGGTTGGAGTTTGAACTCAATGATTGTAACTGAGTTATGCTTGATCTCTTTAAATGATAGCTTTTTATATTATTATGGGATATATTTTTCTAGTTCTTTTGTAGAATTCTCTTATATAGATGTTATTGAGTTAATCAATATAAATTATTTTTGTTCTATCTACTTTTAGGCCAAATAAGTTTGTGTAGTCTTTTATGCCTATTTTTGGATGTTTTTTCATCATATGTAGCACCATATGATTATGTTAATCTCATTCAATAAATCTACTAAGTGGACATTTGTGTTCCTTGCCTGATTGTTTTGATTCTTGACTTTCATTCTTGTGCTAAAGTTTATAAATTGTAGGTCATAGTATATTTTTGTGAGTTCTATTATAATAATGTGCAAATTATTGGAAGGAGTAGATCAAAAAATACCTAGTACATCACCCCCACCTTTCCCTTTCATCATTTTATTTTAGCATCCTTCTCCCCATTTACTCAAAAGTTTTGATTTAGGTGGACCCTGATAGTAAGGAAGTTATCCTTCTCTGAAGACCCAAATCTCTTATTTCAAGCCCCACACTTTGATATTGTTTGCATGTTATGCAAGATTTCTTAAGGGTCATACTTCAAGAATGGTTGTGTTGGTGTTTGAAACTACTGAGCAACAAAATGCTCAATATCATAGTGAAATTACTCACACAATCTAAGGATTAGCCAATTCCTAGTAGCAGTTACATGAATAAAACACTTTGACCCAAATTCAACAAAACCAATAATGGTTTTCTACTCTTTAGGCTCTGCTAAACCAAGGTGGGTATACCTAGGGATAATTCTAATGCAAATTGTGGTATGAAATTATCTTAGTTTCATTCTAATTCTCATGTTTTACCCTCAGGCACATACACAGTTTATCAATTTTTTCTAAAAGCTTCTTAGATCTATATGCATCCCCTATAAGCAGATCTGGTTATAATTCTCCTAGAATTTACAAATATTCCTGGAAATAGTAGCTACCTAAGACTCAAGAATTAGATATAAATGAGTAGTGACCAGCATTTTATAACTTGTAAACAAATTGGAATGAAATGATTTTGATTTTAAAATTGATTTGATATGCAGCAGCAGAATTCACCCTTGCTCACTTCTGACTTATGTGACCAGTGCTTTATCCATTGGGCAGAGAATTGAATATTGGTGGGAGATCTAATTCAAATAACTTGCAAATGAATAAATCAATTGTAATCATCCATTTCCCTTCTTATGAAATATCACTTTTATAAGCTCACAAACCCTATGAATTCACTGAAGCATTTCCATAATTTCTTGAATAATAAGCAACAATAAAACTAGCATACAACCCATCCAGATTGCATTCAGTCAATTAAACCTTATTTGAGTAACTTCAAAGTAAAAAAACTCATAAAATGGAGATAGAAATTGGTGACACAAAAATAGTGTTAATACCCCTTTGTATTATCCTTTCAGATGACTAATACAATGACCAATAGAAATCAATTGAAAGCCCAAAATAGATTTCCTTTTCTATCATTTCAATATCTTATTAGAGAGTAGAATTGGAAGCAAACTCAAAACAACTACATACTATTGGACCGACTACCTATACTTTTCTTGAGAAAAACAAAAATTATACAAGTTTTTAGACTATCACGTTGCTTTGAAAACTCATTTATAAAGACATGAGTTGCAACAAGCAAAGGGAAAATGTGATTGACAGGTGTGCCTCAAAAAGATATTTACATACACCTGTAACAAAAGGAAAAATACAAATAACAGAAAGGCTAATACATCGAACATTCATTTGTGGGTCCCTTTTCTGTTATTCTACTTAAATAGATAAAAGTGTTACCATCTAAATCTTTGATTATTTTGATTCCTTAGAATAAGTGGCCATGAAGTTTGAAAGCGATGAGTCATCTCTGATTACCTACATACTTACTTTAATCTAAGGATTTTCCTTGTCTTCATCATTTATTGTAAGGGTAACTTTTACTTTGGCACCTTCTTCCTCCTCATCATCTTGTAGCATCTTCTCTTCTGAGATAAATTTATCTTTCCACTCATTATAGGCAGTATCATCAAGCCAATCAAAATTGAGGACATCTCTTTGTACTATTATCAAAGAATTTCCAATTGCTTCTATATCAACCAATTCTTTTATGATGGAGTTATAGAATATTTGCACTTTAACCAACTCCTCAGTTGTCATAGCCCATAACAAGTGGTCAGTTTCATTTATAATTTTATTTATCCTTTCACAAAAAATCTCATCCAACTCCCTCTTGCATTCCTCTTTTTCCTTCACTTTATCAATAGTCTTTAATGCATAAGGGAATAAATCAAACTTTTCTGCAATATACTTGGAAAAACAAATAATTAATCTTTTTTGAAAAGAATTTTCCTTATATCAAATCCTTGCAATTTATTCAACAAGTCAAAGATTTTTTCTATTTGATGATAGGGCAGCTGGATGACAGATATACACATAGCAGTGATATCTTCATTTCTTTTTGTCCACTTCTATACAATGGGACTGAATATAGCTTCATTTCTTTTCAATTCATCCCTGATAGCTGAAATCCTTGCTAATTGATCAAAAAATGTGGGCCATTCTATTATGTCTACTAGATACATTATACCCTGCCTCATTTTCTCTTCAAATTGATTATTTAGTTCCACATGCAGTGCATACAATTTATTCTTTTCTTCCTCAAAATCTTCTGTAGTAGAGAACTGTGGCCTTTCTGGGGTGTCTAGTACCTCAACAATTGGAGTTGATTTAAAAGGTTCAATAAGTAGCCTTGGGGGATATGCAATTCTAGATCTACTAGATTCTTGTACTTTTCTCTTCCCAAGTACCTTTTCCATTTGAGATACTTTGTTTTCCAATGATTGTATCTGCATACCCCTCTCCTCATATGCTTTCAAAACTTCTTCAAACCTAGCATTGAGTTGGGAAAATATTTCTTCTTCCTGATCAAATACAACACTACCAAATTTCAACATTTTTTAGGCCATTCCAATTATCTCTTTACTACCAACCTCACCAGCCTTGAATACTGTCAATGCACCAGTATGCTCTGTAGTAGAAATTTCTTGCATCCTGGTCTTATCCCTTTTCTCAATAGACCAAATTACAAGAACTTGGTGGTCATCACTAAACTTGACTCCTCTATAAGCTTGTAGTACCTCTTCCTCAATTTTAAATTGGACATCCTTTTGCTTTCTTACTGAATCAAAAATTATGGCATTCACTATATCCCATTCTAGTAATATAAGAACTCTTGACTACTTAACTAATTTCCTTTTGGCCTTAGGTGTAAATTGAGAAAAATCATTCAAAAATTTAAACTTTACCTCCTCCTTAATAGCAGAATCTGATTTACTAGGTTGTTCTGCCTTTATTTTTTGACAAGTTTTCTCAAAATTGCCTATTTTTAGCCTCCACAAAAATTGTGCAAATGCTCTAGACTTCACAAAATTCTCATCATTTACAAACCTCTCAAAAGCTTGGACAACTATAGGGTCAATTTCCTTACCTTGGTAATCAATAATAGTTAAATCCAAGGAAGGTGTAGGAGGTTCTTGTGGTTCTCCAATCTCCAAGTCTATAGAAGTAACAATTACATCCCCTTCTCCACTCATTTGTCTAAGCTACTCCCTTAAATATGCTTCATCATCGATCCAGTTGGGGACTGGCTTGGGGATTATTCTTCTACTTGAGAACAAGAAGATCCCTGCTCCAATTTTTACCTTTTTGGAGCACTGGTTGCATATGGACTTTTTGGTCTTGGCCTCTGATGAAGGGGTTCCTATTGCACACTTTTAACCATCACATAACCTACCCTTCTCTACAAAGTATACTAGCCAAGAGCCACCACATTTCTACTGCTTATCCTTCTTTGTACCTCTACAGCCTTATCTAGATATACCTCAACATATGTGGCTTTCTTCTCATTCATGGTTTGGATTATTATAGCAAAATTATTCATTAATGTTTGCATTTTGGCTCCCCAATATTTCTTATCTTTCAAGGGGTCATAACTAGAGTCAAAAGCATTAATGAATTCTAAATTCTTATTGAATACTATCCACTTTTCTTTTCTCAATTCCTGCTCTTGTAAAGAAAAAATATTCCTAATAACATCCTCAGGATAGTATACCCAGTGTACCATATGAGCAACCTTTGTCCTCTCCCTTAAGAGATCATAGAAACCTTCAAGATTAATAAATCTGGCATGGGACTCTACCATGTTGTATCTATCCAGGAATAAGTTGAGATGCTTCCATCCTTTCTTCACAGAAACAAAATCATGCACTATAGTAATAATTCGAAAGAATGTATCCTTCTTTGGCAGATCTCTTTCATCAATAGTGTCTATCTACCATAACAATTCTGCTATCCCTATTTTCAAAGGCACATGGAAAGGTAGAACATGAGGCTTTCCAAAAAAGCCATATGCTCTTATTACTGTTGAAACATTATAAGGGATTATATCCCCCCAATTATGACTGACCAATAGCCCTTTTGCATGGTCCTTGGGTCTAATCAATTCTAGTAGTGCTTGTGGAATCCTAGGGCTGTCTCCTCTCAAGAGTAACCTAAACTTTGGTGTAAAATATCTGTCAAACCTCACATAACTGGCATCTTTAGCTTTTGAGGTCATATCCACACTCCACAACTATACTGGATTCCTCTCTCTATCTCTAGTCATTTTCAATTCCATTTCCTTAGAGAAAAGCGTAAATCCCTTATACAAACATACATACATGAGTAAGGAATACCAAAAGAAAGGTTTATCCACTTTTCCCCGTGCTATCCTCACCAAACCATTGTGAATCTCCTTTGCAAGGAAAGTAGCAAATCCTAGAATAGTGCTCATCCTAAATTGAAGAGTTTGAGCCATTATGAGAAAAATTGAGCCTAGGATTTGCTTGGCTTCATCCATTCCAAAAATCTTGCAAAGAGAAAAATACAATGCCTGAGCCCTAAGGTTAAAGTGCCTCCTCAGTAATGGTTTGGGGGTGCTAGCTATAATTATAGGCAAAGTACCAATTTTAGCAGCATTCTCTTATAGTGGCCTTGTTCTTATGTAAACCCTTTGTGGATCGTACTTCACTTGAAAATCATCCATATCAATAGTTTCATGCACAGCATGGTTACGGTTAAGATTGAAAACCTCTCTAATTAATTTATGGCAAACCCTAAAAAGATTTACTCTAGTATGGTTCTTTACCCACCCCATAATTGGATCATACTTCTTGGCCAAATCCATCAAAAAATCACTACCAAAGAAAATTATGGGGATTTTTAATTTACCAATGTCAAATTCCCACAAATTGCTCATAGGAGTGTCCAATTTTCACTCTAAGAACCATTTTCTAAACAACTCTAAACCTCATTTGGATAGCTGGGCATCTCGTACCTAGTTAGCCTTGTCATAGAAAGCCTCTGCTATGGCTACCCTAGGGTATTTAGGAATCAACTCCCTCCCCTTTTTTATTTCATGTACAGATAAAGGAAATTGTTCCAAAAAGTCATCATGCACAGAGTTCTTTAGATAATCAGTTTGTTCAATAAATCCTTTATGTGGAGGCATTTTGAGATTTTTTAAAAATCTATCTCACCAAATTCTTACTACTCAGGAGATTTGAAAGTACTTACCTGCAAAATTCTTCTTTGCTCTATGAAATTCTATGCTGCAATTTGCCAGATTTCTTTGTGAAATTTTGTGCCCTACCTCCAAAAATTTTATGTTTTCTGATAGCCTTTCGCAATTTGATGGTTCAATAAATGGTGAGATCATGAATTATATTCAAGCATTGAAATCACACAAACGAGCTTTGAACCAAATTAACTTCCAATAGCTATTTTTCCTCAAGTTGCATTAAAATTTCAAATCTCATCTGTCGATTTCACCAAATCGACCGACTTTAATTCAAAAAATTAATAAGCTTTATGTCCTTAGGAGTAGGGCCACATGTCACATTACCACTTACCCACATTCCTTAAATTTCTTGCATCTAAAAAATAGCAGGTAAAGCGCCAATCGTTGATCAAGACAAGATCAATGACTACACAAATTTATAGCTTACTAAGGCCCAATCAACCATTCTAAACAATAGGAAGTCTCCATGTGAGTCTGTACCTTCTAACAACCTCCACGCAAGCGGGTCCCATATCACCTTGTGAGTGAATGAGCACTTGACATCATTCTTTCCAAGTATCAAGCTAGCACATTCCTGCTTTCCTTATTGAATGAGCATCTCCATATTGTGGGATTGCGCCAGCCATTGATCTTTGAAAGATTAATGTTGACACTACTTATATCCTTTAATCCTTTAAAGCTAGGAACAATGACATCACCATGGACATGTTTCCACATGGCACATTCCCACTTTATTTAAACTTCATTCAAGTTCTTAATGCAGGCAAGCACCCTTTGTTGATCAAGACAAGATCAACGGTGTAAGAAAATTTCTACACTTTATGGTTGCTTCATCTACTTGGGCCAATGAAATGACTACTTTAAACTCTCATGCTTTGACCTATCTGACTATTGCATTAACTTTTGAAACTTTTTGTGCATGTAATAAAAGTAATTCCAGCTAAGAACATGTGGCATGCAGTATGGCATGACTCAATTTTCTTTCCCAATCTTTGCCCCACTATGACACGCGGCACAAAGGTGCATTCCTGCATTCCTTATTGAATGAGAATTTTTTTATTGCAAGCTTGTGCCAGCCCTTGATCTTTGAAGGATCTACAATTGACAAAGGTCCAATCATATTTGGCAGAGAAACCTCTTTAATGGCACAACTGGCAATATAGGTCAGCAATCACTTTACAACTTGGCATAATGCAGCATATACTAAAGCTTCCTGACCCCACCTTACTACATGTCCAAAAACTGCTTGCCCACTTTATCTAAAAGCCTTGCATCTCAACATTGCAGGAATGTGGGACCGTTGATCTGAACAAGATCAATGGTTACACAAAATTCATATCACATTGGGTTTTTCTGAATAAAATAATCAAGTCAAAAAGAATATGGTCAATGAACTTTTAATAAAACCATGCTCATGTAAACTTGACCTTAGGGTAGAATGGTATATATTAAAAAATATTTTCTAAAAAGTATTTCGAGGGTTTTTCAAAACTAGGGTAAAATAAGACATAGCACTAGGGTTTTTGAGAAATTCTCTAAAGACAAACCTTGAGAATTTAATATAATTTCAAAGACACAGAGACTAGGCTATGAACTAGGGGAATTATAAGGGTTTGAACAATACAAGGAACAAAACCCTAATTGGAAAGACACAAAGACTCAAATGATTTTTCAATAAAAATTTCCCAAATTTTCTACATTGTGAAAAATCAAACCAACAAGCTGTAGACATTTGTGTCAACAGGTTTATCCAATGAAAGCTTCTTGATCAAGATCATCATTAAAGGGTTGAAAACTTTAGAATGGGAGAAGATTAGTGAAATATCTTGATAATTGGTAAATTGAAAACTTTCCCATTAATGTCAAAGGGGGAGAAGATCAATGAAAAAAATTCATCAGGAAAGTTAAATGTAGAGAAGTATTAAAGATAATCAGAGAAGGTATATACAAGGGTGAAGACTATATATGTTGACAATATTGAGAAATTTGTATTTTATTGTTTACTTTTTGTATTGATGATTTTTTACCACATATTGTCATCAATGAAAAAGGGGGAGATTGTTGGGAATTGAGGACTTCTTTTTCACCTATATGAGTTTAAGAGATGTTCTATTCATGTAAAAAAAATTTATTGATGATCACATATGGTTTTGTGTTCATGACAGACATAGACTTTGTACATCACAAGATTTTTATTAGTTCAACTCCATCAATGGTTATTTGTATTAGTCATGATCACTTACATGTGTGTGGTAGAATGAGTATAAATGTAACATATATGTTCTATGTGATTTTTGAGATGATTTTTTAATTTTATTTTTGTTTAGTGAAGACTAGTAGTAGAGCAGTATGTCGGAAACATGACAAAGATAGTTACAAGCATTCTGGCTATATCTTATTAGTGAACCCATATAAACCTTACTAATCTTAGAAGGTACTATATGGCTTGTTCTTGTGCATGTATTTGGAAGTGATAAGTATTTAGATTATTCTAGAAAGGTTTCCAATATCTAGTGTGTGGTATATTTACTAGTAGCCAACTATGTTGAGAAAGTTTATAATTCATCATTAGAAAATGTCATATCTTTCTTGTAACATTTGGGAACCTTAACGTAATAATTTAAATAATGCTCATAAAGGTGTGCATGCTTTATAATTTACATATATTATTAATTGTACATCGGGGAAGTTGTAATATAGTGACCTAATTAATTATTTGTAAAGGGTATAAAGGAAAACTTTTTCTTTGGTTGGGCATGATCATGCACAAGATGAGTGGTATATCTAGATACATATGATACAAACCTTCATGTTGGATAATAAAGAAATATAAAATCTAATTTTGGTTTATTGAAATGAGATTCAAAGGGAATATTTTAGAAATAAGTTACAGATTAGTTACTTCATGTTCTTGGATATGTCATCCTGAAAGTATTATTTTGCACATTTGTTGCAACATTTAGGCAGTGGGTCTATTTTCTCTTGTCATCCTTTAACATGGTTAGAATAAAATTATAAAAAGTTTTCAAAGTCTCCTAATATGGATCTATCCTTTATCATGGACTATTTATGTACGAGCATCTTGGGAAATTTGGCAATCTTCAACTAAAAAGATATATTGTTTTTTGTTCCTTTCTACTATTCTTAGAATGGTGCATGATTTTTGTATTATTTCTTTCTATTACGTTGGATACTTAACATGGACCTATCATGGATCCTTATTAATTTTCACATAAATTAATTCCATCATATACAAGAGTTTTCCTTTCTCTTTGCTTGTCATGTTTTCTTCCCTAGCAACTCAAATATTGTTTGATTTTGGCTTCATCAAGGTTGTTGGCGATATCAAGGATTTCTATGGCCTTGGGGATATCTTCTTAGATCATTTCTAGACCTATTTTTTTCCCTAAAGAATTTATTACAACCTATTTTTTCATTTCTAGACCATTGTCTAAAAGATTCAAAGTAGAGGAAATGAAAAAACATTATTATGGACATGTTAAGACAAATTTCATATAGACTTGAAGCTGTTAAAAAATCCCAGAGAAGAGGGGTACATCTTAATGATTTAGTGATGAAGACGAAGCAAAAAAACTTAACCCTAAACCTGAGGAAGAACAAGATGAATAAAGGCTCTTGAGAGATTTGAGTAGAGAGAATTGAAGACTTGCCTTTGAACTTTCATGTTAGTACAAAGAGCTAGCTATTGATGCCCTATTGGATTGGACCTCTAAGATTGAAAAGTATTTTTATTATGATAGTATTCCTAAGAATAAAAAAGTGAGGATTTTTGATGTATAGGATAAAATATGGATGAATAGGGTTTAGAATAATGCACATTAAAGAGACCCTAAACCAATTTTTTTACACATACTTATAAATTTTTATGATATGAAAAGTAAATCCAGATGACTCATAGTGAAATTAAGAAATAAAAGCTACTTACCTTAGAAAAAGAATCAAATTAAAACCCTATCAAATAGTCTCAATTTTTTGCATTCTCAAAAAAAAACTATGAGATCTACATAAGCCAAAAATATTTTTCAATTTTGAGGGTAGGCCGGCCTTGACCTAGATAATAGGGCACAACTGTGGTCCAAAAAGTTGACCTTGACCTACACAGCTCTGACAAAAATTATGTTCATGGATCTTGCAAGTTCTACAAAAAGGATATCTAAATTTGCACTTTAATTCACTATCCCACTCCTATACCTACAAGAAAAATGGTTTTTTGTTTGGATCAAGGTTTAACTTGGTCAAACCCTAGTTTGGAATCAACCTTCAGATGTAATTGAAATTTCAATATATATAAACAATGTAAATGGTACTATTGACCTTGTTGATTTTGAAATCCTTGTGGAGGATTTGAATCCCTGAATCCACAAGTATGGATGCTCCAAATGAATGAATGTAGAATGTCTCAAATCAATTATCTTATCTTCAACACCAATCTTGAATGGATGTTAGCATATGAAGAGGCATGAATGAATGTGGATGGAGAAATATTCAACAAGAGGGCTACATAGAGATTGAATCCTTCAATGGATAACAATGGATATCCTTGATGCATTGGATCTTGAATGCATGAATCTTAAATGCTTGGATGCTTGAATTATTGCTCACAAAAGTGGATGCTTGATAATAGATAATAGATAGTACATAGTCAATATCTTCTCCTTTTGTTTCTTGTTAGAGAAAATGAGAGAAGTAGGCTTCCCTATATAGACATCTAAGGCACAAACTCCTAGAGAAGTTAACATATGAGAAATAGATTCTCATTGGGCCCTTACCCCAAGAAATAGACCTAGATTAATTTTTATTTAAGAGTTTACCATTTTGGAGACCAATATAATCAACTTGGAAGTGGGAAAATAATTCTTTCCAAAACCCAACATCTAGAAATCATGGAACCTTGAAATTTGGACCTTGGATTGGGGTCAAGGTTGACTCTGACCTAGGTCAAGGTCAAGGTCATCCTTGACCTAGGTTAGGGTCAAGATTGACCTTGACCTAAAATGTCAACCTTGACCCTGAGGTCAAAAATCTCAATATCTCAGTCCAGAATGCTAGAGAAATGTAGAAAAAAATTGGAAAAGGGGGTAGAATTAGGGGGGAAATCCAAATCTAAGCTAAGGACCCATTCAAAGTGCTTGACATGACCCCAAATCACCTACTCAAAGGGCTAAATACTCTTAACATGGAAGTTCATCCATTTTAAGATGATATCATTGGTAGTTACAAGGAGGACAAATTACTGAGAGGGAAGGTGAATTAGTACTTTAAACAACTTAATTTTCAAATAGTTTTTTAATTTTTATTGATAGTCAATCTAAACATTCACCTGATATTGTCCTAACTATCTTCTTAAAAAATAGATAGCTAATGCAGCCACAATAATAAAATTAAACAAAAATTCAAACCATAAATTTAACACACATAACACATTGATTTTGGTATTGTAGAAAACCCTTGGTCAGAGGGGAAGATTATGGTGGGGATGATATCCACAAATTAGTATTCTAGTTATAAGGTTCTTAATTATAAGCTTACAATAATGCCATCTTCTTAATGACTATACTCTAGTAAAAGTGTCTAATACCTTGCTAAGAGTATCAATAGTCCTATTAAAGACTACTATGTTAATAGTTGGAAATTCCTTTAGTGCTCCCCTCAAGATTTGTGATAAGGGCTTAACCACCTCCCATATACTATAAGTTGAGTGGTTGTATCAGGCATTGATAGATCATTTTTTTGGTACAATGGCAAACCCACTCTAACAAGTGGTATTAGAGCTTGGTTACAGGTTCTCATCCTTAGACCCTCAAGTAACGCTAAGGACGAAATTGTCAGAAATTTTTTTATTGCTCCCCTCAAGATTCATGACAAGAACTTATTTGCCTCTTGTGTACTATAAGTTGAGTGGTTGTATCAAGCATTAATAGATCATTCTTTTGGTGTAATGGAAACCCCACTGTAATAAATAGATCTAATCCCACTCTCATAGTGTTCACCGAATTAAGGAATTTATAAATGAGTTCAAAATAAGAACTATTAATTCTTGATGCAAACCACCTTGTAAAAGGATTTTACAATATTTTTCATTAATGTGCTATGTAAAACAACAAGAAATTGACATGTATTCACCTTTCTTCTTCTTGATAGGTCTACTATTTCTAATACCAACTTGTCTCCTTTTGATAACTTTTTATTTGTATCTCTTCACTAATAGCTTCTTTTCCTATCTCTTGCATTGATATCTCTTCGTTGCAATACTGCTCCTGATAGCTTCACCTCTCTCTCTTTCTTTTCTTTCTTTGTTACTCACTCTTTTTACTTCCTAACCTAAATAGGGTTTCTAGATTCTTCTTCAAACTTATTTTGACCTTCTCTTCCTTGTGACACTGATAGACCTTAACATCTCTAATAAGCTAAGCATTTTAGTATCCCCAATAACATATTAGTCTCTGATAGAAACATAGCATAGTATAATCCCTTGTCATAGTATGGCATAGTATAGTATAATAAGTTTTGATCATTTGTTCTTACTCTACCCTTTCATTGTGACCATCTAGTCTCATCTCCTATCTTTTTTCAATATGTCCTGGTGTTTTCCTTCTAACATCCTAGAGCTCTTTGTTCATTGGAAATTTGGCTTGGAGTTTAACCTCTCCAAGTCCTTATGTCTATGGGCTTTACCCCACATCTATGAGGGAGTGTGGAAGGAGAGGAATAATCATATCTTCAGGGACAAGGAGATGAGCGAGAAGGTGGTTTTCCATAAATGCTTTCATGCTCTGATGGAAAACCATACCATTTCTAAAGGCCCTATCCCCACTCTAATTCCTAAGGTTAAAAATAAAAGAGAAGGTTTTTGTTGGTCTCTCCCTCCTAAGGGATGGCTCAAAACCAATTTTGATAGGGATGCTAAAGGCAGCCTTGGAAGGGTTGGGGTTGGGGAAATCATTAGGAATGAACATGGAAAAGCTATAGCAACTTTTTCTACTCCCATTGGGAGCCAAACCAATCACTGTGCTAAGGCCTTGGTGGCTCATCAAACTATTAAGTTGGCTAAAGAAGTGGGAGTTAAATGTCTCTGGTTGGAGGGAGAATCCAAAAACATTATAGATTGCCTTAAGGGAAAAAATAAACCTACTCTGACTATGACTAATATAATTGGAGAAAGTATCAAAGATCTCCTGTCTTTCAAAAAAAATACATGTGGCACATGAGTACCACAAGGCCATTATGGTGGCAGATAGTTTGGAGAATTGGGGGATAAAGCATAGTGAGGTGTCCAAGTGGATGGATGGATTTGACATTATGTTAGAAGTAAATGAAGCTATTGAAAAGGATCATATCCCGGGTAGATTGAGAATTATTAACTATCATAATGAAAATTAGTTGTTCACAGGCCAGGTGTAGTGTAAACATGTGTGTTCTTGATAAGGTAATAATTATTATTTTATTGGAAAGGTGTAGAACTATGGAGTAGAAGTATGATTTTTCTTGTACTTTCCATAAAAAAAATATCTTCCATCACAAGCCGAGAAACCAAATTCACAAGGATATTTCCAGTGATAAGAAAAATAGGGGAGCTAAAAACTTGAAGGCTTTGAAGGTTTTGAGTTTTAGAGGGAAAGGAGAGGAGAACATCATGGTGGGAGAATGACATAGAAGGGAGCCAGAGGACTAGGCTCTGAAGTGGCAAAGGAGAACCAAAATTTGAGAAATCCTAAAGAAAGGTGAGATCACTAGCTACATTAAGTGCCTTCATGGTTGGAAACCCTCAGTTACCAAATTAATGGTAAAAAACTAGAAGGTGGGCACAGTGGAGATTGATGGGATGGAGTTCTTAGTCATAGAAGAAATTATTTCACATGTTACTAGTATCCCCATCATAGGGAAAAAATTATATAAAGATATTAAAATCTCAGGGAAAGTGGTCATGGAGTTCACCAAAAACTAAGAGGAGGAAAAATAGCTAGTGAAGCAGGGAACCCACTACCTCCCAAGGTCTATCAAGCCTCTTTGGAGATATGTTCTAAGGGCTATCATCAAATACATCATGCTTGATACCAAGTTTGACTACATCTGCACCTACCATTTCATGATGCTCAACTATTTTAGGTACGGGGTTAAAATCTCCATCCCCTTTTACCTCTATTCTTCTATGAATGAGAACATTAATGAGTTCCAAGACAAGAAAACTAGGAACCCTACTCTCCATGATGGGCTGCTCCTATTGATTTATAAATATTTTAAGGCTATAACTATTAGTAGGAACATCAAAGATAGGAAAGGGGGAAAGAAGGTGAAAAGGGACTCTAAGGACTCCGATGAAATTTACTCCCCTTCAAAAATGGAGGAAAGCATGGACTTGTATATGGAATTTGAAGACTTCAAAGTCCTATAGCATAGTTAAGGAAAAATATCCCATAACACTAAGGAGTTGGTTGAGCCCCCCAAGCCAAGTAAAGATACCTATTTGGATAGGGGGTACAATGAGCAGGATGAAGGCATGGAGACAAGAGAAGATAGTAAAAACATGGAGGAGAATATTAGGGTTGATGAAGGAAGAAAAAAAAAAGGAAGAGCAAAAGAAACATTATAATCAAAGTGCCCTCCAATAGAGAAAAGGTTGCGACAAGGTCTATCAAGTGAAAGAGGAATAGTTTGGAAGAAAACAAGGATAAACAAGGAGAGGGAAGTGAGAAGATGGAGGTGGACCCTAAGGACAAGCCAAAGCAGAATCCTGACTAGGGTTATGATGAGGTTGGCACTTCCACCTATAGGTGTTTGATCACTGGGAAGGATAGGAGGGTGGTTTGGAGAAACTTTGATAGCTCTAAAGCCAATTTGGGGACTAAAACAGAGATTATTCACACCTAGGTTAGAGAGAATGAAGAAGGCAAGATCCAACTAGAGGAACTTATTAATCCTACCTGGGTCAACCTCAACAACATTGCCAAGGAGAATCCAGAGATGGATGTCCTAAATAATGCTAAGAATAGCATTGTGGATAGCTACAGGACCACTAAGTGGTTCTACCATGAAATTCTTGAACTCAAACATAGACTGAGTGTCCTAGAAAGGGAGAGCTACAGCCTCAGGAAAAAGGTTAATCAGGATGAGCTTAACATGGAGAGAAAATTGGATACTGCCAATACCCACTCCCTTGAGATGATGAACACCTTGAGGCATTATTGAGAAAAATATTAACATTCTTAAGGATAACGAGAGCATCAAAAGGTTCATCCACTTTGGGGATGATTCAAATATTGGCAAGGAATAGGAACAGGACATCATCCTGAAAGACAAGCCTTTGGATGAAGGTGCAAGGAAAAAAACTAGGTCTAGCACTAAGAAGAAAGACATGTTGGCACCTGAGTAGGAGGCTTTGGAGATGAAGGAGGAAGCGGGCAAGCTGTTCGAGCTCAAAATCAATGCTACTAAGATGCTCAGAGACATCGTCTGATGCGCCATGGCCTTTAGTGGCCTATCCTAGTTTTTTTATGCTTCTCCCTGGCTTTATCTTGTTTATTAGTTTAGGGAGTTTCTATTTTACTTTTAGGCATTCAGTTGCATTTTTGTTTAAACTGTTGACTCTTTTAACTTTGTATGGCGTTTCAAGGCCCTTTGGAAGCTTATTTTCCTTAATAAAAAACATAGCATAGCATAATATAATATTATTATTTTTAACAATGACAATATCATAAAAGATCATTCCAGTAGGGTTGTAGGATTTTGTCAAGGTAACATTCTCCCCCTTTGGAATTGGTGGAAAAAATCTATACTTATTCAATTTAGCTTAATATCTCCAACATAAGCTCTCCCCCTTTCTACATAACCTTTTCACATAATTTTTTTAATTTCTAATTTCACCATCTTCTCCCCCTTTGAAAGTAATGTAAAAGGAAAAAACTTGGTTCACTTCTCACTTGGTTGACAAAATATACTTCATTTTGTTTTCTATGCTCAACATTATGTTATTCTTATTGTCTTGCAAACTTGAAATACTTGAAATGTGACCTTTAACCTATATAGTTTGTCCAATTATATATGTACTTATTTTAGTTGATAATATTTCCAAGAGAATATATGTCACTTTCATTTGTTTTTACATAAGACTCATATAGAGTGATAACTAGTAAGAATCAATATTGGAAGTATCAATCATCAATATAATGGTCTACATGTCTTTCAGTCCTTTTGCTATTATATTCTTCAAATTATTGTTCTTCTCCAATAGTATCTAAGTAACTTTAGCTAGTCTAACCTTATCAATTCCATATTGTAATTTCATACTTAATTCCTCTTGAATATTGTCATCTCTCTCTACTATATCTAAAAATGTCAATAATTTTTTTCCACTCTCCTTTTTTTGGTTAATGTTTACTTTAGGTAATAGATGAGATAATGTGCTCAATATTCTCTTAATTATCTTCATTCTCTTCTTATCTCCCAACTTGCTCAATAAGTTTTTCATTTCTTGCAATCTCTTTGCATATAGATTTTTGTCTTCATGACTCAACTTTGAATAAGGTCTTTTGCATATTTTTAATTCAACTTGATTATCAAATTCCTCTTCTTCATCTTTATCATCCCTTTTCCTCTTTTATGTAATTTTTATAACCTATGTCATCTCTTGCAGTGTTCTAGCAACTTGCACTTCTAATGATTTTTTAATATCTTCCAAAGCTTTCATTTAAATTTCTTGTTCCTTTTTAGCAGTCATACTCAATATTTATTCCCTTACTTCTTTGATAACAGTAGGCTTATCAACATATATTTCTCCTTCTTTGGTTACATCCATACTTTATTCCTTTATTTGTTCTTCAATATTTTCTTTAGATGTCTAATTCTTTTGTTCTTTGTTTCTCTTTCCTATTCACTATTTCAAGTTTCTTCTTATGATTCTATATATGTTCATAATTATCTCATGTCCACTTTATAATTCATCTTGACTTTCATTACCTGTTAGATCAATATTCTCTCTTAATTATTCATTTAAATCATAAATAGTTCCTATCAATAGTGTTTCCTCTATAGTAGTATCCTTAATATGAAATATTATATTCCACATCCTCTTACTATGATTTTCAACTTATTTAATAATTCTTGCAAGAAATTTGGCCTTTTTTTAATTGACAATTTTTTTTCTCTTGTGCTCCTTCAATAATCTATCTATCTCAATAACTTCTATGTGCAATTTTACCACGTATAAAGTTCTTTCTCTTCTATCTATCTCCAATTGATCTACAAATTTCCACTTAACTAGGATTTTGTCATATAGTTCTGTAGGAATTTTGTCCTTTAGATTTCTTGGAAAATATGAAAACTTATGCATGGTGTACATCACTACTTCCTCTATGGTTAACTTCTCTTCTTCACTCCATTTTCTAAACTTGTAGTATGATATGTTTCTAATTCTTCCAAATTCCTTTATATTTTTTTTTAGTTCTTGAATAGTTGCCTCAAATTAATTTGTCAATTCTCTTAAAACTAATTGTAGTTCTTCCTTCTTCCTCTGAGCAATTGACCGTATATTCCCTGAAGTTTGACTTCTCATTATTCTTGATGTTTGGGCTATTACACATATTATTTGTCATATTTTCTTTCATTCAACAACCTATTTCTACGTATTTATCTTTTCATATGTAGATGGTATATTGGTAGAATTCTTCCTACTAATCCCTTCTCCTTTAGAGTTACTTTCTTTCATGATGATTTTTCTATAGTTCTCCTTATACATTTCAAATATTTGAAGTCCTTCATCTTTCACTTCAGCCAATATTTTCTCAATTATCAGTTGAAGTTCATTATTAGTTACTTCATATCCAAATGGTGTTACCCATGACACACTAGGTTCTATAACTTTCACTATATAAGAGTGTGTACTTGCCAAGAAACATATGTCCTTCTTGTATCTATTCACTACTTGATATGGAATCCATTTTCTTTCATTCATTTCCTCTTGAACTTCCTTCAAATGAAAGCCACATCAACATATTATAATTTCTCCCTAATATTTTAGAGAATCTATTCATTTGATGTACAATTGGTTCACCAGCTAACCAACTTACAATTCTAATTCTAGGATAACAATTTTCACTCAGAAATATATACAAACCAATAAATATCCATAAATTAATCCTTGTCTCCTAACCTTCTATAGATTCATCATTAGTTTACCTCTCAACATTTCACTCATATCAAACATTTTAGCTTCAACAATGGTTTCATAAGCTACCTATATGGCTCTTCTATGTATCTTATCACTTTTCTTGGCCTAATAGATCTTGTATCTTATTACAAAAGATGCGAACATTATTCCTTTATCTTTTTTTTTCCTTGCAACAAACATATTTTGATCTTTCCTATATTTAATCAGTCCATTAATCTAAATCTTGGGATCTAGATAGTCTTGTGGTAGTACTAATGACTTCCTTTGTAATTTCAAGTTTTTCCATTTCCCAACCATAAATATTTTGCATGCATTCTTAGAAGTACATACTTGATCCATTCTCCATCCTTGATAGTTCTCATGTTCCAACTAAGACTTTGAATCTTAGTGAGCATATGCTACACTTAGGCTCTTCTTCATCAAATCTATGTATCAACATATTTATGTCTTTCATATTGTTAAGGTTCAACTTCAACTTTTTGACTATATTCTATCTTGTTTCGCAATTTTCTTTGACTCTTTCTCTTTTATACACTTTAGTTTTGAAAGATATGAAAATTTTGAGAAACTTTTACCTTTATTTATAGTATACATTGCCAATGGTTATTGTACCAATAGCATTAAGTTCCTTTCGATAGTAACTGATTATCCATTTATCAATGGTACAAAATATTTTCTTTTCTTTTACTAATTATTGACCTATTCCTATAATAATCTTTTACTTTTGGGACATTATTAATAACCAAACATGGTTTTGTGTCCCAATTATTCACTTACTTGATTAGTTTGCAGGCAGAGGCACTTCCCATGTCATCTAATAAGGTTTCCTCAATTGTAGTAGTTTCATATCCTTTCCTTACCCATATTATTTTCTTTTCTCTTCTTACTTTCTTTTTATCTATAGTTAATTTTCCTTTTCCATATTGATAATTTATAGCATTACATTTGTTAGAATGAGTTAGAATAACTGGGGGGGTGAATCATTTATCCAAGGTCAAGATGTACCAATTGAACTTTTAATCACTCCAAATACATATAATCTAAACATTCAATAGCTTGGTCTCAATAGTAAATAATCAATAACATAAACTTGGATTCCAATGTCCTAACAGTTATCAAACATAAAAAAATGTAAAAATTAACAATATAACACCTCAAATGACATCCATATAAGTATGACACCAATATTTAATGTGGAAACCCAATTTGGAAAAAATCACCAATAACATGTCACCAATTTTTCACTCTTCTAAATTGAGCTCTATCATGAGAAAATCCTATTAAAAGTTATAAAATACATTGTTAAATGTGACCTTGTTAAAGAATTTAATCACCCTATTAGGAGAGGCCTTGTTAGAGGGCTTAAAAACATTATATTAGAGATGCATTGTTAGCTAAGTTTATGTGTTGCATACTAGAGTTGCATCAATGAGAATTAGAATGAAACTAAAAAGAGAGTTTTTGGGACACAAAGATGAGAACCATAATGAAACTAAGAATACTAATGAATATCTACTACTAAATATTGAGGGATATTTTTGAAGTGGTGCACATTTTGGATTGCATGGTAATTAGAGATGTTGCCATAAATGAAAAAGATGGATATTGTTGGAAACTACAATTGAGACAATTGTTAGGTTGTCATTGATATCAAAAATTATTGGTAAGATAGTTTTCTATTTGATTAGGTTGTCATATCAAGATGATTGATGAAGACGATTTGAGAAGGACATAACAAAAGAATAGAGAGGAAAGGTTGAGCTATGAGGAAATACAATGGGCACTTGATTAGCTAGACTTTGACAAGATAAAGTGATTGTTTAACCATAACCTAATTGAAGAATAAAGTTGTATTGAAGCCTCGAATAACTGATCAAAGAATGACCAATTGTATAGGCTTGACCAAGAAAAGGAGAAGAAGATTAAGGAACTTGAAGTTTATGTTGGGTGATGTTAGCGTCAAATGAGCACTAGTATAAGATGAGAAAAGATAGTGTCAACCGAGTATCCTTATTGATCAAGTGTTAGTACATGTGCCAAATAGAAAAACTAGTAGTGACTAAGTAATCTAGTGATGACTGAGTTTTAGACTATAGTTTTGGTTGAGGAACAACATTTGACATATTATGATGAAATCATGATTTCTAGTTGACATGGTTAATTTCTTAGAGTATGTAAAGCATGTTGAAGAAGGATGGATGACCTAGAGCATTTAATTCAAGGGAAAACATGTTTGAGCCTTTCTATACAATAATTTAGGATGAAGTTTGGAGAATTTTCTAGAAGAGAATAGAGTAGACAAAATGATAGAAGGATTTGATGAATCTAAATTAACCCTAAGATTTACGATGATGTTTAAGAAAAAAAAGATCATAATTACCTATTTAAGGAGGTACAAGGGCTAAGATTAAAGAGGTTAGTAGAGCTAGTGAAGACCTAATAGGGTTAGAGCTACTGTTGATGCTATAGTCTGGTGAGTTTGAGAAGGAGGTCGAGAAGAGTTGAAGTGTGATTTCATGAAGGGTTCCCAAGAAGATTGGAGATGGAGATGACAATGGTAGCTAGTCAGTTGCTCAACATATGAACTAAACTATGATTTTAATTTTCAAAGTGAGTTGTATTTATCAAATCAACCTATTGTTACTTTCTAACCATTTTATCAATATTAAAATCTTGTAACCAAGGTTTAGCTAAAAGTCTTATCTAAATTCATCAAGGTTGCATTCTAATAGAATTTTCTTAAGGCCTCTAGTGAGGACACTCCTTAGTTTTAATAGCAGATATTCATTAATATCCTTAGTTTCATTATGGTTCTTATCTCTATGCCCAACAACCTTTCTTTTCGATTTCATTATGATTCTTATCCATACAGCTCTGGTATGCAATGCATAAACTCCCTCTATCATATTAGATTATGAAATCAATCATCTTCCTTTTTTATTACTAGCAACACCACATTCTTTTTCTTTTTATAATTGGTAAATACTTATTTCATGCTATTGTTAATGTTATTGGTTGGTAAACTTGAGCAACAGGCTAAGAAGAGTTGTGAAGATTTGAAGTGTGATTGCTTGAAGAGTTGCCAAGAAGATCAAAGATAGAGATGAAAATGGAGGCTAGTTAGTGGATCAACATCTAAACCAAAAAATGATCTAATTTTGCATTTCTTCCTCATGTATTGCTAGCAACACCATATTCTCTTTCTTTGCATAATAGAATGTTTAGCAGAAGATATTCATTATTATGCTTAGTTTCATTATAATTTTTAATTATGTGTCCAACAACCTCTCCTTTAAGTTCCATTTTATTCTAATCAATATAGATTTGATATGCAACACATAAGCTCCCTCTATCATATCAGATCATAAAATTAGTTGGCTTCTATTTGTGTTACTAGTAACACCATATTCCCTTTCTTTTCATACTAGGTAACTACTTCATAATCTTCCTCTCTTATGGTAACTGACATACTCTCCCTCTTTGACTGCAATTCCAAAGATACTTCATCTTTTACATATATCTTCATCATCTAGATATCTTCATGTTAGTACATTTGAATCTTATTCACCATGTATCATCTTATCCTATGACTGATACAAAAAAAAAAAATCTCTTTCTTCTTCACTACTTTAGCAACTCCTACAGTATGACTTTCTGCATCAACTTATAATACATTTTGATCAACTTGTGTGATATAGAGCTCCATCTTAGCTTAAGTAGCCTTAGCTAGGGGAATCTCCCCTAATTTACCTCTTAGTTATTCATGAACATCCTTAAATAAAGCCTTAGTAAAAATGTCAGCTATTTTCTCTTTAGTGTTCACATACTCCACTCTTACATCTTTATCTTGAACTAGCTATCTCAAGTACTAATACTTGATAGAAATATGTTTGGTCTTTGTCTACATAATAGAGTTCTTTGATATATTTACAGAATTTGTGTTGTCATAATTAATAACTATAGGATCATTGATCTCTTCCTTCATACCTTTCAATAATTGTTTGATCATAAAATATTCGAACAATTTATTGTTTCTACTACATATTCATTTTTATTTGTTTATTTTTAAATACAATTATGTGACTTGCT
This sequence comes from Cupressus sempervirens, assembly GCA_028749045.1. NCBI lineage: Eukaryota > Viridiplantae > Streptophyta > Pinopsida > Cupressales > Cupressaceae > Cupressus > Cupressus sempervirens. The sequence goes on along the minus strand of CM053788.1, from coordinate 140,469,121 downwards.
TGTCAATCAGACTAATTGGTGAAACAACACCAAAGTAAGGCTACATGGTAACCTAGGGTTCCTAGTAGAGTTTGGGCTTGTCATTTCCAAAGCCAAGCCACTAGTGTAATAAAGGGGCTAGTGAGTCCTAGAGTGTGATTTATTCATTAGGAGGTCTAAAGAGGTCCTTGGAAGAATTCAATGTTACTTGTTTTTCCAATGTTCCTAGGTATTGTATAATTATTATCATCATTATCAAAGGTGGCATTTGTGCATTTAGAGGGCTAGATTTGGAAAAAGAAACTATGGAATAGAGATTTCATGTCCTAAGGAACATATTCAAGTATTTGGTAGATTTTTTTGAGGCTCTAACCAAGCTTGTTCTAACTATGCAAAAAGTTGCCAAGTTGCATGACAACTTTGCAAAGCTGCAAAAGTTGTCATGACAACTTTTATTACAAAAAGTGCATTTTTGAGTAGTAGGTGTAATAACCACTTCAAAGTGGTTGGGATATTTTTTACCTATATAAGGCATCCCTCAACCTATGACAAGGGTTGGAGTGCATATTGATAAAAATTGATTAATGAACAAGCAGATTGTTGAGTAATTTTACCACAGTCAGAGATTTTTCATTGGATAATTTATAGAATTGAACTTTGTATTATAACCTTTGTAAATACTAGGTTCTATGTGTGATTAGATAGTATAGTTAGTTTCATTCCATATCATTTGGTAAAATCTTTTGTTTTCAATGCTATCACTAGTCTAAACTAGATAGGTTTTGGTAATGGACTAATAACTCACCTTTCCACCATGACATCTATACAGTTCCTTGGAATGTGTGAGATTACTTCCTATACTATAAGTGTGCAAGAGCTTGGGCTCTAGAAAGAATGTTTGACCTTTTTATACTGATGCCCTAGGAAACCCAAAGGAGCATTGTTAGGGATCATAGTAATTGAAATAGGCATTTGATGGGATTGAGTGCATTGGTTTCTTCAATCCAATTGTATGGAGAGGATGATGGGAGTATGAATATGCCCTATGCCAAACGATAATTCCTAATGACATGTTTTATAGTTTTTTGAGCAAGCCACTGTGGGTGTTCTTAGCACATTAGGGAAACCCTTGCTTTTAGGCCTAAATTTGGCAACCCACTATATGGATAGGTTGGGAAAGTGAGAAAAGGTAAATCTCAAAGATATTCCAAAAGGGTGTCAAGATATGGAGTTTTTTTCCACCTTGTTAAGAAATTCTCTGAGTTGCAAGTCAAAAGGTGTGGTTGGAGGCCTAATTCCTTGTAACCTTATTAGGCCTAGTTCCAAGAACATTCTTGAAATTGATATGCAATTGAATTTATTTTGGGTTGATGAAAAATTTCATGGACCCTATGATCTAATTGTAAACCTTTCTTTCCATTATTTATTTATTTTGTTTATATTTTATCATTTGATGAGGGTGAAGCAAGAAGGCATCGATGAAGCTTGTTAGGGGTTAAATGGATTTGATTAGTGGTGTGGAAAAGTTTAAGAGGTGGAGTATTAGACTTAGAATCCTCTTTAGGTAGGGTTAGTAAGAATTCTAGTAGGATAGAGAAGTGGCACTCAAGGAGAATTCTAGTCCATGAAATTTTGGCACTCAAGGAGAATTCCTTTTTGGGTGGCAAAGATTAATCTAATCAAGAAGGAGCAAGTATTCAAGCTAGAATTGATATCTAAAATCAGAAATCTAGTTGCATCATCAATTAGATCATTTCATTGTTACTCTCTAATCATTGTAGTAGTGAAATAAATCTCTCAATAGAGTTGGTCTAGTAGCTATTTTCCAAATCCAATAACAAGGTAGCATTTCTTGATTGAAGTATCTAGAGACCTATAACAAGGCCACTCCTAATAGGGTGATTAAATCCTCTAACAGGGTCAAAGCTTACAGTGTGTTTTGTCCCCTTTGATAGTGTTGGCTCCTAACAAGGCTCACTTTAAAAGAGTGAAAAATAGTAACTAGTTACAATTAGTGGTTTTCCCATTGGGTTTCCACATTAAATCTATTGGAATTCACAAGTGAGAAAATTTTACTTCTGACAGGGGGGAGTGAATCAGAAGTAATAAACTTTAACCTCTAAAAATTTTGACTAATATAAATCACATGCATGTAACACATCTAATTCACATGAAAGTAAAGACATGCATGAAAATAGATAACACAAGATTTGATCATCAAAAAATTGTCTGAAATGAGAAGGTAAAATTGGGGTGGGGATGACACCCACAACTTATCACTGCAACAATATGTAACTTGTCAAGGTTACAAAGTTTTGACCATCATCAATGGTCTACCCTATTAAAGGCTCCAACACCCTATTAAAAGTGACCTATCTAAAGGATTTACAAACATTCACTTGGAATGTCACCTTGTTAAAGGATTTACAGTATGGCTACTAAACCAACCTATCTTCATAGGATTTTCACTCTTCTAATACAATGGCTAGAAATTATTGTAGAATGTTTTCACCTGATGACTTACAATATTCAATTTTTGATTTAATATCCTTATTCTATCCAATCTAATTTGATCCTTCTTGATCTAATATAACTTTTTTCATAGTGTTGATACTCTATTCTAAGCAATTGATTCTACAATGCTATTCTTCTAAGTCATTATTCCCCTTTAAACTTCACTAGCATTATCTCCTTACATTCCTGTACCATGCTAAATTATGGGGCTTTAAACTCCTTAAAAAGGTTTTGAGACTTAGGGTTATGTATGAATCTATGATTGAGATTCATCCATCTTTCCTGCTTAATTCTTTCCATTTTTTTGATTGATTGCATGTTCTTTTCATTTTTCTAATTGGTTGCATACTGATTGCATAGGGAATGTAATACATTTGATCTTATCTTTTAGATCCTTTGAGATTCATCTTGAGTTAGCTCAAAAATAGTTTACATTTGCATTTTTGAGGGTACAAACACTTATGTTGATTTTGTGTTACTTGGCACTTACCGATTGTTGATGCTTGGCACACGTAGGAATTATGTCTTTCTCGACATCAATACTTTAGTTGGCACATATATTGACTTGTCATCAATTATCACTCAGCACTTGAAACTTGTTTAGCAATAGCTATCTACTTGGCATCTGTTGAATTTCTAATTTGGCACATACTATAGCTCAGCATCTATATTATACTTGGCATTAGCTTAGAAATTTTTTAAGTGTTTTGACACTAAATTGTCAAAACTAGTCTGAGACTAGCAATCTCCCCCTTTGACATGAGTGTCAAAAACACTTAATGAAACATTATGAATCTAATCTCTATGAGTATGATATACATCTTGTTTGGCATATGTACGAAACTTCAAAACTGTTCAAAATTTGTTCAAAATTTTGTGAAGATACCTCTAAATTTGTATCTCCCCATGAGATGATGTGCCTTTTTTGTACCCAAAACTTCTCATGTTGAATTTTTCTCTTGTTGATTATGCTTAACCTTATCATTCTGCCTTATCTATCCTATTCTATCTATTCTATTTTATCTCCCCCTTACACACATTTTTCCTTGCAGTTATTGTATCTTTTAGCTTCTCAAAATTTATCTTCTTATCTCCTAAATGTTATCTCCCCCTTTGTTTTATAATCTCCCCCTTTTTTGATACTTATGTCAAGGGTACTAAACATTAACTGAATACTTTTCTAAAAAGGATTTATTTACCTCCATAACAATCTTTAGTGCAACATCCCAATTGTCTGGTGCAATTTCTAGTGCTTTAAGCTAGATGGATGTCTGAGCTGCAAGGTGAACTTGGCCTTCGAGTGTAGAAAGATTGGGGTCTTTCTTTAAAACTTTTTTAGCATAGGCTAGTTCCTTCTACAAACCTTCCATGTGAGGGGTGATAGCATATTGTAGTTGTATCAATATATCCTTTATGTTTGCCTCATCTATTATTAACATAGTTATTTCCTTCTATGTGTGAAGCATAGTAACAAAATACTTCTCACTCTGAGTTAGATCCTTGGGTAGATGCATGCTTGATATTTTTAGGTTCCTCTCCAAGCTCATTATCCTTTGGCTGGTCTCTTTTGTGAAAATTGATGGATCACACAGTTTGAAGTACAATGAGAATATTTTCTCAACTATTTCTTTTACCTTTTCAACCTTCTTTGCCAACATCACCTAATATAGTTTTATCTCACTTGATATTTGTTCATTTACTTTCATTTGGGACTTCTTTTTATACTATTCTAATAGTTTGGCATTAGTATCAAGGTCTTCATTCTATACCTGGTCTACCATATTGGTTAATTATTCCATAATCAGCTTGGTTTTATTAGGTACCTACAAGCTAAATGAATCTAAAAAGATGTCCTTAATCTCAATCAAAGCTTGCCTTTATTTATACTCATTTTTGAGTATCTCTTGATTTTTCTTCCTCTTGAGTGCCTCTTGCACTTCATTTATCTGGTCTATTTTCATATTATCATAATCATATCTTGGAATGACTATGTCTTCATCTAGCGTAGGGTCTCCATAGTGAAGTACCCTTGCAATTCTTGTAGAACTCGAGCCTAATGCTAAAACTTGAAGTGGTACTACTTTAGTGCTCATTTTTTGAGGCATTGTAGGAGTCCCTATTATAGGAAAATTGACCAATGTTTGTATTTCCTCTTGTTCTTTCTCCTAAGGGGTCTCCTCCTCTTCTATTCTACCTTGATCAATTATTGTGATCTATGGTGGTGCACCTTGTCCTTGTGTAGTAGGATTAGAGGTATACTTCTATCCTATTTGATCTGTTGCTTGCCCCTTGCCAGTTGTTGTGCCTAGTACTATAGAATCAACCCTAACTGGTGTGTCTTGTGTAACTTGCTCTTGTGGTTGCAAACTTGTAGGTTTTTAAATATGTGAAGGTGGTTCTTAGGGATTCACCTTCTTCTTTGTGATGCTAATAACTACTTTTTGTAGTTCTTCCACACTCACCAAGATTAGGTTAGTACATAATTGTGATTGTAGAGTAGTCTAGTGAAGGATCTTTTTAAGGTCCTCTATAGTCAGTGGGTTTATGTTTTGACCAGAAGTGTCAAGGACATCCTTTACAATTACTATATCTCTAGGTATGGGAGTTACATGTGGAGGACTTGGAGGTGGTAGTTGTGTGTCTTGCACACTCTGTTCCTATTACTGCTCCTCAATAGTTACCATTTCACTCTTTTGTATATCTTTCTCCACTGTAACATCTTCCTTATCTTTTTCTCCTTCTTCCTCCCTATAATTTTTCTCTTCCTCATCATTTTTTCTTCCCTCAAAGGGTCTACTTCTTCTTCTTTCACTGTTGTCAGCCCATAAATCAATTTCGACATTTTTGTGGACATTTTCACAACATCTTCAATTTTATTCTATAGCATATTGAAGGCTCTATACTTGGGTGCAAATTTGCTCCCATGCTTCTTATTTGCCTTACTTTTTTCCCCTTTAGTAAGTTCAAGCATAACATGAGCCAATGTTGACTCTCTTATTTCCTTTTCCATATTCAAGCAATAATGCCATTTATTCTCTATAATTGAATATAACTCCTTAGGCATTGATTGCAAAGTTCAAGTGGAGTATTCTTGAACTTGGCCATCATAGTGTAAATTGACTCTTCCACTATGTTCTATTCTTCTCTTCTTAACTTATTAAAATCAATTCCTTTTAACCTTGATAAATCTGCATTATCTATAATATTATCACAAATATTTTCTAGATTAGATTTAGTGGTGTGACTTACCACTCTAAATTGGCTATTATCATCTAATTCAGTCCTCTCCTCATCTGATTCTGGAGATGTCACATACTTTCTTCTCTACTTCTTCTTTATTGGTCCTCCCTACTCTGCAGGCTTCTTCTTTTCCTATTCCTTAGCCACCTTTGTTGTAGCTATTGTATCTACCCTTGTGTTGGGTTTTCTTGGGCTAGGTTTAGCTATTTTCTTTTCTCTAGGTTGAGTTGTAGGTTGTTTTTGTGTCTTTCTCTTCTTTGCCTCTACCTTAGGTGCTTCCTTGGATTTCTCCTCCTTGGAACCTTCTACTTCTTCAGCATCTTCACCCATTCCTTGGGTCAATGCCAGTGCCTCCTAGCCTATTCTTCTTTTTCTTCTTCATCTTCTTCCTCAACTTCTATTGTACCTTCACCAAATTTAACTTTAAGCTTCTTGACCAATTTTTCCTTTTTCTTCAAGTTTAAAGTAGTTTTTAGCTCCATATCCACCTTGGATCTTACAAAATCATATGTGCCAAAGTGTCGGGAACTTTTATCTACTTCTTCTACAAGTAGAGTAGTGATTGCTATAGATGCCTCATATATGTTGATCTCATATCCAAGTGTCCTCAGCCATCTGACCCTTGGTACTCCTGCTTGGATATATGTATAGTCAATATCTACTTGGAAACATGTATCATTTATGTGCTACTCAACAAGAGAGATAGGTATCCTTAATCTCTATTTCATTGACTTCTTGAAGTCTTCAAAGTAGTTGGTCATAATAATCTCAAAATTTTCCCCCATTTGTTCTATGTATTCATTGACCTGGACTACTATGTGTAGACACCTAAATTCGATTACACCACTTTGGTAATACTATTTAGCTATCTCTAAAAGGAATCATTAATTAAATTCCTATTTATTTAATCCTTTCCCATCCCATAGCTGATTAATTTAATTAATCATCTATAGTCCTAATTGATAAATCAAATAACCCATTATTTATCAATTAATCCTATTCTCCTATCTAATTCCAAATCCCAAATTTATTAAAATCACTTCAATAAATAAAACACTCAAATCTAATAACCCCTAAAGCCTATCTTAAATCCTCCATTTAGCCTAATCCACCCCATCCACCCATACTAACTAAGCTTAGCACTAACTCACCCACCCTCATAAATACCATCCACTTTCCCATCTCTAACATCCCTAATCTAATCCTAACCCAAGCCTAACCCATCCCCTAATCATTTGCACAATCCTAAATGGGATTAAGACTTTCCTAAACCAAGCTAAAGTCTCCCCTCAAAATATCTCAACCACCAAGCCATGAATGCTCTTACAAAGCCATAAATTGCTCTTACATCCTCACTCATGACTCTTACATACCCAACCACCCTCATCAAGCTTTTGACCAACCCATATCCTATCCTCTCACACCCATCCTCCTTGTGGCAAGTGTCCACTCCCTATTGGTGCTAAACAAGTACAATCCATGTGCTCCCTCCCAAACCATTTTATCGCAATCTTTAAGCTAAAGTTACCATGTCAGTTTGAGAAGCTAAATCCATACTTTTACATATACCCACACCAAAAATCCCAAATCCACCTCCATTGAAGCATTTTGAAGCTTGAGCATAAATCTCAAATTCACAAATAGACATATCTCTAAATCAAGTGATCATCCTCATTGAGAGAGCCCATCCATGGCTCATATTCTCATTTGAGGACCTCACTTTGTCTCTCTTGAAGTTTATATTAATTTTGTTAGTCAATGATTTTTTTAAAAAAATATATTACTGTTTCTTGCTAACATATTAGTGTATACACTATGGACCTATTTTTCTTCCACCTTATCTTTCCATAAGAGGGGAATTCATTCTACACAGAAAAGAATATACATGTCAAAATTGCTCCAAAATTACATTGAGTTCCCTTTGCTCTTCTTATAGCTCCCAAATTCTCCATTATCTATTGTAGTTGTAGTTTAGCTAGATCATAAGTATGATCCTTTTTGACAAGTTTGTAACCAACATCCACTACAATACATGGAACACTGTTGAGTCAACTTAATTGGTAAAATTTTTGGGATATGACTCTAACTAAAAATTCAACAAGAGGATCCTTGATGGTGTCTATGGTCATCCCTCTCTTGTTCCATTCTGCATGAGTGTTCTTCTCTATAGATTCTTTTGGCTCACTCCTTAAGGTTTTAGGTCATTCTAGGGTTGGATACCTGATCACCCTATGTGCAATTGTCTTGGATATTTTAATAGGTCCATCCTCCAACCAAAGGTTTCCATCATGAATTTGGCTCAACACAATTCTAATCCATTCTTTCTTGAATACAGTAGGAAAATCTAGGGCATGAGTTAAGCCCTTTCTTTCAACAATTTAAAATTCTTCCTTCAAAACCCTATTCTCAGACAATTTATCATATGTCTCCCTGATTTCCATATCACCTATTGCACCAATCTTGCAATTTTAACATCTTCTTACATCTTACACCATCACCACTTTAAGTGGAATAAAAGATAAATCTCTGGGAGGGTCATTTTTGTAAGCAACCTCAGGGATTGGTCTAAAGTCAAGTTGCTTGACTTCATTACTCACTAACTAAAATCAAAAAACTCTTTTTCTAGTGGTTTCCTAGAGCTAGAGGCCATTTTTGCAATCTAGGGCTTTAAAATGTAGAAATAGCAAAACTGCATAGCTTAGCACAACTGTAAATACCTTGAAATTGATGAAATGGTGTTGAGTCTATGTTGGAATCTGCTCAAATTCTTCAATCTCTACTTGGAAAACATTTTTTCTCTCTTCTTTCTTTTTCTCTATGATCATGATAATGAAAAATGATTTTAAAAAAATGCAACAATATACCCTTCATTTCATAACATTTAATGATTAGTGCTTGTATAGTTGTCCACTTGAGTCCTTAAGCAATTTTTCTTTACATGGCTTCCATTTATTTTCCAATGCTTGGCATACACTAGAGTTTCACTTACTTAGCTTCAACTAGAATTTCCCTTTACTTAGCATCTATTGCTAACTCAGCTATAATTAATCAGTCGGCTTCTACTAACTTTGGTAGACAACTCGACATGTATTGGAATTTTACTTAGCATCTAATGGAAACTTTTCTTACTCAACAACACTATTAAAATTTTGAAGTTTTAACTTTGCATCTTTATTCATGCTGATCTATCATTTTTAGTACTGACACAGTCATGGAACTAATGTATGATAAAGCATTTAAATATCAGTCCCACTGATGGGGAGGATCTTGAACAAGGTTCTAGCCTCAACTACTAGAACTCACTTTAGGCTTTCTCCTAGCCTCTTAGGGTATTTATCCTATACCCTACTCCAAGGGAATCTTCTCTCTATTCCCTTATTACACTAATCCTCACCAATCAACTCAAAACTCTATTTCACCATGGGGTCTCCCTAGTGCTCTCATTGCACCGTTCTTGACAACTGGCTTCCAGGAGTGCATTCTTGGCTATATTGAATTCCAAGGCTTGTATTAGGTCTCATTAAATAGTTTTTAGGATCACTAAGTGAATTGGAGTATTGGGTTTCCAATCGATTTGAAGATTGCATAGTTAAGAGGGCTACCAAGACTAATAACAAAATTAGGCCTCCAAAACTGATTTTTGGCTTATATCTCCTCAAACCCTTAAGAAGTACTCAAAAAAATTTACGATTTGGATACCCTTTTGGCTCCCCTTGAAGATTTTTCAGGTCTGCAACACCCAGGTCATCCGTACAAGGGATTTCCAAAAATATGTCTATTTACAAGGGTTTCTTGTTTGTATGAACAGGAATATAGAGAGTTCTTCCTTCCACCACTCAAATGGACTCTAAATGACTGAACTCCTAAAATTAACTTCCTTCACTCACCACTCTTTCCTTCCATAAATTTGTATTGCACCCAACACCCCATTCTATGCCCCTTTCAAACACTTATTTGCTGATTTCATTGCCTAGCCGGGTATGCAAACTCGCCTAGGGCCTCTTGGAAAAAACAACAAACCTCTGCAAAACAAGACAAAAATACATATTTACATTTTTTATAAAGTCTAGTACTTAATTCCAAAAGGCCATCATGGTTCCACCATTGGAATTCAAGTTATAGAGATTTCTTTGCTGATTGCTCTGTACAGACCAGCGAACTGGCAACTTTAAAAAGATTTTTCAAACTAGTAATGAAACTGATCAAAAAAACTCCTAATCTTTACCAAAGCATCTAAATTCCATACACTATAAAATCACATGAAAACAGCAACCCTATCAATCCATTAAAGGTGTGGATGAAGGGTGAAATCAGAAAACTGTCATCAAAATGCTCAGTTTTCTCTTCATTCCAATGCCAAAATTCGTACAAAAGCATATGCCAACCCTCAAACTAACTTGTATTGGTCTTAAATACCTCTTACCCATGTGAATCAACAGATCCCATAGGTTTCCAACTGATTCTTGAAGCCCTTATAAAGTTTTAGCACTTTTTGTCAATGTTGTCAAGCAACTTTGCAAAGTTGCAAAGTTGCCAAGTGCAACTTTTGCACTATTGTGCATTTAATGGCTTCATGACCTCAAACATGGTTAAATGAACCTATTTCCATGTAATTACAACTTTTAACATATTTTCCATGTTTCCCATCCTCCTGGGGTCTTGGTCAGTGTTTGACCATTCTAGGCTCTAACAAGCAATTTAAGCAATTTTGCCAACATAGAAGCAACTTGGAAACTCAAACACAACAAAAACCTATTTACAAACACAACTCACACACTTGGGGCTTTATCCCATAGCCCTTATTCATGTGGTCTAGCCAAGACCACTACAAGCCAAAAATGATTTAGGAAACTTGGCATATTTCCTAGGTGCTCCTGCACCATTCTCCCCCTATGACAAAAAAAAACTTAAGGTGGGTCAGTATTCAAGAGATCTTGACTGATACCTCTCTTTTTGAATTCATGTTCAGCTACCCATGTCGCTTCAGATTCAGGCTGGTTCTTCCATTTTACTAAATGCTCCATATAAATTCCATGCCTAGTCTTCTTCTTTACTCTTGAATCTAGAACTTTTTCAGCTTGAGGCTTGGTTTGGAGAGGAATACTGATTTCTGGAATATTCTTATCTACCTCTATGATGTGTTCCTCTTCCATGACATTAGGACCCTTGTATTTAACCAAATCTTGAATGTTGAAGATGGGAGAGATGGTTAGATTTTTTGGCAACTCAATCTTGTAGGCATTTGGGCCATACTTTGCTAGAACCTTACAAGGCCCTATCCTCCTCATTTGAAGCTTGCTTGGAACACCTTTTTGAATTCTAGCCTTGTTCAAGTGTACCATCACCAAATCTCCTACTTCAAATTGTAAATCTCTCCTCCTTTCATCTACTTTAGTCTTTAACCTTTGAGTAGCCTCTATCAAGGACTTCTTGACCTGCTCATGTACCTCTCTCATGGACTGGGCAAAATCATCTGCATGTCCACTAATCTCTTCTTGATTCTTTAATTCTCATAGCTCACAAACTCCTCTTGGGTGATAACCATAAACAACTTGAAAAGGGCTTTTACCGGTAGTTCTATTTGTGCTATCATTGTAGGCAAACTCAGCTTGTGGTAGGACTTGATCCCACACTTGGCCATACTCCTTTGTTAAACACCTTAGAAGGTTTCCAAGCACCCTATTAATTACCTCAGTTTGACCATCAGTTTGGGGATGGTAAGCTAAACTATGTGCCAACTTAGTACCTAGCCTTCTCCACAAGGTCTTCCAAAAGTGCCCCATGAATTTAACATCTCTATCTGAAACTATACTGATTGGTAAGCCATGAATCCTTACAACTTCTTTGAAAAATAAGTGAGCAATATAGCTAGCATCATGAGTAGTCTTACAAGGAATAAAGTGACTCATTTTGCTAAATCTGTCCACAACTACAAACACACTATCCAAACCTGATGTTGTTCTTGGTAAGCCCACTATGAAGTCCATGCTGATGCATTCCCATGGCCTATTTGGAATGGGTAAGGGCTGGTACAATCCTACATTTGTAGAAATTCCCTTGGCCTTTTGACAAATCATGCATTGTTCAACATACTTCCGGATATCTCTTTGCATCCTAGGCCAATAGTAGAATCTTTCCACCAACTCCAATGTTTTGTTCAAACCAAAGTGTCCACTAAGGCTTCCATTATGCTTCTCTTGGATCAGATTTTCTCTCATTGATCCTCTAGGCACACATAATTGATTTCCCCTAAACAACAACCCATTTTGCAAAGTGTAATCAGCAAACTTGCTATGAAAATGATTGTTAATCTCTACACATACCTTGTAGGCCTCTGAGAAGTCATCATCATCAGCATATAGGTCTTTGAAACCTTCAAATCCAATACTCTCTAACTATATTTCTAGGATAGTAAGCAGCCTTCTACTTAATGCATCAGCTACTTTATTTATCTGCCCTTTCTTGTGCTTGATGGTGAATTTGTAAGATTGTAGGAACTCCATCCATTTGATGTGTCTTAGGCTCAACTTCTCTTGAGTGTTGATGTAACTCAATGCTTGGTTATCCGTGTATACAACAAACTCTTTAGGTAAAAGATAGTGCCTCCATTTCCTAAGTGCTTGCACCAATGCATACAATTCTAAGTCATAGGATGAGTACCTAGATTTGGATTCATTTAGCCTTTCACTAAAGAATGCTACTGGCCTTCCTTCTTGGCTTAATACAGCCCCAACAACAATATTACTTGCATCACATTCTACAATAAACAACTTGTCAAAACTAGGTAAAACCAAAATGGGTTTAGTAGCTACCTCTTTCTTCAACCTTTCAAACCCTTCATTGGCTTCTTTGGTCCACAAGAACTTAGTTTTTAGTCCTCCCTTGATGGTGTCTAATACTGGTGCACATATCTCACTAAAACCCCTTATAAACTTCCTGTAGAATTGTGCCAAACCATGGAAACTTCTTACTGCAGCCCCTGTTTTAGGTGTAGGCCAGTTTAGAATGGTTTCTATTTTACTTTCATCCATCTTCAAGTTACCTTGTGAAACTACAAAACCAAGGTAAACCAACTCTTGTTTCAAGAACTCACTTTTCTCAAGATTAATGGTCAATTTTTCTTCTTGTAACTTCTTTAAAACAATTTCCAAATGCTTCATGTGTTCTTCTTTAGTCTTGCTGAAAATGAGAATATCATCAAGATAAACCACTAAAAAAATGCCTATGTAGTCCTTCAACACTTCATTCATTAGCCTCATGAATGTACTAGGTGCATTAGAGAGGCCAAATGGCATTACTAGCCATTCATAAAGTCCTTCCGTAGTTTTGAAGGCTGTTTTCCATTCATCACCCTCCTTCATTCTGATTTGATGGTAGCCACTCTTGAGATCTATCTTGGAGAAATACTTAGCACCCCCCAAACAATCCATTAGATCTTCTATTCTAGGAATAGGAAACCTATATCTAATTTTTATCCTATTTATGGCTCTAGAATCAGTGCACATTCTCCACTTACCTCCTTTCTTTGGTGCCAAAACAACCGGTACAGCACATGGGCTAATACTCTTCCGAATGAGACCTTGGTCAAGTAGCTCTTGTACTTGTCTTGCAATTTCTTTATTCTGATCTGGAGTCATCTTGTAAGCAGCCTTGTTGGGAAATGAGGATCCAGGAACAAAGTCTATTTGATGACTAATAGATCTTTGTGGAAGGAGTGTGGCAAGTTCTCCATCACTTATGATGTCTTTGAACTAATCCAATAGTTCTTTTACCTCACTTGGCAATGGTGTTTGTTTGACAGCATCTTTCTCCTTTGGTTTCACAACTATCGCAAACCCAACTTCGTTGTTCTCCTTGAAATCATGTAAGAATTCTTTTCCACTCATGAGTAGAACACGCTGATCTGTTGTTGCATCTATGCCTTCCTCAACAAGTGATTGGATTTTGTATGTCACTCCTCCTTTCTTGAATGTATACAAGTTCTTCTTCCCATGATAGACAGCATCCCTATCATATTGCCATGGTCTACCCAAGAGTAGATGACAAGCATCCATGGGCAACACATCACAAAGAATTTTGTCTTGATATCCTCCAATTGAAAAATCCACCCAAACTTGTTCATTTACCAACACATTCTGCCCTTTATTCAGCCATGTGACTCTATATGGATGATCATGAGGAATCTTTGTTAGCTTGAGCTTTTGGACAGCCTCTTCAGAGATGATATTATCAGTTGATCCTGAGTCAACAATAACTTTGCAAACCTTACCAAGTATCTTGCATTTTATTCTAAAAAGTTCCCTTCTTTGTTTAGGCTCTTCTTTGCTAGGCTCCTTGATCAAAACTCTTCTAAACATCAGATTTTCTCCCTTCTCAGAATCAAGATTCACTTTTGAAGTTATATTGTTGCTGCATTCTTCTTGAACATATGTTATCTTCTTATCCCCTTGGGAAGATGATGCCTTCTCAGGACATCTACAGGCTGGATGACCAAGTTGTCCACAATGGTAACATTTCATGTTTGCAAAATGTGAACCCCTGCTGAAATTGTTTGATCTACCTCTAGCTCCACCACCAAATCCTCTTCCTCTAGTGAAATTACCTCTTCCACTTGTTTCCCCACTTTTCTCAATCAACTTGGAGTCTCTTGTGGCCTTGGGTTCATTGCTTCTTCCCCCATAACCACCTCTATGTCCTCTAGAGTCTCTCACTCTTCCTCTACCCCTAGAGTTAGAGTCTTGTTTCCTTCTATTCTTATCTTCCACTTTGAGTGCCAATTGAAAACACTTATGAACAGTAGTAGGAGTCCAAAGGCTGATCTCCTCTTGAATACTCCATTTCAAACCACCTAAATATCTAGCCACCTTGATGCTCTCCTCCTCTTGGACCTTGGATCTCAAGCAAAGTTTTTGAAACTCTTCAGTATAGGAGGTCACATCCAAATCTTTTTGCTTCAAGCTTTGTCTCTTCTTGTGTAGCTGGATTTCATAGTCTTCAGGCAAATAGTTATCTCTGATTTTTGCCACCATAGCTTTCCAATTAGAGATAGGTTTCTTGCCTTCTCTTTCCCTCTCTTCTTGAATGAACTTCCACCATGTTAGGGCTGGTCCCCTTAATCTTGCTTTGGCAACCTTCACTTTTTGTGCCTCTGATACGCCTTCACATTCAAAATGGTTCTCGATCCCTTCAATCCATTCCATGACCAACTCTGAATTCATCTTACCAGTAAATAGGGGTATCCCCTCAAGAGATTTTCCACCCAATGCCTTGATGGCTTTAAGGAAAGGTTCCTCTTGTAATGGAGGATCAGGTTCAGGTACATAGTCCTCTTCATTCTCTTCCTTTCCCTTTTCTTCATTAATTTCCAACTTCTCTTTCATTTTTCCAGCTGTCTCTACCACTTCATCAAGCTTATCTTTCATAGCTTCTAAGGCTTCCTCAAGGAGCCTATTTTTCTCCCTTTGTTCTGTCACTTCCTTTGCCAACTCAAAATTTGTTACCATGGTGGTTTCTCCCACTGACTCACTTCCAAAATAAGACATACACAATGTCTTGTCCCAAACCTTTCAAGGCTCTGATACCAATTTGATGGGGAGGATCTTAAACAAGGTTCTAGCCTCAACTACTAGAACTCACTTTAGGCTTTCTCCTAGCCTCTTAGGGTATTTATCCTATACCCTACTCCAAGGGAATCTTCTCTCTATTCCCTTATTACACTAATCCTCACCAATCAACTCAAAACTCTATTTCACCATGGGGTCTCCCTAGTGCTCTCATTGCACCGTTCTTGACAACTGGCTTCTAGGAGTGCATTCTTGGCTATATTGAATTCCAAGGCTTGTATTAGGTCTCATTCAATAGTTTTTAGGATCACTAAGTGAATTGGAGTATTGGGTTTCCAATCGATTTGAAGATTGCATAGTTAAGAGGGCTACCAAGACTAATAACAAAATTAGGCCTCCAAAACTGATTTTTGGCTTATATCTCCTCAAACCCTTAAGAAGTACTCAAAAAAATTTATGATTTGGATACCCTTTTGGCTCCCCTTGAAGATTTTTTGAGTCTGCAACACCCAGGTCATCCGTACAAGGGATTTCCAAAAATATGTCTATTTACAAGGGTTTCTTGTTTGTATGAACAGGAATATAGAGAGTTCTTCCTTCCACCACTCAAATGGACTCTAAATGACTGAACTCCTGGAATTAACTTCCTTCACTCACCACTCTTTCCTTCCATGAATTTTTATTGCACCCAACACCCCATTCTATGCCCCTTTCAAACACTTATTTGCCGATTTCATTGCCTAGCCGGGTATGCAAACTCGCCTAGGGCCTCTTGGAAAAAAACAACAAACCTCTGCAAAACAAGACAAAAATACATATTTACATTGTTTATACAGTCTAGTACTTGATTCCAAAAGGCCATCATGGTTCCACCATTGGAATTCAAGTTATAGAGATTTCTTTGCTGATTGTTGTGTACAGACCAGCGAACTGGCAACTTTAAAAAGATTTTTCAAACTAGTAATGAAACTGATCAAAAAAACTCCTAATCTTTACCAAAGAATCTACATTCCATACACTATAAAATCACATGAAAATAGCAACCCTATCAATCCATTAAAGGTGTGGATGAAGGGTGAAATCAGAAAACTGTCATCAAAATGCTCAATTTGCTCTTCATTCCAATGCCAAAATTCGTACAAAAGCATATGCCAACCCTCAAACTAACTTGGATTGGTCTTAAATACCTCTTACCCACATGAATCAATAGATCCCATAGGTTTTCAACTGATTCTTGAAGCCCTTATAAAGTTTTAGCACTTTTTGTCAATGTTGTCAAGCAACTTTGCAAAGTTGCAAAGTTGCCAAGTGCAACTTTTGCACTATTGTGCATTTAATGGCTCCATGACCTCAAACATTGTTAAATGAACCTATTTCCATGTAATTACAACTTTTAACATATTTTCCATGTTTCCCATCCTCTTGGGGTCTTGGTTAGTGTTTGACCATTCTAGGCTCTAACAAGCAATTTAAGCAATTTTGCCAACATAGAAGCAACTTGGAAACTCAAACACAACAAAAACCTATTTACAAACACAACTCACACACTTGGGGCTTTATCCCATAGCCCTTATTCATGTGGTCTAGCCAAGACCACTACAAGCCAAAAAAAATTTAGGAAACTTGGCATATTTCCTAGGTGCTCCTGCACCACCCACATACCTTCTTTTGCTTAGTTGGATGAAGTGTGACCACTTGACTTTTTGGGTGAAGTGATCTCTCCATTGGATGTGCCATTTCCATCTTTTTTCTTACATGTTTTATTCATGTCTCCTCTAATGTGTTTAACATCTACCTTACCTTTTCCTTTGTTGAACTCAAAGTCGGGTGCCTTTGACCTTGTTGGGTAATTTTTGCTAATGTGACCAATCTTCAAACAACTGAAGCATGTAGTTTGGCTCAACCATCTATTGTAGATTCCAATAAAATGTTTTCTTATGCAATTTTCAGGGATGTGTCCATACTCTTGACACTAGTGATAGCTCTACCTAGTGTTATAGTCCCAATTGTAGTGATGCCCATGACTTTTGATCTTTGCTAGTTGGTTAGATGTTCACATAGGCTTTGATCTGCACTCAAAGGCACTTGTAGTAGTAACATTCAAATCTTGGTGTTCTAATGGTTCTAGTCATATATTCATGTGCCTGATGACCTTGCTTATTGTACTTGTGATAGTAACCCATGTTTTTAGGTTTGTCATGTTGATTAGCATCCTTGCTCTTGCACACATTAGAGCTATGTCCTTTTTTACCACAAAAATGACAAGTAGGTTTTGTGTTCTTAACTTTTTCACTTCTCTCTTCTGTAGTCTTTGATGACTCTATTTTTTCAGTGCTATTGTATCCTAGTCCTAAAGTGTCATTGTTGGATCTTGGTGATCTTAGTAGCTATTCAAAGTACTTGATAGATTCATTAGGTTTGTTCAAGATTTTTGCAATTTCCTTTTCTCTTCTCAAGTCATTTTGCAGTTGTTCATTTTGCATCTTCAGTGTGGAGATCTTAGTGTCCTTAACATTCATCTCATGATGTGCATTCATCATTTATCTTAGGGTGTCTATCTATATGTTGAATATTCTTGCAAGTTCAATTGACTTTTCCTCTAGTCTATTTACAAGGTTTCTCTTTTCATCTTCTATCATAACCTTATCTTCAATCACTTTTTTCTTCTATTCAATCACTTCACAAAGCATCATGGCTTGTGATTCTTGTTCAATCTTGAGAGTTCTAATTTCTTCTACTTAAGCTCCATTCTTCTCCATGAGATATGTAATTGTTGCATCGAACTCCTTGGAATCTCCATTTGTAAACACTTTTGAGGTGTCAATCTCCTTGTACTATATATCATTCTTAGCTATGGAAATCTCTCATCTTCTCTTTAAGGATTTCCTCAATTCTTCCTTAGCTTCTTCCAGAGAATGTAGAATGAGATGTATCTCAATCTCCTAATTTTCTATGATCTTTACAAGTTTGTAGAATTCAATTTCTAGATCTTTTTCTCCAAGTTGTAATGCTACTCCTTGTAAGAACTTATCTCTTATACTAATTTTTGGAATTCACAATTAGGAAGATTTTACTTCTTGGGGGGGCTTGGTGAATTAGAAAATAAACTTTAACCTCTAAAACTTTTAACTAAAATCAATCACATGCATGTAACACATCTAATTCACATGAAAGTAAAGACATGCATGAAAATAGATAACACAAGATTTGATCACCTAAAAACCCTCCAAAATGAGAAGATGAAACTGGGGTGGAGATGACACCCATAACTTATCATTGCAGAAATGTGTAACTTGTTAAGGTTACAAAGTTTTGACCATCATCAATGGTCTACCTTGTGAAAGGCTTGCCCTATTAAAGGCTCCAACACCCTGTTAAAAATGACCTATCTAAAGGATTTACAATATAGTTGCTAAAACCAACCTATCTTCATAGGATTTTCATTCTCCTAATACAATGGCTAAAAATTATTGTAGAATGTGTTGACTTGATGACTTACAATCTTCAATTGCTGATTTTAGATCCTTGTTCTATCCAATCTAATCTGATCCTTCTTGATCTGATATAACTCTATTCATAGTGTTGATACTCTGTTCTAACCAATTGATTCTGCAATGTTCTTCTTCTTCTAAGTCTTTATACCCCTTTAAACTTCACTAGCATTCTCTCCTTGCATTCCTATACCATGGTGAATTATGGGGTTTTGACCTCCTTAAATAGGTTTCAAGACTTAGGGTTAGGTATGAATCCACGATTGAGATTCATCCATCTTGCTAGCTTAATTCTTTCCATTTTTTTTATTGGTTGCATGTTCTTTCTATTTTTCTGATTGGTTGCATGTTGATTGCATAGGGAATGTAATAGATTCAATCTTATCTATTAGATCCTTCAAGATTAATCTTGAGTCAATTCAAAAATAGTTTACATTTGAGTTTGTGAGGGTATAAACAGTTATGTTGTGTAGCAACTAGAAAATGGGTTAAATGCATAACATACTATGAGAAAATCACAAAACTCAATAAACATACGTTAGCACCCACTAGTCTACCATGAAAGCCAAACTAATAAAGAAAATAATAGAAACCCCCTCTTTTGTTTCTAGCTCCCATGTCCTTCTTTCTTCTCCAAATGATGTAGCTCCAACTTGCCTATAGTGTACACAAAATTGAAGCAAAAGTATATGATGTGGATAATGCTATGAGAATACTAGAAGTGTCATTTTAGTGTGAGAGAAAGAATTGTAAATGAAAAGAAGTGGGGACTCAAAGACTCAAGCATTAAGGTCTAAAATGAGAGAAAGAGTGTCCATTTTATAATCAACACTCAAGGTGAAAGCATTGGACTTGTCACTCATAGATATGCAATGTGGGAAGAGATTCTCTTGAGAATCCATGACACATATGACAATATATGCCAATTTTAAGATTCTATGACACATGAAAGTCAAACATGGCTAAATGTGGAAGAGAATCTATGACGCATCATAAGACACCACAACCCACTTAAAGCCAAGAATCTATGACAAAGAAGCCAAATAGGGACATGCGTAATAGATAAGAATATTTGATTATGAAAAATATTAGCCAAGTGTCAAAGGAGAATCCATGAGGTGTCATATCCAAGTGTCATGATGATGTAATATTTTATGTAATATTCAAATTAAAAATTCTCTTATTCCACAAAATAAGAATTAGTACAAAATGGAATTAATGATGGAAAATGGGACTTGGGAAATTAAGAATTTCCATGGTTTGCAAATGATCAATCAATTAATTAATAAAATTAATTAATTGAGGATGATAATTAGGAAGAATAATTAGAAGGAATAATAGAATTAAATTATGGGTTATTTAATCCTATAAAGAAAATTAGTAAATGATTGGCCAAATTGATTAAATAAATGTGACTGTATCCTTCGATGAAAATGTGGTGATGATATAGATATCAAATAAGATGATAATAGATAGACCAAAACCATGGTCAAATTTATTGATAGATCAAAATTGATAACATGCCAAGGACACATGACATGAATTGGTTGATAGGTAACATTTAACTGACATCATAAATGCTATAGGATTGAAATTGATTGAAAAGGCTCGATCATAATAACATCGACAGACACTGTCAATATTATTAAAATGGTTGATAATGCCATCATTCGACATTGAAAGCCTCAACAATGTCAAAGATCAAATGACATAAATGATAGTTTAACCTAGCACTGAGAGCCATGACAGTACTAAGGTCAGATTGATAAGATTGATAGGTTGATCAATTTCCAAGGCACTGAAAGCCACAACAATACCTAGGAGTAGATAAATGATGATTGATTTGGGATGTTTGATATTTTTTGGGTTGGTTAGGACTAATTCTAAGTGATTTCGAGTTGATTTGGGGTGATTCTGAGTTGATTTTAAATGGTTTTGAGTTGATTTGATATGATTCTGAGTTGATATGATATTGGTGTGAAAGGGGATACAAATGATAAAGTATGATCAATTTGGCCAAAAGATCAAAGTTAGTAGAATGAGAAAATGGGACAAATTAGTATGAAGAAGTGATGAAACTATAGATGCAAACCATTTGTGAGTGTCTACATGTTGATTCTATGTTACTTGACACTTACTGATTACTGATGCTCGACACACAAGAATTCTTTCTTTCTTGGAATCAATACTTTACTTGACACATATACTAGCTCGGCATCAATTGTCACTCATCACTTCAAACTTTCTCAAAACTATCTATCTACTTGGCATCTATTGAATTTTTGACTCAACACATACTATAGCTTGATATCTATATTATACTTGGCATCAACTTAGAAATTTCTTAAGTGTGTTGACACTCAATTGTCAAAAGCATTCTAAGACCAACAAAATCTTGGTGTCACTTGTGTTCATGTTGTTTCTTTTATGTGTATGCAACTAAGTTAATTAAGGTTAATCATAGTTAATATCTTAAGATCTACTTGTTTAGTATTTTGTGAGTAACAACTGATATTATAGTGCTTGTCAAGCTACAACATATTGTTAGTGTTAACAAAGTGTATGTGTGTTAACCGAGTAGCAATAGTTTCACCAAAATTTATGTTTTATACTAACATCTAAGGGATCTAGGAATTTATTTTTTTGTAACTAATTCACCCCTCCCCTTTCAGTTACTCCTCTTATATTTTCAACAATTGGTATTAGAGATTTTGGTGCTTACAAAGAAGTTTCAAGGACCTAAGCTAAAGATTAGGATGTCTTATAGGAGAGAGATTCCCAAGTTGAACAAAGATAACTTCAAGGCATGGTAGGAACTTATAAAGCTACATCTAAAAACCATCAATGATTCAGGTCTAAAATATTTGAATACTTAGTATAAGGCTCCTACTAGAACATTGACTATGTAGGAGATTATTGAAAAGAAGAATCATAACATTATGATTATTGATATTACATCCACTCTTAACTATGATAAATTTGATGAGGTCAAAGGGTGTACTACTATTCATGAGATTCAGACCAAACTAAAAGATATCTATGGAGGTGATGATAATGTAAGGAGAACAAAGGTAGAAAGCTTGAGAGGTCAGATTGATCAGATGAACATGAGAAACAAATGAAAATATTGCAAAATATGTTGAGAGAATCAAAGTTAGTGTTAGTTCAATTAAAGCCTCTAGAGGGATAATTGATGATGTCATAGTGGTAAGAAAGGTACTTATAACCCTTCTTCCTATCTATGCAATTAGATTGTTAGGTATTCAAGAGATGAGATGTGATCCAAATAATAAGATAATGTTGGATGTTCTAGTGGGGAGGTTGATAGTATTTGATCTAGATAACTATGATAATTATGTTCCTAGCTTGAGCAATCTTTAGTCTAAATTTTTAGCCAAGTTGTCACTCGAGAAGAAAGCTACAAATTCTAAAGGACAAAAATCTTAAAGTGAAGAGGAAGACAATTCTAACAGTGATCTTGAAGCCATTGAATCCCTGCTTGCAAGAAGATATTCCAAAGGAAAAGGAAAGTACAGAGGTAAAATTCATCTAATCTATTTTTCTTGTGAAGAAGTTGGTCACATTGTTACAAGGTGTCCAAACATAGAAGACAAAAAAAAAAAAGAACAATAAGTATAAAGGAAAGAAAGATTTCAATAACTATAAGGATAAAGGTAAGAATTCTTATTTCATGGTTAAATATTCTAATAGCAGTTACGATGATGAAATGGTTTATATTGTTGTAAAATATGAATTAGACAATGAAGAAGATAAGATGGCACTTATCTCTCATGTTAGAAAAAATGATACATGGATTATTGATAGTGGTTGTTCTCATGATACTACTAGTGATAAAAAAATGTTTGAACATATGGAACACTATGATGGTGGAAGTGTAATATTTGAAAACAATGAACCATGTTGCATCAAAGGAAAAGGTTGTATTTCTCTAACCAATGAACTAAAATGAAATAATTCTTATTGAGTTGAAGGAGTAAAACATAATCTACTAAGTGTGGCATAGTTGAATAACATTGGATTCAAAAAAGAAATCAGTAATGGGAAAGCTAAGATGCTAGATGGAAAAGGAAATGTAGTTAGGTCTAGTAATAAAAAAAAAGGTAACTTATTCTTCCTAGATATAAGTGAAAGTTCATGTTTCATTTCTCAAGTAGAAGAAAGTTGATTATGGCATAACATGTTGTGTCATGTGAACTTTGATAACTTGGTCAAGCTAAGAAAAAATAAAAGAGTGAGAGGTATTCCTATTTTGAGGAAACCTAATATGAGTCTATGCAATAATTGTCAAATTGGTAAGATGAGCAAGACAAGTTTCAAAAGCAATAACTGTCATTCTAAAGAAGTCTTGGAGGTGGTTCATGCAAACCTTTGTGGACCTATTGGCATAGAGAGCTATAGTGGAGATAATTATTTTTATTTTTATTTTATGATTATTCTAGGATGATGATATTTTTGTATCTAAAATATAAGTTAGAAGATTTTCAAAAGTTCAAGAGGTATCTAGCAAGAGTAGAGAAGGAAATAGGAAAGAAACTAACATGTTTGAGGTCTGATAGAGGAGGTGAATTCATTTCCAATAAATTTTTCATTGAAAGAGGAATTAAAAGACAAGTATCAACCCCTGGTACACCTCAATAGAATGGTATAGCAGAAAGAAGGAATAGATTAATCATGGATTGTGCAAGAACCCTAATGATAGAAAATAATGTTGCAATCAAATATTGGAAGGAAGCAATTAGTATAGTAGATTATACCTTAAATAGGGTACAAGTAAAGAAAAACTCAAATCAAACTACTCATGAACTATGTGGCTACAAACCTAATATAAATTACTTGAAAGTATTTGGTAGAAAACATTATATTTTGAAGGAGACTGGGAAAGGAAATTTCGATGTCAAAAGTGATGAAGGCATATTCCTAGGATACTCCAAAAGAATTAAAGCATACAAATATTTGAATTTGACCACTCATACAATCATAGAAAGTGCACATGTGAAGATTGATGATTTTTCAAAAAAGAATGAAGAAAAGAGCAACAAAAAACCTAAAGATTACATAAACTTTATTTACTTTGAACCTAATATAGTTAAAGATGCTTTGGGTAATGAAAGTTAGATTGAAGCAATGAATTAAGAGATAGAAAGGATTAAGACCTCGACTCTTGTTCCTAGACCCAAGGATAAGAATGTAATTGAGATAAAGTGGGTGTTTAGAAATAAGTTGGATAAAGATGGAGAATTTTTAAAGAATAAAGAAAGCTCAGTATGAAAAGGTTATTCTCAAGAGAAAGGTATTGATTATTTTGAAAAAAAAATTTCCTATTGCAAGACTAGGTATTAGGACTTTACTTTCTTATGTTGCACATAAAGGATTTAAAGTATATCAAATGGATGTGAAATCTGCATTCCTAAATGAAATTCTAGAAGAAGTTTACATAGAACAACCTAAATGGTTTGTAGATCCTAGAAAAAAGGATATGGTTTGTAACTACACAACGCATTATATGGTCTTAAGTAAGGTTCCATAGCTTGGTATGAAAGACTTCATAATTATTTAATGAAGATTGGTTTTCAAAGAGAAAATGATAATAGATACCTTTAAATCAAAGAAGGACTAGACATGAAGATTGTGTTGGCATAAATCTTTGTGGATGATACATTGTTTACTAGAAATAATGATTTGGGAAAATCTTTTTTTAGAGAAAATAAGTAAGGAATTTGAGATGTCAATGTTTGGAGAAATCAAATTCTTTGTTGGCTTGCAGATTCAATAGAAGAAAGATGGTATCTATATTACTCAATCTAAGTATATCAAGGAGATATTGAAGAAATTTGGAATGGAGGATTCAAGACTAGTTGGAACACCAATGTCTACTAGACATAAGCTTTCCAAATATGATGATTCTAATGAGGTAGATTAGACTACATATAGATCAATGATTAACAAACTACATTATGTAGTACATACTAGGCCTGATATTGCTCTTATAGTTGGTATGGTGGTAAGATTTTCAGCTAATCCTATAGAAAATCATATGATGAAATAAAGAGAATCATGAGATATCTAAAGGGTACTGAAGATTATCGATTATGGTATAAGAAAATAGGCATCTTATATTTGAAAGCCTTCACTGATGTAGATTAGGCAGAAAGTGTTAATGATAAGAAGAGCACCAGTGCTGGAGCTTTCTTTTCTTGGTAAAAGACTAGTGTCTTGGACAAGTAAGAAGCAAAATTCAATTTCTTAGTCTATAACAGAGGCAGAGTATGTTGTAGTAGCAGTCATTTGTTTCAATATTGTTTTGCTCAAGCAACTATTGGCAAGTATGAAGGTGGAAATCAAGGATCCAATGGTTATCTTCTATGATAACACCAATGCAATCAATATATCAAAGAATCACATGATGCATGCCAAGACCGAGCACATTGCAATAAAATATCATTTTCTGATAATGCAAGACAAAGAGGTGAGATTGGAATATGTGAATACTAAAGAAAAAATTGTAGACATATTCACCAATCCATTACCTAAGGATGCATTTTTATATCTAGGAGGTAAGCCAGGGTTTATTGCCCTATCTGAAGCTCATTAAATGAACCTTAGTGATGCATCAACCAAAGCATGTTGAAGATCAGTCAAGTTGATGTAGTAATGAAAGGATAGATTGCTTATGAATTAGTACATCAGGTACATCAAAATTCATTGAATACTGTCTTCGGCATAAGATTTCAAATAGGGAGAGTTTTCTTTCATGTCACAAAAATTTTGTAAATAGGGAGAGTATACATATCATAGAAATTTTCTTTGAAGATGTCAAATAGGAAGAACTTGGTCTAGTATCAAAGAGGGAGAGTTTTATATTAGAAGAATATGTTCAAGATAGAGTTTTTTATCAGAGAAAGAAATTGAAGTTAGATGGAGTTCACACTAATAAAGGGAGTTCAAAGTGATAGAGGGAGTCTCATGAATAAGAATCAAAATGAAACTAAGTATATTATCCTTAGTTTATTTTTCTCTAAAAAATCATTATGTTATAACATGTTATGTTTCCATAATTGAACAATTGTATATTATCTTTGATGTTATACAAAATGTCATATCTTTACCAGTCAATGTATCTCGAGCTCACTCAAAGGATGAAGATAGCTTCCTATGTCTGTCCAGCATTATAGTTTTTGCCAAGCTTAAAAGATAGTGTCTACTGAGTTCTCTTGGGTGTCAAATAGAAATTCACAAAATTTTTGTACTAACTAAGCTCACTTGGTTAACAAAGGAAAAGATGGATCGAACCAATCTTAATCGGGCTCTCTCGGTTACCAGAGGAAAGTTACAAAGATGCAGTGTTAACCAAGTTCACTTGGTTAACATAGGAAAATCATTTTAGAGTAAGTATCTACTGAGTAGGGTTAGCTAACAAAGGATTTTATTGTTTTGGCATACTAAGTTTATGGTGTAGGAGCATCTTGGGTGTAAGAGCAATCTTGCATCACCAAAAAATATTTTCTTTTCATTCTTTTGTATTTTAACAAGGACTAGTAGACAGGGTGATTACTATTTATGGAAATTTCTATTTTTAGTAAGTTTGTTATACAAGCTTAGAATTTTCTCATTTTCTACATGAAGGTTCACTTTAAAGTTATAAGCCTACCATAAAAATCTCATTTCTCCAGCTTAAGTATGCAAGAAGTTATTGCAGATTTTCAATGGAAATATTTGTAGAAAAATCTCCAAGCTCACCATTGGTGGCCTTAGAGTTCCTTGATGAGGTCCAAAAACTTGATAGAAGGGAAATTGCATGATTTTGAACATGTAGAACAAGAACTAGCATTTCTGAAAAGTGATTATAATAGCCAATCAGAGAAATGGTTCAAGAGTTATGGTCTTCTAAAGCTGGGCCACCCAAAATTTCTAACATAATTATCAAAGATGTATTTGGCTGAGTCTATATGTTTTGTTTAGGTCTGTCAACCCTAGGTATTAAGTTTCAATGTTTAGAACCTTCCTGGGCAACATAAAATGGCCTATTAAAGGAAGGCCCAAACATTGTCTAGAATAACTCTAGGTGGTTGTTCTAGCTTAGTCCATGTGGGTTAGCATATTTGTACTTATGAATTCTTTAATTTTGCATTTGTGGTGCAAATAAAAAGTCCATTTTGGTTCTTACATTTTTAATTATCTCTTTGTTTGTATTATGGTTTATGGTATTAAGAGAAGCCCCTTCATTAAGTGGTGTCAAAGCTAGAGTTCTTGAGTGTGTGGACAGATCACCAACTATGAGGCAGTTCACACCATGACCATGGTCTAGGCTAATCATGTAGATAGATCATCAATTGTGAGGTAGGTTGTACTAGGATTTCATTGAAAGTGTCAAAATGCATCCACGAAGAGAGCATGGTAGAAGTGTCATATGTGTTACACCTGAGGGTTTTAGAGCCCTCCAAAGACAAATGCAAGCATTGGAAGAACAAATGCATAGAGGAATAAATCTTCCCATATGAGATGAAAGAAAGGATAAGGATGAAGTAGAAGAAAATACCAAAGTAGAGGTAGTTCTAAACCTAGTGGAAGAGAGGCTTTTTAGGGCCATCTCCAAGATTGGAAAAAGATATAAATTTGAGGTTCCCACATTTTTGAGAAATCTTAACTGAGAGGAGTTGATCAATTTGATCAATGAACTAGAGGAGTACTTTGAGTATAAAGATATTGAGGATCCTAATAGGGTCAAGTTTTGAAAGGAAAAATTGAAGGTACATGCAAGGTTCCAATGGCAAGAGGTTCAATTGGAGTGAAATAGAAATGGAAACAACAAAATAACACTAAAGAGTTCTACTGAGTTCTCATTAGAACCAGCCATGCCAAAGTTGATAAGGAGAAAGTGGCTCATTATCTTAATGGATTAAGGCCAAGTATTCAAGATGAGTTGAGTCTAGTTCAAGTGAATTGTATTGAGGAGGCATACCCATTTTCCATATGAGTTGAGGAAAAATTGAGCAAGAAATTTGACAACAAGAATAGTGGAAGAGGTTGCGATGGAACATCTAATGGATGATGTTATTGTGGTTGTAATGATGATTAAAAGAATAAGGATGAGGTTAGAAGTAACAATTTGAACCAAAGTGAAAACAATTTCAATCATTTCCATGATTACAATAATAAAGATCAAAGATGAAGAGGCTAACAACAAGGATCTAGAAGAGGAGTCTTCCATGGGAAATGTTTTCATTGTAGAGAAGAAGGGCATAGAGCATTTGAATGTTCCCAGTGACAAGGAAGAATAGATCAAAGAACAAAAGGTAAGGCCAAAGTTGCACATGTTGATGAACATGCTAGATCCTCAAATTCTAAAAAATGTTGAAAGAGGAGAAGTCCTAATTAATAGAAGAGTCCTATTGAGTGGTGACAATGAACCTAATCAAAGAAGGATCTTGTTTCACACAAGGTGTAGATGTGAAGAAAAGTGTTGTGATGTGATCATTGGTGATGGAAGTATTTACAATATGGAAAAGAAATGATGGTTACCAAGTTGAAGCTGAAGAGATAGAAACACCTGCATCCATACCTTATTGCTTGGGTGCAAGATGCCCACAAGGTCATGGTCAATGAGCAATGCTCAATAAAGTTCCAGATTGGAAGCTACCAAGATGAGGTACTATGTGATATAAGACCTATGAACATATGTCAAATGTTATTGGGTAGGCCATGGTAGTTTGATAGGAATGTTATACATGATGGGTGAGAAAATACCACACTTTGACCAAGGATGGAGTGAAACATAAGTTGAATCCATTGAAGGAGAAAGAAGAAAAGGTGTGTAGTGTTGCTGGAATATGTTTTTTTGATGGAAAATAGTTTCTCAAAGGTATGAAGCATGAGCATTTTTTTTCTATAATTCCTAAAGATAGTAAAGAAGAAGTAGAGGAGGTACCTATAGAAGTTATAGATATGTTGGGAGATTTTTTTGATATTGTATTAGATAATGTACCTAATGGATTGTCCCTGTTGGTGTTTGAAAATGTTACCCATTTCCAATTACCCTGATGAGAACAAAATGCATCTAGGGGCAGTTAACTTCCATTATCAACACATCCATTCAAACACCAGGCCAACTATAAGGCTATACTCCTTTTGCACTTCAGGCTCTGCAAAACCTAGGTGGGTGAACCTATAGATTCTTTATATGGTACCAGTTATCAAAGCATACACTGAATCTATTCAAAGCAGATAAAACCCTTATTTCTCCTAAGAACTCATGAAATAACACAGACCTACGATAGCTAGATGCAGATCTATGAACCTCATAAGCTGAGTGAGGGCATTCTATGATAGCTCTTCAACATGAAACGGGAAAAGCATTTGATTTTTTATGTTGATTTCAACAACCCTCAGATATGCAGTAGTGAGAAAGTAATGACCCTGTAGCTGATCAGTGCCTAGTCCATTGGGCAAATTCATGGATCACAAACATTCATTTGAATATCTGAGACATGTGTGTATCTTTAGATATAGATCTATCTATTTAACTTGTAAATAGACATCTATGTTCAGTTTAAAATCTCATTCTTACCTGATATCCTCCTCAATAAATCTGCAACCCTGTTGATTTCTATGAAGCATTTACACAATTCCTTGAACTATCAGCAACAATGAAACAACATACAGTCTTAGGGGACTACAACTACGACCTAAACTCTTTGTTTGGAGATCGTAAAACATTGAAATTCAATGAGACTGGAGACAAGATTCAATTTAAACTTAATTATCTGATGTTCTTTGCATTATTTCCTTGAAAATATGCAGTCATATGCATGAAATGAAAGACATGAAACAACCTAACAGATCTGAGTTATCTATATTTATCTTCCTACTACTGTTCACATGAGAGAAATTGCTGAAGAAATATGTGGTATCACAGTATGGGAACATATCAAAACTGGATCCAAAATCTAGTATCTCAGTAGTGACTGATTTTTCTCCAAAGACTGGAACTTCCCAAAAATTGGAACCCATCAAATGGAAGAAAGAAAGAATAATATAGGATGAAGATGAATTCTCAGATTGAACCTGCGACTGCCATCTATCAACTTAGAAATCCATCTCCTGCAACTGTAAACACTCTCTCTAACCTCTTTCTTCCATCTGATTTGATTTTCTATTTCATCATTACAATGCAACTGATTTGCAAAAATCCCCTCCTGAATGATGAAATCCCTTATTTACTAGAAATCTAATTTGCATCAAAATGCTGATAAAACTTGCTTTAACTGACTCAAAGATGCCCCCAACTGAATTCTCCTTGTCTTTTACGCATATTCAAGCTATTAACTTGCCAAAAATCATAACTGAACTTCCTGGCTTGAAAACGGTTGCAATCTGGAAACCTGGGACAAAACCCCCTGTAGTAGGAACACATTGCAACCTGTGCAAAAACGGACTCCAAAATTGGAAAGTTCGTCTTCTCTCGATTTCGGTGATATATAACATTGCCTATTTTGCATCTCAGAAACCCACTGAAAGTCATTTTGAAAATGACTCCTCTGCTAGAAAACCAGGTCTGCACATTTGGAGTTTAAATTTCAAAAATTTTAAATATCTAATGTTTAAACTTTATAATATGCATCCGTTTGAATTAAAACTCAATCACATGCAAACCATTTTTTGAAATAATAATTTAAAATTATTATTTTTGCATTTTTGAATTTTCTCTATGTTTCTCTGGGCCCACCGGGCGCCACCCAAGCTGCCACGTGGCGGCCCCCGATTGGCCGGCCGATTTCTTAATCACAAACTTACCTCACCCTTGGCTCAGCCAAGTCACCTGCCTCATCATCGCTAAGCGGGCCCTCCTACCACTTGTCAAAAATGTGCTTCCCCGCATTACTTAACTACCTACATGTTCATAATGCAAAAATGCGCACGCCGTCGGATGCGGCCACGTGGCGCAATCTTTCGCGATCTGAGTTTCAGGCGCCACATCAGCTCACGTGCAAGTTTGATTAAAATTTTGCATTATTCACCTTCAACTGATGTTACACCTCCAAGCGACATCCACCGACGCACGGGCCCACGCGTGAACTTGGCTTTCACAAAAGCCTTTTATCTTCAGACACAATACATTTGCGTGCTATTGTATTTAAATGTTAAAGACACCTCCACCCACTCAATGTCAGATATTTCGTTAAACCTCGTATTCTACTACATCTTCCTTTGACCGCCTGGGCTCTTACCATTTCTACTGCGTGAGGTGCGTGGATGGCCTCCCCTTCAACTAGCATTCTACAACAACTTCCTATTTACTACAAATTCTGCTTTGCTGTGGAGTTAAGATGTTTTACACTTCTATTCATCTGAACTACGAGTTCCAGCTACAGGTACTTTGGCATGGAAATTCAATTTGTTTATGATGAAAATCTGATATGTCATACTCCTCCTTTTTAAGTCGGCTGCCCCTATTCCTCTGCTTAAAGTTACATGGCCCCTTTGTTAAGCTGCTCTAGGCTCTCCTCTCACACAAGATGTGCTCTGTTTTCTTTAAATGTGTGGTCATGATCTTCCTTTCCTTCTAGCCACATGCTCAGTTCCTCTGAATATGGCGTGAGGCTCTTTTCTTTCTTTGGCATCTTTGTAATCATGTGGATTGCAGGCGTGGACACCCCTGTAGGTCATGGGCTTACCTTACATGCTGCGGATTTTGCTTCAACCTGTAGCTTTCAAGTATGTTATCTCCTTCATAATGCCCAAAATGTCGACTGCCCGGACATAGGTGATCCTTATACTACTACAGTTGTGAGGCATGTTCAGCAAATTCAATGCTTGCTATAGCTTATTACTTCCAACATGGGTTGTTCTCCCTGTTTGTAGTTTTCCTGTAGACATGGGATCTTCACATGTATGGACGCGGATTTCCTTTTGACCTCCATGGCATCTCCATCCACATTGCATGGGTCCTTTTTACTTTTTCTGGCCTGCATTTTCTGTTCATTCCCTCTAATCACTATAAAAGTGATTCTTCCCTCTTATGCAATGGCCTACTCATTGGATACGAATAGCTCCTCTTAAGCCACAACTACCAATTACTTAACGTGGGGATTACCCTCTGTCAAACATCATGAAGATGTTTCCTCTGCATGGGATTTGACCTCAATTTACTTGGACATGAAATTGAAGGCAGAGACTCGATTTTTAAGTGGACAACCTCATTCACATGTAATGATATGCCCTGGCATTAATATACGATCCACAATGTTATAAAATATCAAAGCTGGCAACCAATCAAGGATTCCCCTACCTGATGCTGAGAAATATATAATATACTATCCCTCTTTATCCTTTTGAACAAGGTTGATAAATATATAATATGCATTCATTATTAAGACTTATCATTCTTCTTTAAAAACATCTTAAAATTTCCTCGAGCTCCATCAGTCCTACTGGATTCAGTCGGGCCCAAAAGTGGGTCTGACTAAGAAAAATATTCGTTTTCGAACAACTAACATCTCAGAATGATCTACCAACCTTCTTAGGATGATTACAAGCAAGTTTGACCACTGATTAGTCAAATAAAAACTCACTTTGTCACTTTCTGTCAAATTGTCAAATTTGTCTCAGGAGGTCGATTGATTGCCCTTAAAAATTGCCTCGAACAACTAACCAGGCTCTGAAATATGGTATACTGAATCTTTGTTCTGCACACTTGCACTGTGTCAGATCTCGTCTCATGATGAATTTGGAGTCAAAAGATATTCACTGTCAAAGTCGCCTTCTCAGATTTATCTGCAAACAAACACATCAGAAAACAACAAATTGGCTCTGGAATTGGCTTGGAAAACTAGATAAATGAACACTCGAGAAGACGAAAATTGAGGCATTGATTCTCTGTCATGAGGACAATATGAATCTGCAATTTGGGCCCATGAAAAAAATAGGGCACAAATGGCAAGCGTTCAAAGTAAGCTATTTAGAATTACTGACTGGAAACAATGTCTGAAAAGCGATTTTTGCAAATGGAATGACCTTGGAAAAATGTGCAAACGGATTTGTCACAATTTGAAAACTAGCACACTTGTAGTATTTTTAGTATAGAACACAAGGAAATAGACCATTTTACCTTGCCAATCATGGATTTCTAGTTATAACATCTCGAACAGGGGTACTGATCAATCTGCGAATGCTGACACTAGTATAACTTTAGAAATTGTGTTTGGAATTGCGTTTGAAAACTGATCAAACGGATTCGTCATAAGCTAAAACTTGAAACATAGCAATTTTCTGATGTCTACAATGCAACGCAAAAGGAATTTTAGTATTTGGGTCAACTGGTCAAAAGTTACAACACGTCAAACAGGGCTTCCCAAAAATTTGAATACTTTGCAAAAACATGAAAACAGTAACTGACCAACTTTGAGGGATTCAAAACCTAGTCAAACAGACTTGAAATGAATCAAAATATGAAACATAGGTTCTTAGGTATGGACACTTGATGCTCCCAAAGTGGTGAATCACGAAACCTTTCTGGGTGCGAGATATTCACTTGCAAACAAGGCCTCCTATCGCTGTCTGACACTTAGGGTAAAATGCAGATTTGAAATTCTGAAAGCAAGACTTCACCAAATGACTCGGAATGATGATTTAACTTCACAGAACAGGTAGACAGGCTGAATGGAAGGTGTTAGAAACATTGAACACCTTTTTGGCCTCATACTGACAACCGGGTACATATGCATCAAAAAGCGTTTATAGGGCTCAAATTTCTCAAGGGTGCTCAAAATTTGCCATGCAATTTTTAGCGCCAACAGTCCCTAATGAGGAAGATTAGTCACCAGATGAATTTGGTTCTAGGAGCCATTTTTTCAAACAAGGTAGTGCATAGAATGACACCAATAGGTAGTGAAGAGTTGAATAGGAAAGTTCATGAGTTGTTGTAGAAGGGGTTGATTTGAAAGAGTTTGAATACATGTTTTGTACCAGTTGTATTAACACCAAGGAAGAATGAAGAATGGAGGTTGTGTATAGATTCTTGTGCTATCAACAAAAATGCAATCAAATACAAATTTCAATGGCCAAGGATGGATGATATTATGGACTGTTTGAGTGAAGCTGATTATTTTACAAAGATTTATCTAAAGAGTGGGTACCATTAGATTTGTATGAAAGATGGTGATGAGTGGAAGATTACTTTCAAAATAAGGTAAGGGCTATACATGTGATTAGTCATGCCTTCTAGGCTAGCTAATGCACTAAGCACTTTCATCTGGCTCATGAATGAGGTACTAAAGGAGTTCGTGGGTAAGTTTGTCATTGTTTACATAGATGATATTTTGATCTTTAGTAAGACATTGGATTTGTTGGTTTGATTTTTTGCATGGTAAAATTTCCCTAGCCTAGGTTAAAATTTTTTGATTTAATCCATTAATGGCGAATAGGGTTTCTGGTTTTTAGTCATCTAGATTTTGTTTGCCTTTGAAAACAATTCTTAAACCCTATGTCTTGTTCCTTTTAAAGTCTTGGGCACAAAATATTTTAAAACCTTTGTGAATATTCTGTATTCATTTTAATTTTCTTCATGCCCCCAAAGTGTTCTTTTCTCTCATGTTCCTCACCATTTGATTCTAGTAAGATCTACGAGTCTCGCTATCTTGCTATAGAAAGATTTGCACTTTTTATGTATAGGAGGTAGCAAATACCAAAAAATTTAAAGATGAAACTGTAAAGTGAAGGTGTGGAAGTTAGAGAATGTGTTGCAGCCAAAGTTTTGGTCACATACATTTTGTTAGTACTATCAGACTAGGAAAAGGAACCCAATAAAAGATGGGTAAAATAAGTCATCAAAATAATGGTTTCTCTAAAGATTCACTACTTCGCTACTAAAAAAATTGAGCATTTCGCCATTAGCAACATAGCGAATAGTGAGGAAATATATGAGACAATGGCCTTCAAAATTCTTGGTGACCATAAAGATTTCCAAGTTGCAATGGTGAGTAGTGACTATTATGTAAGAAGCATTTAATAGGGGTGATTGTGACTTGATGTGCCTTTACTCTTGTGACACTGAGTTTTGTATAGTCACTGAAGCTCGCTACTTGGCTATTAGAAAAATTATGCATCTCTTCATTAGCGACATAGCAAGCTACTGTAAAATGAACACATGGTGGGACCCAAGCAATTGGAAAGATGACTAGGATTAAAATATGGTTTTATTATGCTAGTTGTGCAGAATTTCTCACATCATTAGTATCTTGGACCCACGCCCCATTCATAAAACACATGAGGTATTATGATCGTCAGACCAAGATGGGATCAACGATTCTCACTATCTCGCTATAGAAAGATATGTTCTTTTTACTCTATATGACATAGTGAATATGGGACCAACCACATCTTAACAAGTTCATGTAGTTTCCATGCCATCAGATCAAGTTCAAATCTACAATCGTTGCTATCTCACTATAAAGAGTTGCACAAAGTTTATGTCTAGCAAGGTAGTGAATGAGGGACCCAACATATTTCTCTTAAGAGTTCTATCAAATTTCTTCCACATGATCAAAGCTAGATCAACGATTCTTCCTATCTTGCTATAGAAAGATGCTTGAAAGTTATGTATAACAAGGTAGCGACTTGATGACATGTGTCCCCAGTCATCAGTGGCCCAAACTAGAATGCCAACATCGAGGGAAAGGTATAGATGGAATAAATTCATTGGTTTGACTACCAACATGTTAAGAGGAAAGGACAGTCAACTTTATTTTTATCCCTAGACCATGGGATTTTTAAAGATCAACGGTGCAAATTTAGAAGAAAAGATGATGCCACTTTGTTTTTCCTACTCTATGCATTTATGAAGCTTGAAAGCTTTGCGTGTGAGAGAAAAAAAAGTATAACATAGAAGGTTTTCTCAATCTCATCCCACACAAAAAAAGATTTCAAGCTTTTTCCTAAGCAGAAGCCATTACTGAGAAGATTGTGAGCTAGACAAGAAAGTGAAGCAAATTTCTAGTGTTGGAAAAGCCATTGTAGAAGATGCAGAGAGAAATAAGAAAAGAATCAAGTAAGTACTTACACTATAATATTTGTAGTGTCTCAATTCTACAAATTACAATTCAAAATGCCTCCAAAGAAGGTATTTTCTAGTCAAGAAAATTACTTGGGTAGGAATGTCCATGATGACTTACTTAAGCTACTTTCCAATTCCACAACTAAAACTATGCATGTAAAAAAGCTCACTACATTAAACCCTAAGTTGAAAATAGTAAATGGATTATATGACAAGGGAAATTAGGTTTGGGATGCTAGTACCTCTCAAACTAGTCTGGATTTGTTTTAAAAATGATTTTTAGAGAGGAACATTTTTTCCCCACATGCCAATGTCTTTTGAATTAGGGAAGCTGGTGGTTCCTAGTGTTTTCATGGACTATGATCTTCTTGAAGCTATGGCCAAGAACTATGACCAAGCCATTAGAGTTGTGAGAAGAACTAATGGCCAGGTCCTACTTACAGTCAACCAAGATGAGATTAGGGAAGTTTTTGGTTTAGGGCCTCTCACTTATTACCATGTGCCCATTGATTTGCAAGGATTATAAAAGGAATAAAAATCCAAGAAAGTACCATTAGAAAAGGTGCATTGAAGGCACATATAGATAAAATTGGAACCCTGCCAGCAATAACAGTAGCCTCTAGGGAATCTTTCAAAAGGGCATACTTCAATTTCAAGATTATAGAGATATATAGGACCCTGTGCAGAGTTTTTGGGATAGATGAAGAAGAGTTTATTCCTATGAATTTCATGTATATGGTTGTTCAGATTTCATCTTTTGATGTGGACATCATTTTTTATTTTTCTTCATATTTAGCTTAAGAAATTCACAATGGATTAATTGGGATTGCCAAGAGCAAGGTAGAAATAACTTTTGGTCATTATTCTTTATTGATGCATATGTTTTTGTTTAAAGGAGCTTCATATTTTGGTAAAGAAATGAAGTTAAACAAAGAGGAGAATGGGGAAGCACTACCAATCCAATTATGGAGTGCAGATATGACTTGGGATGTAGAGGATGCTAGTTTTGTCAGATTTGATAGGTATTTTGATTCCAAGCTGAGATGCCTTTTATTAAGTGACAATCCTAGAATCCCCAAGGCATTAATGGGTCTCATTAGGCCTATGGATAATCCTAGTGGTTTGAAAGTTTCACATAATTGGGGGGATATCATTCCATACTTTTTTTCTATTGTATTTAGAATTTATGGTTTTAAGGGAAGTCCTCATGTATTACCCTACGAGGTACCCTTGAAGGTAGGAGTAGCTAAGTTTTTGTGGTAGTTGGGAGGAGCAGAGGAAACATTTTTGTTGAAAAGACCAATAGGGTCAATTTTCCCCACTTGCATAGTAGCCCATCATTTTGTAATCACAATAAGGGGTTGGGTCTCTTTGAACAAAATTTTTG
Organism: Cupressus sempervirens; assembly: GCA_028749045.1. Classification (NCBI taxonomy): domain Eukaryota; kingdom Viridiplantae; phylum Streptophyta; class Pinopsida; order Cupressales; family Cupressaceae; genus Cupressus; species Cupressus sempervirens. The sequence goes on along the minus strand of CM053788.1, from coordinate 140,431,879 downwards.
ATCCTTACAAGATGCTTATTTCTAACCCTCATTTTATGATTCTGAGGGATTTTTCAATTTGGCCTTGAGGCATAGAATTAACCTTGGACATATTGAGCATGAATTTTACTTCCTAGAAGATGTAATAAGAAATGAGTACTCCCTGCAAGATCAGGAGACTAGGAAAGAAAAGTGGAGAGTCTTTTCTAAAATTTTGGATTTCATTCATTGTTTTGATCCAAAATATAGTCCTTTAGATGATGCAATTACAAATGTAGATAAGATAAGGAAACTTAGGAATACTTTTCCTGAAATAATAGAGGAAATGAATGAAAAGAAATAATTCCAATATAGGGGCAGGTCAATTAACTATCTAGAAAATGCTAGGGTACACAATCATTCAATATCAAAGGCCCATTGTGGATAAAGGAAAACAAATAGTGGGGTCTACCAGTACATTTTTAAAGGAGAGACCTCCTAAACCTTCTCCTAAGAGGAGAAAAATAATAAGAGAAGAGGGTCCTCATGTTGAGGAATACTCACCCTCCCAAACCCCTATGAGAATTGAGGAGGAGCAGCTCACTGATGAGCAAGTTGAGCAGATAGGATAACCAGGGGGAGTTTTTGTTACACAAGTAGAAATAGATAAAGGAAACCCCTAGGAGCCTCTTGTGCCAAGCTTTGAGTTAATAGTTGCAGACTACAGGGGAAGGGAATTAGACCCTATGTTGGAATAGACAAGTTATCAATTTTTATTTGATGACAATTTTGTGAAATCAAGGGCTTTCCAGCAATTTGCATGGAGGGAAAATATGAGCAATTTTGAGGAAAGATGCAAAAAATTGATAGCAGAGCATCCAAAAATGGATGAAGCCTCCATCCAAGGTCAAATAAAAGAACAAATGATTCAAGAGTTACAAACTATAATCCTTGAAGAGGGGAGGTGGATGGTAAAGGCCTCAAACATTTTATTATTGCCCAATTGGGATATTGTTGATACATTAAATTTTAGTTCTATTTCAAATAAATTGGAATTACAAGATCCCAATAAAAGGGAGTTTGCAGGGACTTCATTTAGTGAAGATCAATTTTCTATTGTCATGTGGTCATTGAGACGAGGATCTAGGGTTGTTTCATCATTGCTAGATGAATCAAGGTTGATAGGAAATATCATTGTGAGGAGGGTTATTGATACCTCTCATGTGTAGGTAGCACATTGGAATGTGGATTCTTCCCAATTTCTTTTGGCTACTGCCAAGAAGGAAGAATAGGCCATGTTTGAATTATAGAGAAAATATGAAACAATTCTGGAGGCCTACAATAAAGAGGTTAAAAAGAGGATTGAGAATGAGAACAAGTTAATGGGGAGGTCCACAAGGCCAAGAATAACATATCCTCACCCCCCAATTGAACATTTCAAATCCACCCCCCTCATAGAAGTATCAGATACACCCCAAAGGCTAGAATACTAAGTAGTAGAAGATTTTGAAGAACAAAAAAGGAAGTTGTGGGCATTACATGTGGAGTTGGATGCAAAATATGAAGATAAATTAAGAAAGGCTCTCATATATTTTGGGGAGAAAATTGAATGGCCACTAGTTTATGATCAATTAGCTAGGGTGATCAATATCTAGGAGGAACTAAAAGCAAGTGATGAGGCTTTGAAGCCTATTTTGAATAAGTGGGTGAGAAGGAGGAAAGAGATGAAATTTTTATGTTATTCTTTCATAAAAACCTCCTATGATCAAATTGGAAAAACTTTTGATATTGTTTCTGATCTTTTTGATTTTGACAAGAAGAGAATTCATTTGCAAAGAATATTAATTGGCTACTTCAATAGGTACTAGAGCCAAAAGTTTAGTTTGTTTCCTCATGCCCTAGATAGGAAAGATAATTTGAAAAATAAAGATGAATGGGACAAAGAGCTTAATGATTTATTTTTTTTAAGGATGAATAGAATTATAAATGAGACAAGGCATGCATAGTGGGCTACCACAACTAAAAAGATAGTGAAAACCCAAATATTCTTTTATTCTTTGAAACAAGAGTTTGTTATTATTAACAAGGAGGCAGAATATGTTATCAAAAGGCAATGAGATATTCTATAGTATGATTGGTTAGATGACACACTATTTGACAAATGGATGGTTGATATAGCTCCTAATGAACAGTTTGAGGAAGTTGAAACTGACAATGATGAGGTGCAGGTTGATGAGATTCAAATCATTGACACCACTACACAAGGCCAACAGGAAGAAGAGGATAAAGGTGACCAATTAGTTTAAGTTGTAGGCCCATAGTCTCAAGATGTTGACACAACCAAGGATAAAGAGAGAGTAAAAGTAACTTTGATAACACAAGATGAAGATAAAGAAAACCCTTGGGTAAAGATTAACTTGCAATCATTAGAATACCCTTGATTATTGGCTAGCTTGGCAATTGCATACATAGAGGAATCAGAATAGTATTCAAATCAACAATATATGAGAACATAACAGAAAGGGACCCACCAAAAGGAATGTTGGATCTATAAATCTTTATGTTACAGTTTTGTCTTTTTGCGGTAGGTGTATGTAAATATCTCTTGTGAAGGGCACCTGCCAATTCTTTATGCCTGAAGCTTGTTGCATCTCCTCGTTTATAAGTGAGATCCCAAGGCTAGAGAAGGGTATGATTTTCTAATTCATTTTAGTATTACACTTAGGATGTTTTTGGTCCAGTAATTTGAGAAATTTTTATGATGTATCTTCTCGACAAGTTTTCTAAGAATAAATTAATATGGGATGATCTTTGTGTTTCTTTCTAAGGTCATTCTGAGTTTACTGAAAATGTGTACAATTTTCAAGGAAAATGAATACAAATAATGAGTTGTCCCCATATTAGTTCTTTTTGAATTTTGTCTCCTTATCATTACTTATTTATCATGATATTTTATGAGTAAAGCTTGTGTAATTGAATGCAATCCATTTAGGTTGTATGTCTTTTCATCACTGCTATTAGTTCAATGAATTAAGTAAAAGCTTTGATGAACTTGATGAGGTTGTTGTAGTAATAGGAAGGATGTTTTGAATGATAAATTTTAGTAAGAATTGTTGATGATATTTGTTGTAAGGAAACAAATTAGATCCACGAAATTGTAGTAGACTCTAAATCCCAATGGATTAAGCACTGGTCGAATTCATTTAGTTGAAAGATAGATGGATCATAAGATGAGCATCAAATGCGAAATTACAATCAATTTTACTTTTCTTTCTTGAAGATTTTCAAAGTTGTTCAATACTTGTTTGCCTAGAACACTTTTGCCTTAGCTAGCCACTATTGCTAATAGAGCCTACAAATCTATAGAAGAATTTATGTCCAAATTTACTATATGGGATGTATCTTGTTTAAAATATTAGAATTAGGTGTGTTTTGAGAAGTGAAGATGAAAATCAGAATTAAACTAATATAATACTCATACAGTATCTTCTAGTCTTGAATCATCCCTAGGTATACCCACCCTGGTTTTGCAAAGCCTAAAGAGTAGAAAACCACCCTTAGTTTTTTTGAAGTTGGGCCTGAATGGTTTACACATATAATTTCTAATAGGAATTAGCTAATCCTTAGGTTATGTGAGTAATATCAATTTGGTATTGAACTTTTTTTATTTAGTAGTTTTAAAACTCCAACAAAATGGCAACTCTACTAGGGAGTTGTCCAAAACATCTATGAAAAGTAATATAGTTTTTTTGGTTCTATTATGTACGTGGGTGTTAGATTGTTTAATTTTTCCCATGGTTATAAGGGGGTGTTTTAGTGACAAACCTTGAGAATTTAAAAAATAAAGAAAAAAAACCCAAATGCCACAGAGATACACTAACATGTCTAGCCTTTCCAAGTGTCTTATATAACAAGTAAGAGTTGTAGTCTTATAAATTCAATGACTAGTCCATCTGTGTCAGATATTCCCATTCTATCTGTATTTTTTTCTTTAAGTCAAGAATAATTGTAATAGTGTATTTTCCCAAGAAAAGGGTGGTGATTCAGTCAAGGTTTTGAAGCTAGTGCTTATTTAGTATATAGTGAAATGGCTAACAAAAGAAAAAACACAAGAGCTTACACAAGAGCCCATCCTAATGTACCAATGTATACTAATTTATGTAAAGGTGGTAGGAAGAACCTAAATGAGAAAAGGACAGATCCAAATGCCACCTAGAAACCCAAAGGTAGTGTATCCATCAATTCTCAGTATCAACCAGTGATAGGGAGACAGTCTTCTTCACTCAGCTTTGAATCAGAAAACACAAGACTCCGAGGAGGGATATTTACTACCCCAATAACAGATGAAAGAACACACCAAGATAAGGATATGTCACCAGTGGGGAATATATCCCCTAGACCAAATCTCATAGCTAAAATGCATCATAGGTTAGGACTCAGGAGTTCTTTTGGACATCCTTCTAATCCTAAAATAGTCCCATATACTAAACCCAATCGCATAGATTTGGATGACCCTATTGACTCAGAAGCTACTTCTATAGATCCTACAAAAGTACAATTAGAGATAGGATATCTAAAGAAATGGGTTGCTAAGGAAGAAGTTAAGTGCATTCATCTTGAAAAAGAGAAGGAGCAAGCCACCTTGGATGCTATAATAGAAAGGGATACTTTGCTAAGAAGGATGGTTGCCTTGAAAGAACAGAATAAAAAATTTGAAGAGAAAACTACAATTCTCCATACTAATGTTTTTGGAGATGTAGATAGTCTGAGAACTAAAGTTCATGAACAAGAAAAACTCCTGAAACAAAAGCAAGAGCCAGTCATTACTCAAGTCCAAGCTTACAAGCCTATCCAAGTAGATCCTCTGGAACCCACTATGAAACCTACAAATAAGGGAAAGGGCAAAGCCATAGGGATCCAAATAAATGAACCCCAAGTTCTACCAAGAAAATTCTTAAAGCCTTTCATGTCAAAATTAGATTTAGATCTGAAGAAGGCTAGAAAGGAGAAGGAAGATCTTGAGAAAGAGCTTGAGAAGGTGGAGAATCAAGCTCAAGTTGTAGAAACTAGGAGAAAAATTCAGTTCATTGAGTCTAATTCTACATTAGCCTCATGGCCAAATTTATCCACCCCATCTTCAATTTCTATACCTCCTTGTGGACTAGTAGTTTCAGTTTAGGGAATATCTCAGTTTGTTCTTGCCTTGTCATCCACCATTAATGCGCAAGCCCCTATTGTTCAATTTCAACATTCTCAAAGTGTTCCGCTTAACCAAGAAAATCTAGCAAGCACTTCAAACATTCCTGATTTTTAGAAGAAACCTATATACATGGAAAAGTATAGACAAATATCATTTGTAGGTATTCCTAGTGCTCCACATCCCATATCTTTTGATTTAAGAGATAAAGTGGTTAAGTTTTTTGAAAATGATGTTGTTACTGGTGAAGAAAATTTGAGAGTTTTCATAGACGTGTTAAATAATGATGAAGTTGAACTTGAGGATGTGGTCATGAAGTTGTTTGTTCATTCACTAATGGATGATGCAAGGGATTGGTTCAGATGGTTACCTGATGATAGCATTAGTTCATGGAGTGATTTAGAGAATTTATTCAAAGAACAATATGGAGAAATTACTAATGTTTGATTCATATTAAATGAATTCAATAATATCAAGAAGAATCCTAATGAGTCTACATTTGATTTCAATGTATGATTCCAAAAAGGTATGTACAAATTGTTTCAAGTTATGAGGTTCAATGAGGATGTTTGTCTCACAAAATATTTTAATGTTTTTGATAGAAAAATGGCTTACCAATTGAGGGATAAGGATCCTAAAACTTTAAGGGATGCTTACAAGGTTGCAGTAATATTGTGAATAATAGGAAAGCATCTAGCAAACTGGGTAGAAGAGGTGATCCAAAGTTGTTCATTCCCAAGAATAACGAAAAAAGGGAGGATCATAAAATTCCTACAGGAAAGAAGCCAGAAGAACCTACAATAGGCCAGGTGTTGGGATTGTTAAAAAAGATGAATCCTACTAGTGTTAATGCCCATAAGCCAAATGTTTCTGAGAAAACCCCTTTAAAATTTAGTGATTTCAATAGACAACCTAGAATGCAGAATTACCCTTATACCACTCAATGGAAGGATTGCAAGCCAATCCCTAACCAAACTCAAAATGTGAAAGATAAGTGTACACCAGATCCTCTGTAAAGAAGTTCAATTAATATGAATGATAATGTGCCATGGTGTATTATTTGTCAATCACCCCACTTAGTAGAATATTGTGCAGTTGCTTAGTCATTTGTTTATGATCATAGTTTACAAACTAAGGAGGAGGAAGAAGAAAAGAGTCATGATGAGGTAAGTTGTAATACATAAAGCATGTGTAGTGATTGTGTTGATTCTAATTTGGAAGAAATAGAAAGTGATCTAGAGGACAAGAAAATTGCTTATCAATTACACCATCAACAAGTTTTTTTAGATAATGAAGGCTATGATGAAGATCAGGTATGTGTTAGATCTTCTATCGTTGGTCATGTAAGTTTAAGAGTGCCTTCTAAAGAGGAAGTTGATAGGGTCATTGTAGAAATTATCTCCCAAGTACATAGCAATTATAATTTGAGAAATAGAATAGTTAACAATGAAATTGGGAAGCCTTTTGGTATATTCATAAAAGATATCACACATAAGATGAAAGATGAAGACAAGAAGGCTAGTGTAGAAATAGTCAAGGTTAAAGATGTTAAAACTAAGAAGTGGGAACCCAAGAAGAAAGTGAAATTCCAAGTTAATGAGACAGAAAAAGCAATTATGGAAGAGAAGGGATCAGGGTCTGATAATTCCAAGCAAATAGTAATCCTTGCTGCTTCGAAGGCTCCTACTCCAGGAATGATTGTGAAAACCACTATGTCTAACCCAATTGATATGATATCCATGCTGTCACAAATCACTGTTAAGGTACCTTTTTCTAAACTCTTTAGAATTGAAGAGCATAAGAGTAAGGTCTTATCATGGTTGGGAGGGATAAGAAATATTAATAACAATGTAGAATAAAATGTTAGCCAACAAACCCCCTTAGTAATAGAAGATAGTGGTATCATGTCCCAAATTCCCCAAATGTTCTTGGATGATTCATCAATAGCATATATAGAAGATATTGACCCATTCTTTCATAGTTTAATTATAAAACGAAGGACCCTTAAAAATTGCATGATAGACTCAGGAGCCTCTAACACCATGATGTCTTTCAAAGTAATGGAAGCCTTAGGGTTGAAAGTAGACACTACATAAGGTAGATGCAGAGGTATGGATGCTATAGAAGTCCCAATCATAGGTACTATAAATGCTTTGCCATTTAAACTAGCTACATATCCTAAGGTAGAGTTGACCATGTCAGTCCTTGTAGTGGATATACCTCCACACTATGGAATGTTGCTTTCTAGAAAATGGAGTGCTACTATGGGAGGTAGCCTGTAGTGTGTCTTAACTTATGCAACAATTCACATAGGTGATAAGGCCGTCAAAATAGACAGAGAGCCAAGGGTTAGTGATCTCTTGGGTGAAGAAATTGACAAAGATGCTACTTGCTTTTTAGATACTGGTGTGAATGCATTCAGAGCTAAATTGATTATCCAAAAAGTTGAGAATTTTCCTATTGTTATTGAAATGTAGTTAAGTGTTGTACAGACTCACCAATATTATGGACAATGTTCTTTGATGGGGCTAGTTCTAAAAAAGGTGTAGGGGTAGGGGTAGTTTTTCTTTCTCCAGAGAAAAACACTTTTAGATATTCTTTCACCTTGAAATTTTCATGTACTAATAACATTGTTTAGTATGAAGCCTTGTTGTTAGGGTTGAAAGTTGCTACCCATCACCGGATCAAGAAATTGCATGTCATAGGTGATTCTAAATTGATTATCTCACAGATAAAGGGAACATATGCTTCTAAGAATAGAAGGTTGAAACAGTATATAAATATTGTTTGAGATTAGATTGAGTTGTTTGATGAATTTGGTATATCATGGAGAGATGGGACTTAGAATAAGATTGTTGACTTGTTGGAAAATGTAGCAATTAAGCCTAGGAGATGTCATTTGCAGGGATATCACAAATTGAAGTTCAAAATAGGCCATCAATACCTGACAATGTTGAGCATTGGCAAGTCTTTGAAGATGACAAAGACATTGTGAATTTCTTGCTAAATGAGGATGAATACCATGGACAAGAGTTGGACTGTAGTGATTTGGTGCAAACCATAGATGGGAAGGAAACATTTTTTGGTCAAGAGGTTCTACAATTAAAAACTAATAAAGTACCTAAAGGTTTGGTTGTTTTGGAGGACAAGTTTGATAACCAAGATAGGGTAAGGCCTGGTGCTAAAGACTATAAACCTCAAGAACTAGAAGAGATAAATTTGGGTACTAATGAGGCTCCTAAGAAAGTTTATATTGGCCAAAACTTGTCACCTAAAATTAAAAAGCCTCTGATTGACTTGTTGAGAAAATATAGACATGTTTTTGCTTGGTCATATGATGATTTAAAGGCTTATAGAGAAGATCTTTTTCAACATGTCATACCTCTAAAGGATAATTGAAATTTCCCTTTTCTGATTTTACATGAAATTTCCAACCTTTAATCAGGTCTTTAAGATCAAACAACTGATATCACAAAGATCCACCAAATTTCTTAAGAAACCCCAAATCGGGTATGTCGAAAATAGTGCCAAAAAGCTTCACAGCTTCACCTGTTATTAATAAATCTGAAAGTAGACATTTTTACAAAAATTTGAGCAGCATAACAGCCTATAAAATGTCATTTCCAGATCTATATAGCCTTTACAAAACAGCTCACAAATGTAGGACAAAAACTATGCTCATCGAGCTCCCAAAATTAACACAAAAATGCTCGGAAACACCACAAAAACACTAATAAACTATCTCAGAAGTTTAATCACATCCCAATACATATATTCAGCTCTATTTTAACAGCTTAAAGTCTGAAATACAGCACCAACCAAAACTGATATGAAATGCTCAACTGAAAACACCAAACTCATGCAAAAAACCACACCCAAAAACCCACAAATCTACACTGTTCAGCACAAAGGCAAACTCTGTATGAGCATGCACATGGAATGGCTTCAAACTCTCATCCTTAGCCTTCCTAGAAACCTGAAAAATCCCATTCTTGGGTCTCCCTAGAAACCTGCAAACTCCCGTTCTTGGGTCTCCTTCTCCACAGGTTTGGCAACCTCTGAAGAATAACAAAGAATGAGCAAAAATCAAGTTCTGGAATGTGTCCAAAATGCCTCCAAACCCCCTTAAAAGAGGGCATAAATGTAACTCACATCAAAGAGAGGTTAATGAAACATATTTTAATAATAATTTTCATTTATTAGTCCAACGGTTTCCAAAGATTAACCCCCTTTTTCCGAAACTTCACTTTCTTGGGCCTGCCTGGCTTAGCAAAGATTATTATTTTTTAATTATTTGAAAAGGGGACATGAAAAGTCCTCCCCTCCCAAAAATTGCTTGTCCTCAAGAAATGGTTGAACAATAAACCAATCAATCCACCTGGATCCCAAATGTAGTCATGAACTATACTACTACCAATTAACACAGGCTCCTGCAATATCCTCTGCAATATGACCAAGAGGAATCCATAATCAAACTGACAATTATAGCTCAACCAAACTCTGAAATCACCACTACCACAATCAAAAACCCATGAGGCACAAACTCTTAGAACATCAGAACCCAAGCAAAGTGGACAAATCAAACTACCAACACAGTAAATACCATCAACGCATCCCACTGGCCTATACGGAACGCACAATCCAACTCTACAACAATGGTGAATGCTCTCGAATGAAACTGTACCGAGTATGGAGAATCCACACACTGTACAACTCCTGCAGTCAACACAACTTTGCAAATCACCAGCCACTATCTCATAACCATAACTACCATGCACCCCTGATGGTGAAAAGCCATCACAAGATAAATAGCAAGAATTGGAACCCAAACCAAATCTTCCTGCCATCAACTCCTCAACACAAGGATCAAATGCTAACTGATGTACATACCTTGCAATATAATGTTGATAAAAAAAACCAACCTTAGTCAACAACTCACCATGAACAAGTGATACAACCCACTGTGACTGATCACCAGCTAAGTTAGGAGATGTCATAGCCAAAGGAGTAGAATCAATAACAACACCCGCTAAAGCATCACTCTGAAACTCCTGCTCTAAGTCATGTATTATCAAGCTATCAACTGTAGAACCTATCGCCATGTCATGCCCATCACAACTCTCATCTTGAGGCATCAAATTGTCCCATAACTGATGATAAGAACTAGGAACCAAAGTACATCTCTGTATCATTATCTCATCAACATTGTCATCAAAGGTAAATTGATGAGCATACCTCACAGTGTAATGTCGATAGAATGCACCAATCTCAGTCAGTGGCTCAGACTGTAATCCAGATGAAACTAACTGCAATTGATCATTAACCATGTTGGAACTAACTACTACCTCCGAAGATATCACCAAGGGAGTAGTGTTACTAGTAGGAACCATGCCAACTGCCGACTCACCAACATCACACATGATCTTTGATAAATATCTAGTCTCTGTGCCATCAATACTAGAGGCCACCACCATGTCAGGCATACAACAATCTGCTACAACACCCAACTCAACTAAACCTAACTCTAGTGGGAATGAACCTGATATTCCAATGTTAGTATCAAGAATGGATGCATCCCCATCTCCACTGTCTCTGACAATCTCGGCCATGGACATCCTCGGATCACCAAACACCACTGCTTGTGACTGTATAGAATCAGGTGAAGACTGTAGTCGCTCTAACTCCATGGTCACCTTAGCCAAATGAAACTGTGACTCCTTGAAATCCAACTGTGTACTCTCAAGAATCTCAGAAGTCACCACAAGCTGCTCAGTAAGCTCACTCACCTCATCTTCCTTGGCCAACAATGCATCATATGTTGTACTGCCCCACTTCATAAGATAATCTCTGTCGGCTACCAACTGCATATAATCCTGTCTCAGAATCTGGATAGCCTCCCATAAAGAGTGGAACTCTGTCAAGGAAAGATAACTGCCTCCCTGCTCATCACTAGTAGGAAAACCCCATCCATAAACTGCTAACAACTGATGAGCAGCATCGAAATGCTGGCAAGTGATAGCAATGTCTTGGTCACTAACTCTCAACTGATTAGACACATGATGGCACTGGCTTGACTGTCTCCTACAAACCTCCTCTGATGCACTGTCTAAAGGAGTATCCTCAAAGTTACTAGTCTCTAGAGTATTACCATCCATATCCTGTGAATCAAATCTAAAACTCATATCAACATATGGAGTATCAAAAACATTAGCATTGCTGTCCAACTCCTCTATACCCAAGGAAACTAAGTCTTCAAAATTGCCCACTGCATCCTCCTGGATGTCATCAATGCCAATATGATCCATGGACTCATCTATACACACTACCAAATATAAAATATCATCAACACATTCTAGCAAGTATGGTCGACTGGATATATGAACAAAGCCCAACATCGGTGTATAAAAACTAATACCAACATTGGACAAGCTGCTAGCACAATAAAAGACAACACCGTGCAATCTGCTAATCAAATCCATGATAGCACCCAAACAAACACTGCTACCAAAAAGTGTTAAAGATCTCCTGTCAACTGAATCTCAAATGCCAATATAACAATCTTGAGTCCATATTTGTAAACTAGAATCAGCTGGTAACTCAAGCAAAATCCTCACTTGAGTAATATGACCAACACCAACTAACTCCACATACCTATCATGATGAGATAATGAAGTCAAAATACTATCTTCACTCACCTTCAGCTGGCGGGATAAATCATGTGAAGTACTACCTGCCTCAACCTCATGTGATGAAGCATCTAACTGTGCCTGGTACTCTTTCTCAGCAAAGTCATGAATGCTCAATTTTTGCTCATTTCTACCAGGTATCTCACCATCCTACACAACAACATCCTCATAATCATCATCTGAACCCACTACACTGTAGTCACTACCTGTTGTAACTATACCATCCTGAATACCTGTGGCATCACCCTTTGACAACCTGTAAACAATTGTCTCAATTTGAGTATCAAGTTGACCGTTACTATCAATCTGTGTAATATCCTTTCCCACCACCTCCTATGGTAGAGTAGAATCTGAGACCTCTACCTGGCTATCAACTAGTTTCTCAAACTCCTCATGCAAGTTCTTGGGAATTGTGTCATCTGTCCTGTGAGAAAATCTGCCAAATAGAAATCCAGTCAACTTATCCACCTTAGCTGGGTCAGATAACATGTCATTAATTATACGATGGTGCTCAACCAACTATTTAGACATGTCATGGCTTATTTTCATAAGTTTATCTCGAATTTCTAAATAACCATCCTTTCTACTATTTTGACTCTGGCTATCAATTGTCCAAGATCGTTCCCTCTGAGACTCTGTACTATACCTGTCCATTCTGGATAAAGTAGAGTGTAACCCCAATAGGATATAACTTCTTCAAACACCAAGAAATAACATGCAAATGATTAGAAGTAGCATGCAACCATATATTTGGACATGCAACTGATTAGAAGCAACATGCAACCACCAAATTATGACATGCAAGATCTAGGTAGTTGTCAAAACTGACATGCAAACTTCTACAACCACCAAATTCACCAAGAAATAACATGCAAATGATTAGAAGTAGCATGAAACCATATATTTGGACATGCAACTGATTAGAAGCAACATGCAACCACCAAATTATGACATGCAAGATCTGGGTAGTTGTCAAAACTGACATGCAAGATCTGGGTACTTGTCAAAACTGAAATGCAAACTTCTACAACCACCAAATTCACCAAGAACTAATATAAAAATGATTAGAAGTAGCATGCAACCATAAATTTTTGACATTCAGCTGATTAGAAGCAACATGCAATCATAAATTATGACATGCAAGATTTGGGTAGTTCTCAAAACTGAAATGCAAGATCTGGGTAGTTGTCAAAACTAACCTGCAAACTTCTACAAACCCTCAGGCTGGCAAGATCATGGATTTGATACCACTGAAATTTCCCTGTTCTAATTTTACATGAAATTTTCAACCTTTAATCAGATCTTTAAGATCAAACAACTGATATCACAAAGATCCACCAAATTTCTTAAGAAACCCCAAATCGGGTATGTCGAAAATAGTGCCAAAAAGCTTCACAGCTTCACCTGTTATTAATAAATCTGAAAGTAGACACTTTTACAAAAATTTGAGCAGCATAACAGCCTATAAAATGTCATTTCCATATCTATATAGCCTTTACAAAACAGCTCACAAATGTAGAACAAAAACTATGCTCATCGGGCTCCCGAAATTAACACAAAAATGCCCGGAAACACCACAAAAACACTAATAAACTATCTCAGAAGTTTAATCACATCCCAATACATATATTCAGCTCTATTTTAACAGCTTAAAGTCTGAAATACATCAGCAACCAAAACTGATATGAAATGCTCAACTGAAAACACCAAACTCATGCAAAAAACCACACCCAAAAACCCACAAATCTACACTGTTCAGCACAAAGGCAAACTCTGTATGAGCATGCACATGGAATGGCTTCAAACTCCCATCCTTAGCCTTCCTGGAAACCTGCAAACTCCTGTTCTTGGGTCTCCCTGGAAACCTGCAAACTCCCATTCTTTGGTCTCCTTCTCCACAGGTTTGGCAGCCTCTGAAGAATAACAAAGAATGAGCAAAAATCAAGTTCTGGAATGTGTCCAAAATGCCTCCAAACCCCCTTAAAAGAGGGCATAAATGTAAATCACGTCCAAGAGAGGTTAATGAAACATATTTTAATAATAATTTTCATTTATTAGTCCAACGGTTTCCAAAGATTAACCCCCTTTTTCCGAAACTTCACTTTCTTGGGCCTGCCTGCCTTAGCAAAGATTATTATTTTTTAATTATTTGAAAAGGGGACATGACAATAATGAAAAACCCTTTAGGTAGAAATTGAGACAAGTTAATCTCACTCTGGCCCCTAAAATGCAAGAGGAACTAATGAAGTTAAGGGATGGATGAATAATTAAACCTATTAGAAATTCCACTTGGGTCTCTAATTTAGTACCTTTTTGAAAAAATAATGCAGATATCAGACTTTGTGTAGATTTCATAAATTTAAACGTTGCTTTCATGAAAGATAATTATGGGTTACCTAATATGGAAGCTATGTTGTAGCAAATAATAGGGTCTGAGCTTATGTCAATGATGGATGGATTCTTAGGATATAACTATGTCCTGGTAAAAGAAGAAGAACAATTCAAGATAGTATTTACAACTCCTTGGGGGACTTATGTATATGTGAGGATGCCTTTTGGATTGATTCATGTCGTTGCCACTTTTCAAAGAGCCATGGATGTGTCTTTCCATGAGTACATAAATAAATATATGGTTGTGTATCAAGATGACCTCACAATTTATTCCAAAAAGGCTAAGGACCATTGTAGGCATTTGGAAAAGATTTTTATCAAAGCTTTGGAATATGGAGTGTCATTAAACCCTAAGAAATGTGCATTTGGGGTAACTAAAGGTAAGTTATTGGGACATATAGTATCAAAGGATGGGGTAGAGATAGATCTTGAAAGAGCACTAGCCATTGATAAGGTCCCTAAGCCAAAGAATGTAAAAGGAATTCAATCTTTCTTTGGGCAAGTTAATTTTTTGAGGAGATTTGTTACAAACTTTTCTGAAATTAGTAGACCTATTTCTAAAATGCTCAAGAAAGGGGCTACTACCAACCAGGATGGTGAACCTTCATAAGCATTTCAAGATATTAAGATTTCTATAAAGAATGCCCCAGTCCTAAGGACCCCTGATTACACTAAGCCAATGCACATATTTTCTTTTGGATCTTTTCACACTGTAGCTATAGTTTTGTTGCAAAAGAATGAGGAGGGCTATGAACAACCCATTGCTTTCTTCAATAAGTCACTACAGCCTACTAAACTAAAATATGAGATAAATGAAAAACAAACTTATGCTCTAGTAAAAGCTGTTAAGGCTTTTAGATGCGATTTGGTAGGAGCTATTGTCATTGCATTTGTGCCTAGTGCTGATGTAAAGGATATTTTTTCTCAACAAGAAGTATCAGGAAGGAGGTATAGGTGGATCAATAGGATTCAAGAGTTCAACATTGAGATATAGATAAAAAATTTGTTAAGAGGTCAAGGATTAGCTAAACTCATGGCTCAATCTAATTTGGATGCTAATCAGATAAATATGGTGATCGATGACCTCAGATATGATTCATGTGACATGAGTCACTGTGGGTGGTATGCTAATGTCATGCACTATTTACAACATGTAGAAGTTCCATCTCACTTGACTAAAAATGAGAAGAGGAGCACTAAACTACAAGCCATCAGGTACATAATTATCCAAGGTAGCTTGTGGTAGAAAAATTTTGTAGGGATGTTAATTAAATGTGTTGATCAAGAAAAGGCTAAAGAAGTCCTAACTGAAATGTATGTTGGAGTGTGTGGGGGACATTATGTGGCCAAAACCACTACACACAAAGTGGTGAGAGTTGGCTTCTAGTGGCCTTCTCTTTTTAAAGATGCTCAAATCATGGTTAGGAAATGTGATTCCTCCCAGAACTTTGTTGGAAAACTAAAAATTTTAGGCAATACCCCTTTAAAACCAGTTGAGGTTCAAGCACCCTTTCAACAATGGGGTATGGATTTCATAGGTGAAATCTCTCCTAAATCTAGTATTAGCTATTCTTGGATTCTAGTTGCTACTAACTACTTTACAAAGTGGGTAGCAGCTATCCCCACAAGAAATGCAACAAGTAAAGTTGTCAACAATTTCTTGCTTAGTAATATTATTTCTAGATATGGTTTCCCTCAAAGAATTGTGATAGATAATGCCATGTGCTTTAGGTTTGAGGAATTTATAAAGTTCTATGATAAATATGGAATTACAAGATCAACATCTTCCCCATATCATCCACAAGGGAATGGACAGGCTGAATCCACAAATAAGAGCTTGTTAAAGGTCATTAAGAGGACCTTGGATGATAATAAGAAGACATGTGACTCTAAGTTGCAACTTGCAATATGGGCTAATAAAGTGATTGTAAAGAAGGCCATTAGAGTACCCCCATTTGATCTAGTATATGGAATTTAGGCTAGGATGCCTCATAATAACTTAGTAGGACTCTATAATTACATCTAGTTGTATGATGAAGATATTATAGAAGATATGCAAGAAAGGCTAGATGAGCTTGTAGGGTTAGTAGAAACCTAAAAAAGAAGCATCTCTTAGGAATCAAAAGTTGCAACTACAAGTTAAGAAATTATATGATAAAAGGATAGTGATTAAAAAGTTTGAAAATGGATATTTAGTCCTAATGTAGAATGCTAGAATTGAAGATAAAGGAAACTATGGGAAGTTTGATCCCATATGGTTAGGTCCCTATTTAATTGAAAATGCATGGGGAGAAGATTTTTATATCATCAAGGATTTATTAGACAATATTCTGGAATTGCCAGTTCATGGATAGTTCTTGAAGAGGTATTTCTGCTGAAATACTTGTTTCTTCCATGAACAATAGCTTAGGGTTTCTTGTACATTTTTGTAAATTCTTGGCCTTTGTTCAATTTTCTGTATATAGTTTTCTTGTGTTTGGTTGTTCTCTTGGTAGTGGTTAGTTTGTAGGGAGCCTGCGTGGTCTGCTTCTCCTAGAAATTATGAGCCCTCATTTGAATCTGCATGATTCAATGTCCCTAGATAGAGCCACTATTGGTCACATTTTTTGCATGGTAAAATTACCCTAGCCTAGGTACAAAAAATTACATTTAATCTATTAATGGTGAATAGGATTTCTTTTTTTTAGTCTTCCAAATTTTGTTTGCCTTTGAAAACATTTCTTAAACCCTATGTCTTGTTCCTTTTTAAATCTTGGGCTTTAAACCTTTGCAAATATTATGTATTCATTTTAATTTTCTCTGCACCACCAAAGTGGCCTTTTCTCTCATGTTCCTTGTCATTTGATTCTGGTAAGATCTATGAGTCTTGCTATCTCGCTATTGAAAGATGTGCACTTTTTACTTCCTAGAAGATGTAATAAGAAATCAATATTCCCTGCAAGAGCAGGAGACTAGGAAAGAATAGTGGAGAGTCTTTTCTAAAATTTTGGATTTCATTCGTTGTTTCAATCCAGATTATGGTCCTTTGGATGATGCAGTTACAAATGTATATAAGATAAGGAAACTTGTGAATACTTTTCCTAAAATAATAGAGGCAATGAATGAAAAGAAACAATTCTTTATTAGATTTTACCAGGACAAGGCTGGGAAGTAATGAGAAGATTGGGTTTTACTCCCAATATAGGCGAAGGTCAATTAACTATCTAGAAAAGGCCTAGGTACACAATCATTCAAAATCAAAGGCCCATTGTGGATAAAGGAAAACAAATAGCGAGGTCTACTAGTATTTTTTTAGAGGAGAGACCTCTTGAACCTTCTCCTAAGAGAAAAATAATAAGAGAAGAGGCTCCTCATGTTGAGGAATACTCACCCTTCTAAACCCCAATGAGAATTGAGGAGGAGCAGCTCATTGATCAACAAGTTGAGCAGATAGGATCACAAGGGGGAGGTTTTGTTACACAAGCAGAAATAGATGAAGGAAACCTCCAACTGTCTCCTATGCCAAGCTTTGAGTTAACAGTTGTAGACTATAGGGGAAGAGAATTGGAGCCTATGTTGGAATAGGCAAGTCATCAATTTTTGTCTGATGACAGTTTTGTGAAATCAAGGGCTTTCCAGCCATTTGCATGGAGGGCAAATATGAGCAATTTTGAGGAAAGATGCAAAAAATTGACAATAGAGCATCTAGAAATGGATGAAGCCTCCATCCAAGGTCAAATAAAGGAACAAATGATTCAAGAGTTCCAAAATATAACCCCTTAAGAGGGGAGATAGATGGTAAAGGCTTCAAACATTTTATTATTTCCCAATTGGGATATTTTTGATGCATTAATTTTTAGTTCCATTTCTAATAAATTGGAATTACAAGATCAGAATAAAAAGGAGTTTGTAGGGACTTCATTTAGTGAATATCAAGCTACTCTGGTCATGTGGTCACTAAGAAGAGGATCTAGGACTATTTCGTCATAGCCAGATGAATCAGATCTGATAGGAAATATCATTGTGAGGAGGGTTGTTGATACCTCTCATGTGTAGGTAGCACATTGGAATGTGGATTCATCCCAATTTCTTTTGGCTATTGCCAAGAAGGAAGAATAGGCCATATTTGAATTACAGAGAAAATATGAAACAATTCTAGAGGCCTACAATAAAGAGGTTAAAAATATGATTGAGCTTGAGAACAAATTAATGGGGAGGTCCACAAGGCCAAGAATAACATACCCTTGCCCCCAAGTTGAACCTTTCAAATCCACCCCCTCATAGAAGTACCAAATACAAACCAAAGGCCGAAATACTATGTAGCAGAAGATTTTGAAGAACAAAAAAGAAAGTTGTGGGCATTACATGTGGAGTTGGATGCAAAATATGAAGATAAATTAAGAAAGGCTCTCACATATTTGGGGGACAAAATTGAATGGCCACTAGTTTATGATCAATTGGCTAGGGTGATCAGTATCTGGGAGGAACTGAAAGCAAGTGATGAGGCTTTGAAGCCTATTGTGAATAAGTGGGTGAGGAGGAAAGAGATGACATTTTTATGTTATTCTATCATAAAAACCTCCTATGATCAAATTGAGAAAAATTTTGATATTGTTTCTAATCTTCGTAATTTTAACAATAAGAGAATTCATTTGCAAAGAATAATAGTTGGCTACTTGAACAAGTACAAGAGCCAAAAGTTTAGTTTGTTTCCTCATGCCCTAGATAGGAGAGATAATTTGAAAAGAAAAGATTAATTGACCAAAGAGCTTGATGATTTATTTTGTTTAATGATGATTAGAATTAATAATGAAACAGGGCATGCATGGTGGGCTACCACAACTGACGAGATAGTGAAAATGCAAATATTCTTTGATTATTTGAAACAATAGTTTGTTGATATTAATAGGGAGGCAGAATATGTTATCAAAAGGCAATGAAATATTATGTAGCTTGATCAACAAGATGACACACTGATGAAAAATGGATTGCCGATATAGCTCTTGATGAACAGTTTGAGGAAGTTGAAATTGACAGTGATGAGATCCAAATCATTGACACCACTACACAAGGCCAATGGGAAGAGGAGGATAAAGGTGAGCAATTAGTTTTAGGTGTAGGCCCATAGTCTCAACATATTGACACAACCAAGGATAAAGAGAGAGTAAAAGTAACTCTAATAGTACAAGATGAAGATAAAGAAAACTATTAGGTAAAGATTAACTTGCAATCATCAGAGTACCCTTCATCACTGGCTAGCTCATAAATTGCATAAATGGAGGAATCAAAATAGTAGTCAAATCAACAACATATGAGAATGTAATAGAAATGGACCCACCAAAAGGAATGTTTGATCTAGAAATATTTTTGTTACTCACAGTTGTGTCTTTTTGTGATAGGTGTATGTAAATATCTCTTGTAAAGGACACCTATCAATTCTCTATGCCTGAAGCTTGTTGCATCTCATAGTTTATAAGTGAGATCCCAGGGCTAGAGAAGGATCCAATTTTCTAATGCATTTTTGTATTACACTTATGATTTTTTTGGTCCAGTAATTTGAGTAAGTTTTTTGATGTATCTTCTCTTCAAGTTTTCTAAGAATACATTAATATGGGATGATCTCTGTGTTTCTTTGTAAGGTCATTCTGAGTTTACTGCAAATGAATTCAATTTTCAAGAAAAATGAATACAAATTATGAGTTGTCTCCATATTAGTTCTTTCTAAATTTTGTATCCTTGTGATTACTTGGTTATCTTGATGTTGTATGAGTAAAGCTTGTGCAATTTAATGCAATCCATTTAGGTTGTATGTCTTTTCATCACTACTAGTAGTTTGATGAATTAAGTAAAAGCTTTATTGAACTTAATGAGGTTGTTGTAGTAATATGAAGGATGTTTTGAATGATAAATTCTAGTAAGAATTGTTGTTGATATTTGTTGTTAGGCAACAAATCAGATCCATGGAATTGTAGTAGACTTTGAATCCCTATGAATTAAGCACTAGTCAAATTAATTCAGTTGTAAGATAGATCGATCATAAGATGAGCATCAAATGCAAAATTACAATCAATTTTACTTTTCTTTCCTGAAGATTTTCAAAGTTGGTCAATGCTTGTTTTCTTGGAACACTTTAGGCTTAGCTAGCCACTATTGCTAATAGTGTCTAAAGATCTATAGAAGACTTTATGACCAAATCTGCTATATGGGATGTATCTTTTTTCAAATATTAGAATTAGGTGTGTGTTGAGAAGTGAAGATGAAAATTAGAATTAAACTAATATAATAATCATACAGTATCTTCCAGTCTTGAATCATCCCTGGGTATACCCACCATGGTTTTGTAGAGCCTAAAGAGTAGGAAACCACCCTTGGTTTTGTTGAAGTTGGGTCTAAATGATTTACACATGTAATTGCTAGTAGGAATTAGCTAATCCTTTGGTTATGTGAGTAATATTAATTTGGTATTGAACTTTTGTTGTTCAGTAGTTTTAAAACTCCAATAGGATTAGTGTTGGCTAACAGTTTTTTCTCCTATTAGATTTGATAGTCTTGACTCTTTGATACCCAATGTTTGGAGAAACAAAAGGATGTTTACCAACAAATGGGTTAGTGTAATTATTCTATTTGTGCAATCTGAATTAATTAGGTACAGGTCCCTATAATTTGCAATGAATATGTTTTTATGAGATCAAAATTTTAGACATTATAAGCTCTTAACCTTAGAGCAATAAAAGATAACTAAATTTTTTGTAGGCACAAACAATTTAGGAAAAATGTATATGGATAACCAATCACACTCAATGGAATGATTGCAATAGATTATCTTGATATTTTTTTACTTCTAATTCTATTCTAAATGAAAATTACTTATCTAAATGTAGAAGAGGAATGGAAGAAGAAATCCCCATGAGGGAAAATGGAATTGTTTTCGAATACTAGACTTGAATGAAATAGAATTCAACAAGTTACCAATAGATTCATACACATTTATCCTTTAATTCCCAATGAACTATCTAACATGATATGGAATGAACAAGAGACAAAGTAGAATCATATATGAAGAAAGTAAATGGAATCACTTTAACTATAAACATGAAAATGAAATGAAATCCGCTTGATTATCATAGGCTCACATACAATTTTCCTTCAACTCTTTATGCATAACTAATCTAAGAATGGTCAACAAAACATGACTAGTAAATAGAAAGTAAATGGAATTATAGACTCATTCACCATCAAGTTTTTTGACCCCTTGTATTATCAAATGAGGTTACATTTATAGCTAGCTATTATCCTTTTCTAATTCTAGTAGAGCAACAGTCATATAATATAAAATTATCATGATATGAGCACTTGGCACCTCTTCTACTGACGATCCATAATATTCCTAAAAATACCCCATGATCTTTCAGCTTTTTGTGATTTTACAAATCCTATAGAAACCTTTTAATCTTTCATATTTTGTTATTTCATGCCAAACTACATATTTCATATTCCAATGGTTACTGCTAATTCAAATTTCCATCGTTGATCATAAACAATTAGATGATCATGATGGAACCTTTATTACCTTTATTATGACTGCACAACAAAGACTTTTGATGAAAGAGGGCCCACATCTATGTGTCAAAAAGTCACTTTCCTACGTTTTTTAAAGTCAAAGCATCTTCAAAAATTGGGCAAGCACCCACCTTTGATCTTTCAAGATCAGGTGATGATGTAAGGCTATCTGACTTTCACCATGTTAGAGAATCTAACCAATCATAGGACACCAATTTGGAATCCATTTTAAAAATCTTCTTTTTTAGCTTGCAAACTAAATTTGGTCCCATAGCCACATCTCCAACTATCGCTTTCCTACATTTTATTTCTTGAGCACTTCGAGAATGCAGGAAAGCATTGTGCATTGATCTTTCAAGATCTAATGGCTTGGAACATGCACAATCTTATGATAAAATAGGGGACCCAACTAACATATAAGATTTTAGCTTCTCAACTCACTAATGACATGCATTATTTTGCTCATTTGACTTGTCTATTTGGTGAGGTGGATGATCAGACATGCTTGATTCATCAAATTTATTCCAAATTTGGTCTTCACCACCTCTAACTAGGTTCTTCATCATTTCTACATATTGAGTGTTTTTTCTATATTGAATCAAACTAATCTTTCTTTCTAGTTTATTCTCATGATCTATGTAACAATCTTCACCTTTAGTCTTCAGTTTTCTCTTCTACATTTTCTCTATATATGCATGAGATTTCTTCATTCTACCTGTATCAATGCCTTTAATGGAACATTTGATCTTAGAATTAAGGTTTCTCAGAGATCTATACAAATACTTGTCTTTCACATGATTGGGAACAAGGAACATATGTATCTTTAGAACCTTTAGACCTTCTTCTCATTAGGAAAATTATGAACAAACCCTCTCAAAATCCTAATCACCTAGCTTTGGACTAATGGATTTCTAATATTATTTTTGCATTAGGTTAACTCCAGTGAATGATGAGAAGAAAGATCACCCTATAGGCAATCTAGACTCAAACTCAAGACTTTGACACTCAACTTTTTTCAAAAACATTAAGGAAAAAGATATGAAATGAAACTTGGTCAACAGTTGGCTCTATCTATGGTTTTAAGTGTGATAATTCTTGAAAGAATCCAATAAATATCTAGTTCCACACAAGGGTGACAACTTGGAAAACCAAAATAATAGGCTAAACTAAGAAAGTAACAAGGAACTACCTAAGTAAAATATGCAACTGAACTAAGAAAAATGCATGAAAAGGAAAACCTACCTAGCTATCTATTACACAGGGGTTACCTATTTTTCAATTTTTAATTTTTAATTTTGAATGTAGTGACAACGCTAGAAAAATGTCCTCCACATGCCTCATCATGAAAAGATCTTAACAATTTTACCTATTTCTTCTTATCCACACATCTTTAAAATGTTTCATCAATTGCTCTCTTATACAAGACATCATCATGAATCACATATTTCAAGGCCTTATTTTTTAGATCTCTCTTTTCTTAGTAGTCAATCCATCAGGGCATTCAAGATATGTTAGGAAATAAGCAATGTTTGAGAACTAGGGACCCTGAAGACTTACCATAAGAACCTTTGGCATATCTTCTTCTTTGAATTGTTGATCTTCTACTAAGGCTTTATAGAGTGCATTTCCTCTTACAATTTTGGTTGGCTTTATTTATATATCATGTTC
The DNA here is from genome assembly GCA_028749045.1 of Cupressus sempervirens. Lineage (NCBI taxonomy): Eukaryota > Viridiplantae > Streptophyta > Pinopsida > Cupressales > Cupressaceae > Cupressus > Cupressus sempervirens. The sequence goes on along the minus strand of CM053788.1, from coordinate 140,408,440 downwards.
TTGAACTTTGGCTATCCACACTCTTTTATTATTGCAACCAACATCTTGTTGTGTCAAAATACTTTTCAGTATAGGATTTGGCACATATATTAATGAATGAGAATGCAACACATAAAATCTAAAATTCTTGAGCACTCTTACCATCGCATATGTATGTTTTTCAATTTGAGAATATTTTTGTTCTTGGTTTTTCAATGGTATACTCATGAAAGCTACTAGATCTTGTATTTTCTCTCTATTCTCTTGCATCAATATAGTTGACATGGTATGGTCTGAGGCATAACAATAAATGATGAATTCCTTAGTGTAATCAAGATGGACAAGTACATGGGCTTTGGCAATAGCATTCATGATATCTTCAAAATCCCTTTTCCCAACATCACTCTATTTAAAAATTTTATTTCCTTTCAGCATATGAACTATATTTTTAACTATCTTAGAAAAATTAGGAACAAATCTTCTCAAGAAATTTACCTAGCCAAAAAAAGACTTTACTCTAGTTTTTTTCAATGGAAAACTTAGTTGTTGAATGCACCGTTAGATCACCGATCAGAACTTTATGAAGTGCTTCTTTGTTTTAATGCACCGTTGATCTTTTCAAGATCACTGATCAGCACTTTATCGCAATATGGAGTTGCTTGAGTTTTAAGTAATGCACGAAAGCACTATATTGACACCTATCCAAAGTGATGATAGGTGAGATGTCATGAATAATTCTAAAGTTTCTTTTCATCCACCATTGATCTCACCATGGTTAATGGTTAGTGCTTACCTGCATTGTGAAGGTGAAAGAACTTTAAACAAAGCAGGAAAACATCTTGTTGACATCTGGCATAGGATGATGTCATTGCCGCATTCTATAAAGGAATTTATTGCTCTTGATAGGTGTGATATGCCAGTATGATAGATGTAATCTATTTATTGGTCAAGGTTTTGGCTTGGTGTTACCCGATGCACTCTTGCTCCATCGTTGATCTAGAGGTAGATCAATAGATAGTGCTTTCCCGCTTGATGAAATTGAAAGACATTTAAATAATGTGGGGAAGTGCCTCAATGACACCTATCCATTCTGATGCAATGGTTGGTGTTTCACACTACTTAAAAGGTGTAGACTATTTTTTTTTTAATCTTTGGAAGATCAATGGTTGGCAGTTACCCACAGGGGAAATGCCAACATGACACATAGCAGATGATGACATTATGGACCCACCTTTTCCAAAGGTAATAATGAAGTCTCTATCATGGCACTTGTCAAATTATGTTGGCTCAAAAGGAGATTTTCTATTAGTCAAATTAGCTGACTAGATCTTATAGAGATACAAATTTTTGTGATTATCAATCTAAGAAAAATCAAAGTTCAGCACTTACCTACATGACAAAGTTGCATGACAGTTAAATAATGCAGGGAAGCATTGATCTGACCAATGCCAAGGTGGGACCATTTTTGATAGGAATGTGCTAACTTGTGCCAAGCTAGAAAAAGTCCTAAATTGTAGTGCTAGTTGGACCTCAATATTAAAGGTTGTATTTCAAAGATATTTGAATCTTCATAACTGTAGATCTAAAGATAGATCAATGGTTGGCACTTACCCACATTGTCAAGATGCAAGAATTTTAAATAATGTGGGGAAGCACCTGTTTCACACATGGCCAAGATTTTTAAAGTCGTAAAGTAGTTTTTCTTTTTGAAACAAAGCCATCCGATATTGTGAAATCAATGTATGAAATTTAAACTTGAAGCATGACATGAAGTTAGCAGCTAAAGGAAATTAATATGGCTCAGAACTCCTTTGTGTGATCTTAATACCTAGGTATAATTTGCAAATTTGCCATTATAAAACCATACAATCATAAAGAATTATCAGAGAACAAGGGTTTTTAGAGCTAGGGAACAAAATTTTACTTAGCTTTCAGCAAACTACAATAAATTTATAGAGAAGGAAGGACAATTTAGTGAGTAAGTAATCTAAAACTAAGTCTAAGTACATTTTTTTGGGTGACACAGGATTGCCCTTATAACTCTAGATGCTCCTGCATCAGACACCCAGCGTAGATTGAAAAGTGACCCTATCACTTTATGGATGGTAGAGGAAATCCCAAATGAGAAACCTCAGCTGCTGAAATCCAAGTTGAGTCCTCAATTGGTCATCCTTTCCATTTGACCAAGTACTCTTCATACTGCCTATTTCTGGTACTCCTACCCACACGATGATATACAATGTCTTCTATCTCCTCCTTCTTAGAAGCAGGAATTGGACATGGCTCTAAAACTAGCTCCTCATCTGCACCATCATCATGATATTCTGTTAAATCTACAATGTTGAAGATGGTAGAAATGTGAATACCTTCTGGTAGCTCCACCTCATATGCATTTCCTGAGTCATGTTTCTTCAAAATTTTACAGGGGCCAAATTTCTTCATTTTCATCTTGTTGTAAGTACCGGCTGGAAATCTTTCTTTTCGTAAGTGCACCATGACTAAATCTCCTACTTGGAATTCCTTATGTCTTCCCCTTTGATCAGCCCTAGCTTTACACTCTTGATTCATCTTGGTAATGTGTACTTGAACCTCCTCATGTAGACACTTGATATGTTCAGCAAATTCCTCGGCTTCAGCACTTGTCCTCTCCCCTTGTTCTATTTTCCTCAATTCTGGTGCAGTCCTTGGGCTATTCCCATATACAATTTGGAATGGTGATTTTCCAGTACTCCTATTTATAGAGTTATTGTAAGAAAAATCTGCTTGTGACAAAATCAAATCCCATCCCTTGGGCTTAGCCCCAACTAAACATCTCAGCAAATTACCCAGACTTCTATTTACCACTTCTGTTTGGCCATCAGTCTATGGGTGATGCGTGGAACTAAATTTCAAGTCTGTTCTCAACTTCTTCCATAATGTCCTCCAGAAATACCTCACAAATTTAGTATCTCTATCAGAAACTATACTCCTTGGAAGACCATGTAGTCTTACCACCTCTTTGAAAAACAAGTCTGCAATATGGATAGCATCATGAGTTTTGTGGCATGGAATGAAATGTGCCATTTTGGAGAACCTATCAACCACCACGAATACTGAGTCATTACCCCTTTGTGTCCTTGGCAATCCAAGAACAAAATCCATACTTATGTCCTTCCATGGCCTTGATGGAACAGGCAATGGCTGATATAGGCCAGTATTTTGACTAAACCCCTTGGCAACTTGACAAACCTGGAAACTCTGTACAAACTTCTTCACATCCTATGAAATTTGAGGCCAAAAATAATGTTCTCTAAGAATGGAAATGGTCTTATCTCGACCAAAATGTCCTGCCATCCCTCCACTATGTTTCTCCTTAATCAAATTTTCCCTCATGGAACTCCTTGGAATGCACAATTGACTACCTTTGAACAACATGCCATCCTAAATCAAATAATCTAACCACTTTGTTCTATCTACAGCAATAGGCTCTTTACAAGCTTTCCATGCTTCAGCAAAATCAGGATCCTCAGGGTACAAATTCTTGAGTTCATCAAACCCAACTACTTCAACCTACATTACTGTAAGCAGTGACTGTCTCCTACTTAGTGCATCTGCAACCCTGTTAGATTTTCCACTTCTATGCTTCAACACAAACGTATAACTCTGCAAGAATTCTACCCACTTCATATGCCTCTAATTCAATTTACCTTGGCTATTTAGGTACTGTAATGCCTGGTGATCAGTATACAAAACAAATTCCTTTGGCAATAAATAATGCCTCCATTTCTTTAAGGCCTGAACTATTGCATAGAATTCTTGATCATAAACAGAATACTTCTTCTTTGCATCATTCAATTTTTCACTAAAATATGCAATAGGCTTACCTTCTTGGCTTAATACAGCCCCAATAGCGCTGCCACTAGCATCACAATCCACCTGGAACACTTTTCCAAAATCTGGAAGTGCCAACATAGGCTGTTCTGTCACCTTCTTCTTCAGCAATTCAAAACTTCTCGCAGCTATTGCAGTCCATTTGAACTCTTTTCTATCCCCTCTTATTGTATCAGTTAGGGGTGCACATATGCCACTGAAATTCTTAATAAACTTCTTGTAAAAACTAACCAAACCATGAAATGATCTTACCTCAGTAGTAGTCCTTGGAGTAGGCCATTCCAAGATGGCTTTTACCTTCTCTGGATCCATTTTGAGACCTTCAGGTGATATAAAAAATCCCACATAGACTAACTCCCTTTTTGCAAAGACACACTTCTTTAGATTAATTAACAGTTTCTCTTCCCTTAGCCTTTCAAGGACACTACGAATATGTAGTAAATGTTCTTCCAAAGTCTTGCTGGAAATTAAAATATCATCCAAATAGACAATAACAAATTTTCCCAAGAACTTCTTAAGTACCTCATTCATGAGCAGCATGAAGGTGCTTGGGGCGTTCGTCAATCCAAAGGGCATGACTAACCACTCATAAAGACCCTCCTTGGTCTTGAAGGCTGCTTTCCACTCATCTCCTTCTCGAATCCGTATTTGATGATAGTCACTCTTGAGATCTATCTTTGTGAAGTACTAAGCTCCACTCAAACAGTCCATAAGATCATCCATCCTTGGCAAAGGAAACCGGTACTTGATGGTTATCCTATTTATAGCTCGAGAATCTATACACATCCTTCTTTGGTGTGAGTACTGCAGGTACTGCACATGGACTTAGGCTCTCTCGAATCAAGCCCTTCCTCAATAGCTCCTGAACCTGTCTATTTAGCTCCTCTATTTAAGTAGGAGTCATCCTGTGAGCAGCCTTGTTCGAAAAACTAGCTCCTGGAATCAGATCTATCTGGTGACTGATTTGCCTTACTGGTGGCAATCCATCTGGAACATTATCAGAGATAATATCTCCAAACTCCCTGAGTAAATCTGAAACTTCAAATGGTATTTCACTACTACCCTCTTTATCTTTCCTAGGAATCAAAGTATAGCACATATGCTGATGTTTCATGCCATCTAAAAACTTCCTTCCATCAACAAGACAAATCCTAGCACTGCTACATACCTTTTCATCTTCCTTTTTCATGGCCTTCAATTTATGGCGAACTCCATCCTTTGTGAGAGAGTATGTGTTTCCATGTCCATCATGCACTGCATGTCTATCAAAATGCCATGGTTTACCTAACAATAGATGGCAAACATCCATCGAAATAACATCACAGAGAACTTCATCATGGTAACTCCCAATTTTGAATTTTACTAAACATTGTTCACTTACCAGGACCTTATGATCATCTTTTACCCAAGCAATTCGATAGGGCTGTGGATGTTTCTCCCTCTTGAGCTTCAGATTAGAGACCATCTCTTCTGATACCAAGTTATCAGTGCTACCACCATCAATGATCACATCACAACATTTATCCTCACACTTGCATCTGGTACGGAACAAACTCCTCCATTGTCCTGGTTCATTCTCACCACTTAGTGGGACTCTTTCATTTACCAAGGTCTCTCCTCTTTCTGCATCCTCTGAATGTGATGATTGTGCATCCTCATCCACATGAGCAACCCTAGCTTGGCCCTCAGTTCTCCTATCTGTCCTTCCTTGTTGTTGAGGGCAGTCAAAGGCACGATGACCTTCTTCATTGCAATGGAAATAGGTACCACAGAAGCCTCCTCTTCCTTGTCCACATCCTCTACCTCTTCCTCTCTGATTTCCAAAGTCTTGGTCACGAAAGAAGTTGAAACCCTCATTCCTCTAGTTCCTGCTAGTACCCTCATCTTCATTTTTCTTTTGTATTTCATTGTGGCCTTCAGATGATCTACCGCTTCCCCTTCCTCCTTGACCATGCCCTCTTTGTCTTCCTTCAAACCTTTTATTCAACTTCTCTTCAACTCGTAGGGAAAAATAGTATGCCTCTTCAACGCTAGTCATTCTTACAAGACTTAATTCCTCCTGGATGCTAGGTCGCAACCCACTGATATAACGAGCAACCTTCTCCTTATTTGCTTCTGCATGCCCCGCTCTAATCTAGAGTCGGTAAAACTCCTTTGTATATTCTTTGACTGATCTTCTTGCTTGCTTTAACCCATGCATCTTCTTAAACAGATCAAGCTCATAGTCAACAGGAATCAACTGCTTCTTCAATTTGTCCACCATGCGATCCCATCTTGTGATCTTCTCCTTTCCTCTTCTAAGTCTTTCCAGTTGACCCTCTTGCCACCAGATTTTGGCATGGCCTTTCAGTTTGGCCTTTGCAAACTTAACCCTATCTGTGTCCCTTATATCCTCATACTCAAAGTATTCTTCCAGTTCATTGATCCAATCAATCAACTCATCTGGTTTCAGATTTCCTAAAAATATACCCACTTCAATTGTAGGTCTTTTCCCAAACTTAGTAATGGCCCTAAAAAGTCTTTCCTCTACAGGATTCAGAACTTCCCCATCAACTTCCTCTTCTAGTCCCATTACTTCCTCTTCATTGTCATCTTCACTATTGTCACCTACGGCAACATTTGCTCCTCTACGAAGCTCCTCTTGCAATGCTTGTACCTGCCTCTGAAGGGCTCTAACCTCCATAGGATCAATAGCTCTGGCCCTTCCACCACACTCTCTTCGTGGAGGCATCTTCTAACTCGAACCCACAACCACACGGTCCTGGTGCAAACTACCTCACAGTCGGCGCTCTGTCTACACACTCAGGAAAACCTACTCCGATACCACTTGATGGGGACACAACCCAAGAATAGAATGGACACAACAGAAAAGGGAAATTATATTAACTAAGAAAATAAGCTAGTACAAATAGTACAGAGAAAATAAACTTCAGAACATGCCCTAAGGGCTTACAATAGCATAAATCTGGAGAATATTTCTCCTTTTAGCACCTCCTCTCAAACTCCACTCCGAACTACCTTTTACAATGCCAAAAATCTCCTTAAATATACCCCGGAGGGTTAAGGACTAGGAGTACATTCTAGAAAGTTCTAGTAGGCATCCATGGACAAAATAGAAGGTTCCGAAAGCTGCGTTAGAAGTCGGTGCAAATCTAGAAGAATTCAGAAACGGTAACTGAACTTCCGGGAGGCATAACTTTTGAACTGTAGCTCCGATTGACGAACCGTTTACATTTTTGGAAAGCTCTCGAAGCGCTCTATAGCCCTATGGACAAGCTTTGCTCATCCCCCATTTTTGACCCTTTTTGAGGTCATTTAATGCCCCAAACCTAACTTTGAAGCATTCTTAGGAGGTCTCCAAAACTCGAAAAACTGCAATAACTTTCAAACCATGGGGCCTTTTGACCTGATTCTTTTTCTGGAATGCTCTAAATCACAATTATATTCATCTGGCCAATTCACACCTTCTAGGTTACCAAAATGATGGCCAAATTGCATGCTCCTATTTTTTTGAGATTTTCAAACACACTGATAGTGGAACTGTTAGAGTTGGAACCTTTATTTGAGCCAAATGGGTATCCAAAAATGTAAAGACATGAAACAGAAACTAACTCTAAGTACATTTTTTTGGGTGACACGGGATTGCCCTTATACCTTTGGATGCTCCTGCATCACTTGGTCAGTCACAATTAGGGTAATATAATCCCATATAATGTTTCTATGATGATTAAAGTTTAAGCCTTTTTGAGAAAGCCTCATGTTCTACCTTTCCATCTACCTCTAAAGATACGAATTGCAAAATTATTGTGGAAGATTGAAACTATTGAAAGATTTTGGATATACTTAGCAAGTTGGAGGACTTTGATGAGAAAAGGGTTTTTGTTTAGAAAAGAATAAGATTTTTTCTTTCCAAGTATGTAGTAGAAAAGTTTGACCTTTTTCCTAGTGCCCTTAAAAAGGTTGATAAAATAAAAGAAAGAGAAGAATGGAAAAAGGAATTACATGAAATATTATGCCAAAGAATGAATAATATTGTAAATGAAAAGGGGCATTTACTATGGGCAATGACCAATGAAGCGTTGATCAAACTAAAATTATTTAACAATGTTATTAGAAAGGATCTTATTGAAATAGAAATAGTTGGGAATCTTTTTATAAAAATGCAAAGAGAAATCATGAATTTTGATTGGCCTAATGACACTATTCTTAACAAGTGGAAAGAGGAATTTGTAGATGAGAATGTAGAGGTAAGTATTACCTTAACAGTTTATGATGAAGAGAGTGAAAATACCCAAGTTGAGGTTATCTTATAGGTACCAAAATAGGATGCATCACTAGCAATCTTGATAGCCATGTACTTTGAAGAATCAGAATAACAAGAGTACAAATCATTAACTTCATAGTTTTGGAAGTATAACAGAAAAATAGCCCACCTAAAAGAATATTTTGATGTAAATTTATTTTGTTACACACAATTTTTTCTTTTTGTGATAGTTACAAAATGTAAATATCTTTTGTCAAAAGGACAGCTATCAATTCTCTATGTCTAAAGATTGTTGCATCTCACACTATATAAGTGAAATTCCAGGGCTAGAGAAAATGTTTGAATCGTTGTTTCCTTTAGTTTAATTAAGCTTGTTTGGTCTAGTGTTCTTGATATATACTTTATGATACAAGCTCTCTGCAAATTTCATGAGAATACATCAATTTGGCAGGTTCTAGATGTTTTGTCTTGAGTTATTCTAAGTCTTATCCAATTGTATACCATTTTCCAAGAAAATTAATGAAAAGAATGGACTGTTCCCATTTATGTTCTTCCTAAATCCTATCTCCAAATATATCATCTGGCTATTTTGAAGTTGTGGAAGAAAAAGCTTGCCCAATTGAATGCAATTAAATCAAATTCTATGTCAATTCATTATAGCTATTACTTCAATGAATTAAGTAAATTCTCTAGTGATGTTGATAGAGTTTCCATGGTATTAGGAAGGATGTTAGTAAGTATGATATTTTAGTGAAGGCTATTGATAATTTTGGTTGTAATGCAATCAATTAGATCTAGGAATTGAATAGACTCTTAATCCCAATGGATGAGGCACTGATCTAATTAATTCAATTTGCAAAAAGAAAGGTCATAGATAAGCATTAGGCATAAATCTTAAAATCCATTTTATTTTACTATTGAAGATTATCAATGTTGGTCAGTACTCATTTGCACCTAATTTTTGAGTCTTTGTTAGCCACTATTGCCTAAAATATTTGTAAGCCTAAGGAGAATTGTGACCAAATATACTTATAAGGGATGTCTATCATGTTTAAAATTTCATGAAATAAACAAACTATTTATATGTTAGAGATAAGATATGAGAATCAGAATGAAACTAAAAAATTACTCATGCAGTAGCATTCATTTGAACCATCCCTCAAGTATACCCACCTTGGTTTCATAGAGCCTAAAGATTAGGAAATCTATTTAGATTTCATCGCAGTTGGGTCTAGATAAGAAGCTCTTTCAATTGTTCATAGGAAGTAGTTGATCCTTAGATTGTTTGTGCTCTCATTATCTTGGTATTGAACTTTTGTTGTTTAATAGTTAAAAAAAACCAACACAACTATAAGATTATAGTTCCTTTGTTTATATCTAAATGGTGTTGCTTTTGGTTTAAGAGGGATTTCATGTTTGAACTTCCCACCCATGAAATTCTTTAGGTCTTCATAACTCCAAGAAAATACATCTTGGAATTTAATAAGTAATTTCTTGATCTCTACCCTCTCTTTTGGTGTGCAACATTTTCCAATGTTTATCATCTTGGGGTTAATTTATGTCACTTTTTTTATTCCATCATATTCACCACATATCTTTCCCTTATTTTCTCTTTCTCTCTTTATATATGCATCATTCATATCACAGATTCTCTCTAAAGAGATTAAATGAGATGGAATTGTTAGAAATATAGAAGGAGTAACTAAAAGGTGAGGGGTGAATTAGTTACCACTCAAATAAATCCCAGATCCCTTAGATGTCAACAATGAAATTTAAACTAAGAAAACTGATTGCTATTGATACTCAATAAACACACAGAAAATATTGTAACTCAAAAATGCAAAGTGTGAATTACTTTTAGCAAATCTTAAAACATTAACAGTAATCAATTTGCATGCATAAGAGAAATAACATGAACACATGAGACACCAGGATTTAACATGGAAACCCAAAATGGGAAAAACCACCAATGTAACTAGTTACTATTTTTCACTCTTCTGAAGTGAGCCTTGTTAGGAACCAACCTAGTTAAAGTTACAAAACACATTGTTAGGTGCAACCTTGTTAAAGGATTTAATCACCTTGTTAGCAGTGGCCCTGCAAGAGTTCTTAAAACAATTCAATGGAATTTCCACCTTGTTAGAGGATATACAACTAGCTGTTAAACCAAATTTGTTAAGAGATTTTAGATTAGTGCTACAATGGTTAGAGAGTAACAATGTAATGGCCTGATTGTGATGCAACTGAATTGCTGATTATGAATCTCTATTCTACTTCATACTTGATCCTTCCTAATCAAATAACACTTTTCTACTCCACAAGGATACCTACTTATCCTTCAAGTTCACTCTCACTCTTTCCTTCTTAATTCAATCAACACTCTTGCACACACTCTAGAAATTTCAACTTGACCTTCCATTTATACCATCAAGATTGTCAAGTTGGCCCAAATTAAAATTAAAATAACCAATAATCATTACCATAGTCAGCTAGAACCAATACTTAAAATAATTAAGCTTCATATGCCAAAACAACAAAATCCTTTATTAATTGACCCTACTTGGTAAACACTTGCAAAAATCCTTTGGTAACGGAGTGAGCTCAATTAGCACTAACTCTATCCAACTTCCCTCTTTTAACCATGAGAATTCAATTAACAGTGCTTTATGCCATAATTACCTTCGACACTCGAGTGAGCTTGGTAGACATTGTCTTCACAGAGTAAACTTTAGGAAAACTTGGTAGATAAGGAAAAACATCTTGCTAACCAAGTGAGCTTGGTAAGCACTATTTACCAATTGATATGACATTTGTGTAACATCAAAGACAACACACAATTATACAATTGTATCCAACAAGAATCTTATTACCTTTTAATTGAGTCATATCGGGCTCTATTTTCTTCTTGTCACCTATTACTGAATCACCACCATTCGCATTAGTGCTTCCTTCAAAATACTAACATTCAAAAGGATCGTCCCCTTCAATGAATTTAAGTATTTATTTATTATCATCAAATATCTACGATGACTCCTCATTATTAGGAACATTAGGCCTAAATAGAACTTCTACTTTATAGGTTTGATTTTTCAAATTAGGGTGTGGTAAGAGCAAAGATGTAGAAACTGCCAAAGAATCAGCTCTTGAATTGAATTCTCTTAGTACTAATGTAATTGAGAAGGCATCAAAACCCTCAATTTTATCTCACACCTTACTATGGTAGTTTGTCAATTTTGAATTCTTCATTGCATATTGATTTCTAACTTGTCTTACCACCAATTCTACATCTCCTTTGGCTTTAAGCATCTTGACTCCCTTTTGTTTTGTTGCCATTATACCAAGGAGGACAGCTTCATATTCTACATTATTATTAGCATTTTTGAAATCCAATTTATAAGCAAAACAAGTCATTTCTCCATCGAGTGATATCAACACCACAACTACACCTGAGTGAGCATTTGCACAACTACCATCAAATTCCAAGGTCCACAATCGATCACCTTTATTTGGTTCTAATTCTTCTAAGATCTTAGGGGTACTATAGAACAAAATATAGCTTCCAAATTACATTTCATGATACAAGATTTGAGATTTAGGATAATCTAATTTCATAACAGTGAATTTTTCTTTCTCTTATGGTTCTAGCTTCACCTTTTTGTCTGCAACTTGTATAGTGGCACTAGACCAATCTAATTTTATTCATCCCCCCATGTCTTTGCAAACACTTCTACTCAAGAAAATTTCATAGCTTGTAGGGATATATGCTATTAGAATGGTAATTTTCAATCTCTTAGAGGGGTAAGTAGCAAGGGAAACTTGATCATCTTTGATCTATCCTAGCAATGGCACTTGTTTGGTGTCCATTGAGTAACATATACCAAAAGTTTTATTTAATGGGAGTCCTAAAGATTTTGCAAAAGAAGAAAGAAACACACTATTAGAGGCTCGTAAACCTATGATCCAATTACTCAATCTATTTCCATTGATGAATAAAGAAATGTAAAATGGATCTGGCTTTTGATTTGGGCAGGTAGCTAAAACAATGGATTCTTCTTCTTGAAATAGTCTAGGAATTGCAAAATCTTCATTATCAAAAGAAGCTAAACTAGTGCTAGCCTTATTATGATGTTCAAGATTGGCATTACTATTAGCATGATCTGTCTCTTTACTATTACAATGCTCAACTAATATTTTTAATTGATTAGGATTAGATTTCAAATAAACTAATGGAGATATTTGAATTCTTGTTTCTTCACAATTTTGTATTATTTCAAATGAATTAGCAGATTTACATTTATACTCCTTTTGTGAAGATGAAGTTATTGTGACACTGTCTTTATCAACTTTATTTGAGGGTGCATTATTCTTGACAGGAACTAAGTTGTTGTTCTAATTTCTTTTTTTTAGATCTCTGGTCATTACTATTAACTAAGGTCCTTCTAGAGTAGCAAAAAGGTCTCCTCCTACTTCTAAATCTGACTCATACTCCAAGAAATAACTTTCAAAATCACCACAAGGAGCATGATCATCCTCACTTTAAGGATATTCAATTTTTTGTTCTTTGTTATCCACCATCTGTTTGTATCTGATCATATCTACACATGTATCTCCACCATGATTTGCTCTTAGGTTAAAGGCACACATATTTTGTCTTTTTAGATTAGGTTTAATTGCTATTCTTTATTGAATAGGTGGTAATTACAAAGCTTTACCTCTATTTATATTTCTATAACCTTCCTGATGAGGTTAATAAGCAGGTCTATTGACTTATTTTTTTTCAATGAAATGAGCTCATTAGAAAAATTTTGAAGCATAGCTTCTGTAGTGTTGGAAGTACTAGCTGTATTCCCACAGTTCTAGATTAAAACTCTCTTCTCCACTTATCAAAGGCTATTATGTCATCCTCCATCTCCACAGCTAGTGTTTGAGCAAGTTGCAAGTTGGTTGCATTTTCTCTTCTAATCTGGTATGCTAGATTATGTGGCATGGAGCTAATGTAGAAAGTTTAATTATTATCATCAGTAGGTGCACTTGTAGCAAGAATTCTTTTGAGAAGTTTATTGAATTTTGCATGGAAATCTCTCATAGAAACTAAGGTTTCTTTCTTTGTTTGTGCCAATTGTAATTAAAAGGTTTGTGCATCTTCTTTTTTTTTTTATCTTTCCTCAAACCTTTGTTTCATGATGTTCCAATTTGTGATGCATCCTATAGGTAGATCTTTCAACCAATTAGTATCATTATCCACCAGTGTATCTACTAGCATTTTGATTGCCACATCCTCTTGTTGACGATTTACTACACTACAAGCCTTATGGAAAGCACTCATGTGATGTTCTACTGAACTAGAGCCATCTCCATTGAATCTTGGAAAGTTCTTCCTTGATGCTCTTGGTAGATCATTATTAACACAAAGGAAAAGAGGACTAGTAGCATTTCCCCATGGTTGAGCCATAACTATTTGTATAGTGGTTCAATTTTCTTGAAAAGAAACAGAAATAGGAAGATCAGTACCAATCAATAACAAAGTATCAAAAATAGAAGGAATATAATTTCTGACAATAGGAGCAAAGGATTGACTTCTCTTTGTTCTTTTTGGAGGAACAATTTTAGACAATAGAGTATCTTGAAGTTGTTTGGTTACAGATTCTCTTACACATGTTCTTTCTCTTCTACAAAAGTCTTCTAGGATAGGAAAGTTAGCCTTCTTGAGCTCTTTGTATATTGGGTCAATCTTTCCTTTCTCCTTGGCACTCTTAGTATTTTTGGGATCTAGAGTGTGTCAAATGTTCATATAAAGGGTATTTTACAAATTTATCTTACTAGTCTTCAACTTTGAATTTATCTCTACTTCTTTGGTAGGATCAGGCTATAAACCGGTATCAAGTCCTTATGGAAACACCTAAATATGACAAGTCTTTTCTTGCGACCCAAATCTGTATATTTTGAGTGTAGCTAATCATGAAGCAAAATTATTTAGAATATTCATTTGAATTATCCTCATTAGAGTCACAAAAAACTATTGGCTAATAGTTTGTTCTCCTATTAGATTTGATAATCTTTACTCTTTGATACCCAATGTTTGGAGAAACAAAAGGATGTTTACCAACAAAATAGTTAGTGTAAGTATTCTATCATTGCCCTCTGAATTAATTAGGTGTAGCTTCCTATGATTTGCAATGATATGCAATGAATATGTTTTTATGAGATCAGAAGTCTTGGCATTATAAGATCTTAACTTGAGAGAAATAAAGGATAACCAAATTATTTGCAGGAATAAACAATTCAAGAAAAATCTATATGGATAACCTATCACACTCAATGGAATTATTATAGTATATTATCTTGATATATTCAGACTTCTAACTCTATTCTAAATGCAAAAGAGGAATGGAAGAAGAAATGCACATTAGGGAAAATGGAATTGCTTTTGACTACCAAACTTGAATGAAATAGAATTCAAAAATTTACCAATAGATTCATACACATCTATCCTTCAATTCCTAATGAGCTATCTAACATAATATAAAATGAACAAGAGATGAAGAAGAATCATATATGAGAAAATTAAATGGAATCACTTTCATTGCAAACATCAAAATGAAATGGAATCCACCTAATTATCATAGGCTCACATACAATTGTCCTTTAACTCTTTATGTAGAATAATCTAGGAATGAGCCACAAAACATGATCAGTAAAAAAAAAGTAAATGGAATTATAGACTCATTCACCATCAAGTTTTTCGACCCCTTGTATTGTCAAATGAGGTTACATTTATAGCTAGCTATTATCATTTTCTAATTCTGGAAAAGAAACAGTCATATAATATAAAATTATCATGATATGAGAACTTGGTATTCTACTACTAATGATCCATAATATTCCTAAAAAAACCCTATGATCTTTCAACTTCCTACAATTTCACAAATCCTACATAAACCTTTTAATCTTTCATATTCTACTATTTCACGCCAAACTGCATATTTCATATTCCAACGGCTGTTGCTAGCTTAAATTTCCATCATTGATCTTAGATGATCTGATGATCATGATGAATCCTTTATTACCATTCTTATGAATGTGTAGAAAGGACTTTCAATGAATGAGGGCCCATAGCTATGTGTCAACAAGTTGCTTGCTCACATTGTGTAAAGTTTGAGCATCTTCAAAAAGTGGGAAAGCGCCCACCATTGATCTTCCAAGATCAGGCAATCATGTAAGGCTAACCCACTTTTTTCATGTTAGAAAACTTGACCAATTGTAGCACACCAATTTGGCATCCATTCTCACAATCTTCTTTTGTGGCTCACAAATTGAATTTGACCCAATAGCCATGTGTCTAACTATTTCTTTCTTGCATTATTTACTTCTCGAGCACTTCTAGAATGTGGGAAAGCACTATGCATTGATCTTTCAAGATTTGATAGCTTGGAACATGCATGATCTTATGTTAGAAAGGGGACCCAACTGACATGTAAGATTGTAACTTCTCAACTTACCAATCAAATACATTATTTTGCTTGTTTGACTTGTCAATTTGGTGAGGTGGATGATCAGACGTGCTTGATTTGTCGAGTTGATTCTAACATTGGTCTTTGCCACATTTGACTATGTTCTTCATTAGTTCTACATTTTGAGTGTATGTTCTATATTGAATTAAACTAATATTGCTTTCTAGTTTGTTCTCATGATTTGTATATCAATCTTCACCTTTAGTATTCAGTGTTCTTTTTTGCATTTACTCTATATATGCACTATGATTTCTTCATTCTATCTACATAAATGCCGTAAATGAAAATTTTGATTTTAGGATTAGGGTTTCTTATAGATTTTTAGAAATACTTTCATGAGGGACTGCCTCTCAACATAAATCTTCTTCTTTCACATGATTGGGAACAAGGAACATATGAATCTTTAGAACCTTTAGACCTTCTTCTCATTATGAAAAGTATGAACAAACCCTCCCAAAACCCTAATCACCTAGCTTTGGACTGATGCATTAATCATATGATTCTTACATTAGGCTAACTCCAAGGAATAATGAGAAGAAAGATCATCCTATAGGAAATCTAGACTTAGACTCAAGACTTTGACACTCAACTTGATTCAAAAACATTAAGGCAAGAGATATAAACTAAAACTTGGGAAATAATTAGCATTTGATCTATATTCACAAGGTGCTTGATAAGTTGAAGGAAGAAAAGTTGTTGATAAACTTGAAGAAGGGTAGTTTTTTAAAGGAGTTGGTGTACTTGGGATTAGTAGTCTCAGCAAAAGGTCTAAAATGGATCCAGAAAAGTGAAGGCTATCCCTGACTAGCCCACCCCAAGGAGTGTGATAGAGGTAAGATCTTTTCATGGACTAGCTAGTTTTTAGAGAAAGTTCATAAGAGGTTTTAGAAGTATTTTTGGTCCCCCAACTAAAAGAATTAGAGGGGATAGGAAAGAATTTAAGACGACTGTAGGAGTAAAGAAGAGTTTTGATCTGTTGAAATAGAAACTTATTGAGCAGCCTATTTTAGCACTTCATAATTTTAACAAGGTGTCTCAAGTAGACTATGATGCTAGTGGTACTACAATAAGAGTTTTTTTGAGCCAAGAAGGTAGACTTATTGGTTATTTTAGTGAGAAGTTGAATGATGCAAAAAGAAAATATTATGTTTATCATCAGGAATTTTATGCTATATTTCAAGCATTGAAGAAGCGGAGACACTATCTTCTTTCTAAAGAGTTTGTTTTGTATACTAATCATCAAGCTTTAAAATATTTGAATAGACAAGGAAAATTATACCAAAGGTATTTGAAGTGGGTTGAATTTTTGCAGAGTTATACATTTGTTTTGAAACATAGGAGTGAGAGGTCTAACAGAGTTGTAGATGCTCTTAGTAGAACACAACTTTTGCTAATAGAAATGTAAATAGAGGTGGTTGGGTTCAAGGAACTCAATACTTTGTATCTAGATAATCTTAATTTTGGTGAAGCATGGAAGGTTTGTACAAAATTGGTTACACTTGATAGGACAAAGTGATTAGATTCTATGATCTAGGATAGTATGTTGTTCAAAGGAAGCTAGTTATGCATTCCCAAAAGTTCAATGAGAGAGAATATCATCAACAAGAAGCATAGTAGAGGATTGGCTAGACATTTTGGTAGGGATAAAACCAAAGCTTTCATTGCTAATAAATATTATTGGTCAGAGTTGTAGCAATATTTGATGAAGTTTGTATAGAGTTGTAGAGTATGTTAGATGGCGTAAGAAGTAAAGTAGAATATAGGGTTGTATCAGCCATTACCTATACCAAAGAAGTCATGGGAGGATGTTAGCATGAATTTTTTTCTTGGATTACCAAGGACAAAACATGGACATGATTCTATTTTTGTGGTGGTTGACAGGTTTTCAAAGATGGCCCATTTTATTCTTTGCAAGAAGACTAGTGATGTTGTTCATGTGGCAGAGTTGTTTTTCAAAGAAGTGGTGAGACTAAATGGTTTACCATAGAGTATAGTTTTAGACTAAGATATAAAATTTTTTGGGTATTTTTGGCATACATTATGGAAGAATTTGAAGATAGGTTTGAAGTTCAATTCATTGCATCATCCTTGAACTAATATACACATAGAAGTTGTGAATCATAGTTTGGGAAATTTGTTGAGATGCTTGGTTGGAGATAAACCAAGAGGATGGTATATGATATTACCACAGATAGAATTTTCATATAATAGTTCTATCAACAAGAGTACTGATAAATCACCATTCTAGATTGTATATAAGAGTAGTCCCAGAAAGGCTTCTGAATTAAGGCAGTTCGATAGGGAGAGATAGGTAGTGCTAAAGCAAAAGAATTTGCTAAACATTTGAAGAACATCCATGAGGAAGTGAGGAAGGACATCATAAAGATGAATACACTATATAAGTTAAAGGAAAATGTGAAAAGGAGGTATAAGTAATTTAAAATTAGAGATGAAGTCATGGTTCATTTGAGAAAGGAGTGTTTTCCAGTGGGTACATATAATAAGATGAAGATGAAGAAGTTTGGACTATGCAAGATAGTGAAACAACATGATTCTAGAAATACTTATGAAGTGGAGTTGTCAACTGAATTGAATATTTCACTAGTATTTAACATTTCAACTTTGATAGAGTATTACAAAGGAGGTGATGGAAATGGAGTTGTAGAATTGTAGTGGAGTATTCAAGCAACTAGTTTAGTTGCAAAGGAGATTGAAGATATATTGGATAGTTGTGTTGGAAAAAGTATCAAGAATAGAACTTTTGAAGAATATCTGGTCAAATGGAAAGGGGGCTTAGCAAAGGATTCATCATGGCTAGTAATGAAGGAGGTTAACTATCTTGGTTTTCCTCTAAAGACTTGATACGTGATGGAGTCACTTCTCAAATTACCTCAAGTGTCTGATGCAAGAGCATCATGGGTTTAAGAGCAATCTTACATCACCCAAAAATATTTTCTATTTTGATAAGGACAAGTAGACAAGGTGGTTACTATTTATGGAAAAGATTTGGTCAAATTTAAAGGGAGGCTAGTACAGGATTCATCATTGCTAGTAAAGGAGGAGGTTAACCATCTTGGTTTTCCTTTGAACACTTGAGACATGACAGGGTCACTTCTCAAATTATCCTAGGTGTCTGATGCAGGAGCATCCTGGGTGTAAGAGAAATTTTGCATCACCCAAAAATATTTTATTTTTATTCTTTACTATTTTAATAAGGGCTAGTAGACAAGGTGGTTACTATTTATGGTAACTTGCCATTTTTAGTAAGTTTTTCATACAAGCTCAAAATTTTCTCATTTTCGACAAAAAGATTTATTTTAGAGTTGTAAGCCTACCATAAAAATCTCATTGCCCCAGCTTAAGTAACAGAGAAGTTATTGTATATTTTTGGTAGAAAATTTTGCAAAAAAATCTTTAGGCTCACCATTGGAGGCCTTAGATTGCATGAATGAGGTCTAAAAACTCAACAGAAGGGTGCTTGTACATTTTTGAGCCTATAGATGAGAAGCTAGAATTTTCTAAAAAGTGGCTATAATAGCCAATTAGAGCAACAGATTGAGAGTTATGGCCTTCTGAAGTTGGGCTACCCAAAATTTCTAAAATAATTGTCAAAGATGTATTTGGCCAACTCTATATGTTTTGAATGAAGAAAGGGGTGTGTGCTATGATCTCAACCACTCCTCACATGTATTTAGCCAACTCTATATGTTTTTTTAGGATCTATTTGCCCTAGGTATTAAGTTTCAATGTCTAGAACCTTCCCAAGTGGCATAAAATTGCCTATATAAGAAAGGCCCAAACATTGTCTAAAACAACTCTAGGTGGTAGTTTGCAACTTAGTCTTGCAGATTCCTCTAATAAAGGTACCCATGTGGGTTAGCATATTGCACCTATGAATTTTTTAATTCCACATTTGTGATGTAAATAAGAAGTCCATTTTTGTTCTTGCATTCGCTATTGTTTCTTTGTTTTTGTTATGGTTTATGGCATTAAAGGAAGCCCCTTCATTAGTTAAATGGATTTTTTTGTTGGTTCTAGTGGATTGAAGAGATGAAGTATTATTTTTATAAGTTGTATTAAAGATGACTTGAAAATGTATATGATATAAGTATAAGTTCAAGTTGGTGTGTGTGAGAATGTGTGGAAGATAAGAAGATTCTTAGAGGAAGCAAATTTGAAGGATAAGCAGAATATTCTTGTTGGGTGGCAAAGATTGATTTGATCAGGAAGGATCAAGTTTTGAGCTAGAATTGAGATCTAAAATAGCAATACATTTGCATCAGCAATTAGGTCATTTCATTGTTACTCTCTAACCATTTTAGTAGTGAACTAAATCTCTTAACAAAGTTAGCCTAAAAGTTATTTCTAAAATCCTCTAACAAGGTGCATTTCTAGATTGAAGTGTCTAAAGACCTCTAACAAGGACACTCCTAACAGGGTGATTAAATCCTCTAATAGGGTCACACCTAACAGTGTGTTTTGTAACCTTTAACAAGGTTGGCTCCTAATAAGGCTCACTTCAGAAGAGTGAAAAATAGTAACTTGTTGCAATTGGTGGTTTTTCCCAAATTGGGTTTCTATGTTAAATCTTGGTGTCACTTGTGTTAATGCTATTTTTTTTATGTGTATAAAACTAAGTTAATTAAGATTAAACACAATTAGTATCTTAAGATTTTCATGTTCAATATTTGCTGAGTAATAGTTGATATTATAGTGTTTGTTGAGTTACAACATATTATCAGTGTTAACCAAGTGCTTGTGTGTTAACCGTGTAATAGCAGTTTAGCAGAATTTATGTTTTGTACTAACATCTAAGAGATCTAAGATTTAATTTCCTGGTAATTGATTCACCCCTCCCCTCTTAGTATTATTGATATAAGTTGTATTAAAGCTGACTTGACAATGTATATGATATAAATATAAGGTCAAATTGAGGATTAATGTGTGTGAGAATGTCTGGAAGATAAGAAGATGCTTGGAGGAAGCAAACTGGAAGGACAAGTAGAATATCCTTGTTGGGTGACAAAGATTAATCTAATTAGGAAGGATCAAGTATTTGAGCTAGAATTGAGATCTGAAATCAACAATATAGTTGCATCAGCAATTAGGTCATTTCATTGCTATTCTCTAACCATTGTAGCAGTGAACTAAATCTCTTAATATAGTTAGCCTAATAGTTATTTGCCAAATCCTCTAAAAAAGTGCATTTCTAGATTGAAGTGTCTAAAGACCTCTAACAAGGTCACTCCTAATAGCATGATTAAATCCTCTAATAGGGTCACACCTAATAGTGTTTTTTGTAATCTTTAACAAGGTTGGCTCCTAATAGGGCTCGCTTCAAAAGAGTGAAAAATAGTAACTTGTTGCAATTGGTAGTTTTTCCAAATTGGGTTTCCATGTTAAATCTTGGTGTCACTTGTGTTCATGTTATTCCTTTTATGTGTATGAAACTAAGTTAATTAAGGTTAATCATAGTTAATATCTTAAATCTACATGTTCAGTATTCACTAAGTAATAGTTGATATTATAGTGTTTGTCAATTTACAACATATTATTAGTGTTAACCGAGTAACAATAGTTTAGCAGAATTTATTTTTTGTACTGACATCTAAGGGATCTAAGATTTATTTTTGTGGTAATCAATTCACCCTCCCCTCTTAGTTACTCCTCTTATATTTCCAACAAGGTTGTGATAGCATCTATGTTGTGGTGGATAGATTTAGCTAAATGGGTCATTTTATACCCTACAAAACTACCCATGATATTAGTCATATTGCACATATATTATTTAAAGATATTGTGAGGATCCATGGACTACCCCTACGCATTGTGTCAGATAGGGATATCAAATTTATGAGTCATTTTGGAAAACCTTGTGGAGTAGGTGGAGAACTAATTTATCATTTGGTGTAGCTTACCACCCTCAAACTAATGGCCAAACTATGGATAATAGGGTGTTGGGTAATTTTTTAAGGTTCCTTACTGAGGAATATGGTTAGACATGGGATATGATTATTCCTCAAGCAGAGTATGCATATAATGACAATGTGAATAGAACAACAAGTAGGAACCCATTTGAAATTTTTTATAGAATGCATCCAAGGGGTGTTGTGAACTTAGAGACCTTAGAGCTATGGAGAATAGGAGTGGTTAGGTTGAAGACTTGAATAATTGTAAATGCATTTCCATAATCCATCATAGTAATTTTGTGCTTCTGGATTTTTGATTGTGTGAATTTTTTTTGAGCCAATGTTTCTGGTCACACTCTGTGAACCATCATTAGGGTAGTAGAGCAATAAGGAGTTGAGAAGTATGTAGGCTGTAGATATGGGGGAGACTTAAGAAGAAAAAGAGAAGGACAAAGAGTGAGAGGTAAAGGATGGAAACCAAGGAGAGGTAATAAAAAAATTGAAAAAAAAAACTAAAAAGATACAAGAAAGGCTAAAGGAAGGACAAAGAGAAAAGAAAGAGAGAGGAAAAACACCATAATAAAAAATAAAATAAAAGACTAAATTACCACTATACACCAATATATTATATAGCACAGATAATAATTAGAAATAAAATATACCAAGCAATGTATCATGCAATATATATAAATAGATATTCCTAATACTAACATTGTGTGTGTGTGTGTGTTCATATATATACATATATATATATACATATATATATATACATATATATATATATACATATATATATATATATGTATATATATATATATGTATATATATATATATATGTATATACATATACATATATACATATAGATATATATATATATATAAGTATATATATATATCTATCTATATACATATATATGTATATACATATATATATATATACATATATACGTATATACATATATATATATATGTATATATATATATATATATATATATATATATATATATATATATATATATATATATATATATATATATATATATATCAATAACTAAAAATGAAAAAAAAATTGTTGGAATTATAATAGGAAAGGTAAAATTTTGATGGGGGGGAGGGGTGAATCAATAGTTTAAACTTGGATCCATAAAACTTTCACCACACCATCATCTCATTCATTCAATGGATAAACTAAAATAACATGTAAAGCATGTACATCTAAAATATATAAAAATATAAGTAATTGCACACATATAACACTATATATGATTACCTAGAAACCCTCCAATGAGAAGGTAAAATTGGGGGTGGGATGACACCCACAAATCTTTACTACTGCAATAATCAAGTGCATCTAATGAAGGTTGCAATGTTTTGACCATGAAACATTATCTACCCTATGAAAGGTCTATGTTGTTAAAGGCTTACAAATACTATTAGGTCTCACCTTGTTAGAGGATTTTAATAGCCTATTAGAAGTGTGCCTTGCTAAAGGATTTTAACTCACAATTAAGTAAGCACCTTGTTAGAGGATTTCATACAACCTGTTAGGACTACTCTGTTAAGAGATATTGATTGAAATCACCTGTTAGAATGTCTCAAATTTGATCTTGTAGTTAGCACTTGATTTCTTGATAACAGATCACCTCTAAATTGATGTCTTCTTGATCCTCCTTGATTAGATATCTCTTTGTTGTATCCTTTTCCTTTCCTCTATTCTACTTTAACTGATTCTACAATGTAATGTCACTTCATAATTCCTTAGCAACAATAAATGCACTATTTGTGCATGCAAGATTCTCTCTTAGCTCCTTCAATACCTTACTCACTCACTTGCTTTATCACTAGAGAGTTTAGGGTTTGTCCTCCTTAAGAAGACTTAAGTGACTTAGGGTTAGGTATGAAACTATAGTTGAGATTCATCCATTTTACTGCTTAATCCTTCCCATTTTCTAATTGGTTGCATGTAATTGCATAGGAAATCAAACTTGAGATTCATCCTTATCTTCAAAATATTGAAATATAATCTTAAGTCAGCTCAAAAATGGTTTACATAGTTGTTTGTGCCTTTAAAAACAAATATATCAAAACTGTGTCACTCGGCATCTAAAGTATTTGATGCTCAACATATTCTATTTTCTATAATGTAACCCAACATCTATGTTACTTGACATGTACTACTTACTCAGCTCTTGTTTCACTCAACATACACTTTTTTCTTGGCACTTGAATGACTTTGCACATGAGTGACATGGCATGCTCTATAATATGCATGTTGTACTCTACATGTACTACTTATCTGACAAGCAATAAGTAAATAACTTAAGTGTGTTGACACTCACTTGTCAAAACAAATCTGAGATCAACAATCTCCTCATTTGACATGACTGTCAAAAACACTTGAGTATACATTAATATCCTTAATCTCATGATCATAATATATCTCTAATTCAACTTATATACATAGCTTCAAATTTTTAAAATTTTGTAGCAACTTAGATACCTTCATAATTTGATATCTCCCCCAGAGTTGATATGTCTATTCCATATCCAAAATTATGTACTCCTACTAGTTAAATGTGTCTTATTTGATACTCTTTGACTTCATGCACTATTTTGCTAAAACTTTTTCATTTGATACTTCTTGTATGCTTCTCCTTCTTTTCTTACTCTCCTTTTATCTCCCCGAAATTCTTATTCTTTATTACTCCCAAAAGTAATATCTCCCTCTTTTCTAATATCTCCCCCTTTTCTCTATCTCTCCCCCAAAAATATGTCTCCCCCTTTTTGAAACTTATGTCAATGGGCTATACACTTAGTATGTGTTTGCCCAAAAAGGATTTATGGACATCTAATATTGTCTTGAGAGCTCCATCCCAATTCTCACATGCCACATCCAAAGACTTTATTTGGATAGCCAGATTGGTAGCAAGGTGAACTAGACCATCTAAGGTTGAAATATTTGGGTCTTTCTTTGTTAGGGTATGGCCTAGCTCCTTGTGAAAAATTTCCATATGAGGGGTTAGTGTGGCTTGGATGCTAGTCAGTTTGGCCCTTATATTGGTCACATCTATTGACAATGTAGCCAACTGACTTTGGGTTTGAAGTAATGTCCTGAAATGCTTGTCACTCTGAGTTGGATTCATAGGTAGTTTGGCACCTGATGAGCTTATCTAACTTTCCAAGCTCAAGATGTGACTTCTAGTTTCTTGTGTAAAGAGTGTTGGATTACACAATTTAGTGTAAAATGAGAAGATATTCTCAAGTACATTCTTCACATCCTCAAAATTAGTGGCCAATGCAACTTGTGTCAATGCTATGTCACCTAATATTTACTCATTGACTTTGTTTTGAAAATTCTTTTCTAACCATTCTAATAATTTGGTATTTGTGTCTAGGTCGGAATGAATGACCTTCTCCACTTTATTTTTTAGTTTTTCCATTAGTGACTTGGTCTCAACTAGAATCAACAAACTGAATGCATCTAAAAGGATGTCTTTGATGTCATGTAATGCCTACTTCTACCTATGCTCCCTTCCAAGGATTTATTGATGCTTCTTCCTTCCTAGAGCGTATTGCAATATGCTCATTTTTTTTATGTTCATTTTATCATAGTCATACTTGTTCAAAATTATTTATTCATTAGGGATCACATCTCCATATTTGATCACTTCTTCTACCTTTGATGAACTCGAGCTCAACACTAAGATCTTCAAAGGAGTTGCATCTATGCTTAGCTTCTGAAGAGTATGAATTGATGGAGTGACAAATATTGGTAAGGTTACCAGCATTTAATGTTTTTCTTCTCCTTCAATTGAGGTTTCATCTCACTTTCTTTAGGCTTGCCCTATTTTGCCACAATAACTTGACTTGCACCTTGATCTTGTGTTGTAGGTGCATATAAGACTATCTGACCTATTCCACTATGTTCTTCTATAGGGGTTTGTGTTTCCATTGTGCTCTTCTCAACTATATCAACCTTATCTAATGTAGCTTCAAGTTTTTTGACCAAATTTTGTATGGTAGTGACTTGATGGATGATAGAAGCTGGTTCTTGTGTATTCACCTTTTCCCTTTCAATATCAATCACTAATTTTTGCAATTCATCTATACTAACCAAAATAGAATTTTCACAAAGTTTGGCCTATAGTGTAGACTGATCTTATATCTTCTTCAAATCATCCTCTATAAGGGGATTGATGTTCTAAGATGATAGGTCAGAAACATCCTTAACAATTACTATTTCAGTATTCTCACTTGTGACATGTTGACAACTAAAAATCAAAAATTGTGTATCTTGCACACTCTATTCTTCATGTTTCTTTGGCTCAACTATTGCCTTGTCATATATTTGCATTATTGTTCCTTCCTCAAAAATGGTATCTTTTTCATTATTCTCTTCATAATCCTTTACTTCAATGGGTACTAATTCTCCTTCCTTCATTGTAGTCAACCCACAAGTAGGTTACAAATCTATTTTTTTTCACTACATCCTCATTCTTATTTTGTAATATGCTAAAGGCTCTATATTTATGTTTGAAGCTATCAACCTATTTTTTCATATCCTTATCAATTTGTGTCTAAGTTAGTTAAGGCATCAGTTGTGCCAGTGAGGTCTCCCTAATTTGTCTCTCTATGTTTAGGCAATAGTGTCATTTCTGTTCAACTCAGTCCTATAAAATTTTGGGCATAGAATTGGCAATCTCTAATGGAGTAGTCTTGAATTTTTCCATCATGGAATATATGTCCTCCTCCACTTGATTCTTCTCTACTTTACCAAGATTGTCAAAATCTACATGTGTAAATCTTGATAAATCTACATTACTCTTAACATTTTCACATAAATTTTCTAAGTCTAAAAGAGGATTGTGGCTCACCACCTTAAATTGGTTGTTGTTATCTAACTCATTTTTCTCTTCGTTAGAATCAACTTTGATGGGGACACAACCCAAGAATAGAATGGACACAACAGAAAAGGGAAATTATATTAACTGAGAAAATAAGCTAGTACAAATAGTACAGAGAAAATAAACTTCAGAACATGCCCTAAGGGCTTACAATAGCATAAATCTGGAGAATATTTCTCCTTTTAGCACCTCCTCTCAAACTCCACTCCGAACTGCCTTTTACAATGCCAAAAATCTCCTTAAATAGACCCCAGAGGGTTAAGGACTAGGAGTACATTCTAGAAAGTGCTAGTAGGCATCCACCGACCAAATAGAAGGTTCTGGAAGCTGCATTAGAAGTCGGTGCAAATCTAGAAGAATCCAGAAATGGTAACCAAACTTCCAGGAGGCATAACTTTTGAACCGTAGCTCCGATTGATGAACCGTTTACATTTTTGGAAAGCTCTCCAAGTGCTCTATAGCCCTATGGACCAGCTTTGCTCGTCCCCCATTTTTTGGCCCTTTTCAAGGTCATTTAATGCCCCTAAATTGACTTCAAAACATTCTTAGGAGGTCTCCAAAACTTGAAAAATTGCAATAACTTTCAAACCATGGGGCCTTTTGACCTGATTCTTTTTCTGGAATGCTCTAAATCACAATTACATTCATCTAGCCAATTCACACCTTCTAGGTCACCAAAATGATGGCCAAATTGCATGCTCCTATTTTTTCAAGATTTTCAAACACACTAATAGTGGAACTGTGAGAGTTGGAACCTTTATTTGACCCAAATGGGTATCCAAAAATGTAAAGACATGAAACAGAAACTAAGTCTAAGTACATTTTTTTGGGTGACATAGGATTGCCCTTATACCTCTGGATGCTCCTGCATCAAACACCCAGGGTAGATTGAAAAGTGACCCTGTCACTTTATGGATGGTAGAGGAAATCCCAAATGGGAAACCTCAGCTGCTGAAATCCAAGTTGAGTCCTCGATTGGTCATCCTTTCCATTTGACCAAATACTCTTCATACTGCCTGTTTCTGGTACTCCTACCCACACGATGATCTAGAATGTCTTCTATCTCCTCCTTCTTAGAAGCAGGAATTGGACATGGCTCTAACACCAGCTCCTCATCTGCACCATCATCATGATACTCTATTAAATCTGCAATGTTGAAAATGGGAGAAATCTAAATACCATCTAGCAGCTCCACTTCATATGCATTTCCTGAGTCATGTTTCTTCAAAATTTTGCAGGGGCCAAATTTCTTCATTTTCAGCTTGTTGTAAGTGTCGGCTGGAAATCATTCTTTTCGTAAGTGTACCATGACTAAATCTCCTACTTGGAATTCCTTATGTCTTCTGCTTTGATCAGCCCTAGCTTTATACTCTTGATTCATCTTGGTTATGTGTGCTTGAACCTTCTCATGTAGATGCTTGATATGTTCAGCAAATTCCTCAGCTTCAACACTTGTCCTCTCCCCTTGTTCTATCTTCCTCAATTCTGGTGCAGTCCTTGGGCTATTCCCATATACAATTTGGAATGGTGATTTTCCAGTACTCCTATTTACAGAGTTATTATAAGAAAACTCTACCTATGGTAGAATCAAATCCCATCCCTTGGGCTTATCCCCAACTAAACATCTCAGCAAATTGCCCAAACTTCTATTTACCACTTCTATTTGACCATCAGTCTGTGGGTGATGTGTGGAACTAAATTTTAGGTCTGTTCTCAACTTCTTCCACAATGTCCTCCAGAAATACACCAAAAATTTAGTATCTCTGTCAGAAACTATACTCCTTGGAAGACCATGTAGTCTTACCACCTCTTTAAAAAACAAGTCTGCAATATGGACAGCATCATGAGTTTTGTGGCATGGAATGAAATGTGCCATTTTGGAGAACCTATCAACCACCACGAATACTGAGTCATTACCCCTTTGTGTCCTTGGCAATCCAAGAACAAAATCCATACTTATGTCCTCCCATGGCCTTGATGGAATAGGCAACGGCTGATAAAGACCCATATTGTGACTAAACCCCTTGGCAACTTGACAAACTTGGCAACTTTGTACAAACTTCTTCACATCCTGTGAAATTTGAGGCCAAAAATAATGTTCTCTAAGAATGGAAATTGTCTTATCTCGACCAAAATGTCCTGCCATCCCTCCATTATGTTTCTCCTTAATCAGATTTTCCCTCATGGACCTCCTTGGAATGCACAATTGACTACCTTTGAACAACATGCCATCCTGAATCAAATAGTCTAACCAATTGGTTCTATCTATAGCAACAGGTTCTTTACAAGCTTTCCATGCTTCAGCAAAATCAGGATCCTCGGGGTACAAATTCTTGAGTTCATCAAACCCAACTACTTCAACCTGCATTACTGTAAGCAGTGACTATCTCCTACTTAGTGCATCTGCAACCCTGTTAGATTTTCCACTTCTATGCTTCAACACAAATGTATAACTCTCCAAGAATTCTACCCACTTCATATGCCTCTGATTCAATTTACCTTGGCTATTTAGGTATTGTAATGCCTAATGATCAGTATATAAAACAAATTCCTTTGGCAATAAATAGTGCCTCCATTTCTTTAAGGCCTGAACTATTGCATAGAACTCTTGATCGTAAACAGAATACTTCTTCTTTGCATCATTCAATTTTTCACTAAAATATGCAATAGGCTTACCTTCTTGTCTTAATACAGCCCCAATAACACTGCCACTAGCATCACAATCCACCTGGAACACTTTTCTAAAATCTGGAAGTGCCAACACAAGTTGTTCTGTCACCTTCTTCTTTAGCAATTCAAAACTTCTCATAGCTGTTGCAGTCCATTTGAACTCTTTTCTATCCCCTCTTATTGTATTAGTTAGGGGTGCACATATGCCACTGAAATTCTTAATAAACTTCTTGTAAAAACTAACCAGACCATGAAATGATCTTACCTTAGTAGTAGACCTTGGAGTA
The DNA here is from genome assembly GCA_028749045.1 of Cupressus sempervirens. Lineage (NCBI taxonomy): Eukaryota > Viridiplantae > Streptophyta > Pinopsida > Cupressales > Cupressaceae > Cupressus > Cupressus sempervirens. The sequence continues at coordinate 140,379,045 of CM053788.1, read as the reverse complement.
GGCCATTCCAAGATGGCTTTTACCTTCTCTGGATCCATTTTGAGACCTTCAGGTGATATAAAAAATCCCAAATAGACTAACTCCATTTTTGCAAAGACACACTTCTTTAGATTAATTAACATTTTCTCTTCCCTTACCCTTTCAAGGACACTACGAATATACAGTAAATGTTCTTCCAAAGTCTTGCAGAAAATTAAAATATCATCCAAATAGACAATAACAAATTTTCCCAAGAACTTCTTAAGTACCTCATTCATGAGCCGCATGAAGGTGCTTGGGGCGTTCGTCAATCCAAAGGGCATGACTAACCACTCATAAAGACCCTCCTTGGTCTTGAAGGCTGTTTTCCACTCATCTCCTTCTCGAATCTGTATCTGATGATAACCACTCTTCAGATCTATCTTTGTGAAGTACTAAGCCCCACTCAAGTAGTCCATAAGATCATCCATCCTTGGTAAAGGAAATTGGTACTTGATGGTTATCCTATTTATAGCTCGAGAATCTATACACATCCTCCACTCTCCATCCTTCTTTGGTGCAAGTACTGCAGGTACTACACATGGACTCAGGCTCTCTCAAATCAAGCCCTTCCTCAACAGCTCCTAAACCTGTCTATTTAGCTCCTTTATTTCAGTCGGAGTCATCCTATGAGCAGCCTTGTTAGGCAAACTAGCTCCTGGAATCAGATCTATCTTATGACTACTTTTCCTTACTGGTGGCAATTCATCTGGAACATTATCAGAGATAATATCTCCAAATTCCCCTAGTAAATCTGAAACTTCAAATGGTATTTCACTACTAACTTATTTATCTTTCATAGGAATCAAAGCATAGCATATATGCTGATGTTTCATGCCATCTAAAAACTTCCTTCCATCAACAAGACAAATCCTAGCACTGCTACATACCTTTTCACCTTCCTTTTTCATGGGCTTCAATTTGTGGCGAACTCCTTCCTTTTTCAGAGAGTATGTGTTTGCATGTGCATCATGTATTGCATGTCTATCAAACTACCATGGTCTACCCAACAATAGATGGCAAACATCCATCGAAATAACATCACAGAGAACTTCATCATGGTAACTCCCAATTTTGAATTTTACTAAACATTGTTCACTTACCAGGACCTTATGATCATCTTTTACCCAAGAAATCCGATAGGGCTAGGGATGTTTCTCCCTCTTGAGATTCAGCTTAGACACCATCTCTTCTAATACCAAGTTATCAGTGCTACCACCATCAATGATCACATCACAACATTTATCCTCACACTTGCATCTGGTACGGAACAAACTCCTCTATTGTCCTAGTTCATTCTCACCACTTAGTAGGACTCTTTAATTTACCAAGGTCTCTCCTCTTTTTGCATCCTTTGAATGTGATGATTGTGCATCCTCATCCACATGAGCAACCCTAGCTTTGCCCTCAGCTCTCCTATCTGTCCTTCCTTGTCATTGAGGGCATTCAAAGGCACGATGACCTTCTTCATTTCAATGGAAACAAGTACCACGAAAGCCTCCTCTTCCTTGTCCACATTCTCTACCTCTTCCTCTTTGATTTCCAAAGTCTTGATCATGGGAGCGGTTGAAACCCTCATTCCTGTTGTTTCTGCTAGTACCCACATCTTCATTTTTCTTTTGGGTTTCATTGCGGCCTCCAGATGATCTACTGCTTCCCCTTCCTCCTTGACCGTGCCCTCTTTGTCTTCCTTTAAACCTTTTATTCAGCTTCTCTTCAACTTGTAGGGCAAACTGGTATGCCTCTTCAATGCTGGTCATTCTTACCAGACTTAATTCCTCCTAGATGCTAGGTCGCAACCCACTGATATAATGAGAAACCTTCTCCTTATTTGCTTCTGCATGCCCTGCTCTAGTCAAGAGTCGATAAAACTCCTTTGTATATTCATGGATTGATCTTCCTGCTTGCTTTAACCCATGCATCTTCTTAAATAGATCAAGCTCGTAGTCCACAGGAATGAACTGCTTCTTCAATTTGTCCACCATGCGATCCCATCTTGTGATCTTCTCCTTTCCTCTTCTAAGTCTTTCCAGTTGAACCTCTTGCCACCAGATTTTGGCATGGCCTTTCAGTTTGTCCTTTGCAAACTTAACCCTATCTGGGTCCCTTATATCCTCATACTCAAAGTATTCTTCCAGTTCATTGATCCAATCGATCAACTCATCTAGTTTCAGATTTCCTGAAAATATACCCACTTCAATTGTAGGTCTTTTCCCAAACTTAGTAATGGCCCTAAAAAGCCTTTCCTCTACAGGATTTAGAACTTCCCCATCAACTTCCTCTTCTAGTGCCATTACTTCCTCTTCATTGTCATCCTCACTATTGTCACCTGCGGCAACATTCGCTCCTCTATGAAGCTCCTCTTGCAATGCTTGTACCTGCCTCTAGAGGGCTCTAACCTCCTCAGGATCAATAGCTCTGGCCCTTCCACCACACTCTCTTCATGGAGGCATCTTCTAACTCCAACCCACAACCACATAGTCCTGGTGCAAACTGCCTCACAATCGGCGCTCTGTCTACACACTCAGGAAAACCCACTCTGATACCACTTGATGGTGACAACACCCAAGAACAGAATGGACACAATAGAAAAGGGAAATTATATTAACTGAGAGAATAAGCTAGTACAAATAGTACAGAGAAAATAAACTTCAGAACATGCCCTAAGGGCTTACAATTGCATAAATCTGGAGAATATTTCTCCTTTTAGCACCTCCTCTCAAACTCCACTCTGAACTGCCTTTTACAATGCCAAGAATCTCCTTAAATAGACCCCAGAGGGTTAAGGACTAGGAGTGCATTCTAGAAAGTGCTAGTAGGCATCCACCGACCAAATAGAAGGTTCCAGAAGCTACGTTAGAAGTTGGTGCAAATCTAGAAGAATCCAAAAATGGTAACCGAACTTTTGGGAGGCATAACTTTTGAACCATAGCTCCGATTGACGAACCGTTTACATTTTCAAAAAGGTCTCAAAGCTCTCTATAGCCCTATGGATGAGCTTTGCTCCTCCCCCATTTTTTGGCCCTTTTTGAGGTCATTTAATGCCCCTTACTTGACTTCAAAGCATTCTTAGGAGGTCTTCAAAACTCAAAAAATTGCAATAACTTTCAAACCGTGGGGCCTTTTGACCTGATTCTTTTTCTGGAATGCTCTAAATCACAATTACATTCATCTGGCCAATTCACACCTTCTAGGTCACCAAAATGATGGCCAAATTGCATGCTCTTTTTTTTTGGGATTTTCAAACAAACTAATAGTGGAACTGTGAGAGTTGGAACCTTTATTTGACCCAAATGGGTATCCAAAAATGTAAAGACATGATACAGAAACTAAGTCTAAGTACATTTTTTTGGGAGACACAGGATTGCCCTTATACCTCTGGATGCTCCTGCATCAAACTTGTTATACATACTTCTTCCTTGGCCTTTTCTACAATCAACCTCCTTTCTCTACTTGTTTGGTCTTTTCTTTATCCTTTTGTGTAGTTTCACGTGTACTAGCTATTGTAGTAGGTGTAGTAGGCTTGGCTTGGCTTGGCTTGGCTTTATAGTTTTCTTAGCCCTTGGCATTGGTTGTGCCTTGGCCTTCCTCTTTTGTGTATCAATGGGTGTAGGTGCTTCCTTAGCTTCTTCTTCCTTGGCACCTTTAACTACTTCAGTCTCCTCCTCTTCTGGATGATCTTCACCCATACCCTAAGTTAATGCAAGAGGTAATTGTGCTTGAATGTCTTCATCCTCTTCTTCCTCTTCTCCCTCCTGCTTGACACCCTTTCCAAACTTAGCTTTCAATTTCTTCACTATCTTTTCCTTTTTCTTCATGGAAGAGGAAGTCTTGAGTTCCATTGTGATTTTGGATTTAGCCATTTCATAATTTCCAAATACCTTTTCACTTTTATCTACCTCTTCTACAAGTAATGTAGTAATAGTTGTAAAGGCTTCATCCACATTGATTTTATAACCTAAGGGTCTCAACCATCTCACCCTTGGTGTAGTAGCTTGTACAAAAGCATAGTTAGCATCAACTAGAAAACATACATCTTCATAGCATTTTTCTACTAGTGACATTGATATTCTCAACCTCTTCTTCATTGACATTTTGAAATCCTCAAAGTGGCTAGTCATCACAGATTCAAAGTTCTCTCCTAACTGCTCAATATATTCACCAATCTAAACTTCTACTGACCTATTGGTTTTCCATTCCAAATGTTTGAAAGTTGTTTTGCACATAAAAGAACATGTATATCAGTATAGAACCAAATTTTCATTGTGCACTCTTTGTCTTTCTAACGGCTCCAAAGTTCTCAACTAGCTGCTATAGTTGGAGTTCTACTAGATCATATGTATGATCTTTCTTGACAATTTTATATCCCACATCCAAACCTATGTAGGCCACACTATTTAACCTACTAAATTTGTAAAATTTGTGTGAAATAATCCTAATAGCAAACACAATAATTGGATTAGTAATTGTATCAATTGTCATGCCTTTTTTGTTCTAGATAACTCCAGTGTTCTTCTCAATCACCTCCATTGAGTCACTTCTTAGTGTCTTGGCCAATTTAAGGTTGGGTAACCAGTAACCCTATGGATTATACTTTTAGTAATTTTGATAGGTCCATTGTCTAGCCACAATGAACTATCATGTATTCAGCTAAGCACTATCTTGATCCACTTGGTTTTAATCACATTTTGAAAATATAGTGCTCGTGTCAATCTCTTTTTCTCTATGATTTTGAATTCTTCCTTGAATACACCATTATCATAGAGTCTACCATATTCTTCTCTAATCTCCATATCCCCAATTATACCAATTTTATAGTTATAGCATTTACTTACATCTTGCACCATTAACACATTCAATTGAATTGTTGAAAATGCACCAGAAGGGTATTTCTTGTATGAAAAAATAGGAATAGCTTTGAAATTGGGTTTCTTATCTTCATTACTCACTAATTAAACATTCAAAAAATTTCTTCCTTCTACAATCTTTGAATTTGATGTCATTCTATGAAACTAGGGTTTACAAGAATGTAAACTATATAGCTCAGCTCTTGACAAATACCTTATGAAATCTAACAAACGGTTGTAGAGTCATTGCTCAAACCTTATGCAATCACTTTGAATGGTTTTCTAGATCACATTCTACTCTACTCGCTCTTTCTTGAATTTGAAATGATGATAAATGAGTCAAGAATCAATAAAACACCCTTTGAAAATATACAATTAATGTTGGGTGCTTACACAGTTGTAAACTTGGCATAAACTAATTTTGGGCTCACTCAGCATCCATTGACATTTTCATTACTCAAAAATCACTATGAGCTCGGCATTAACTAGTCAATCTATTAGCTTGGCATCTTCTAGCATTCCGCTCAGCACATATAGGAAACTTTTCATACTCGGCAAAGACATGAGAAACTTAAAGATTTATCTTGGATTTCTAACAACATCTTACATCTTTGTCCATGCTAATGTAATATTTTCAATAATAAAACCTTTTTGAACTAATGTATGATATAACCTTTTCAAATATTAGTCCTGCATACCTCTTGATTGCCTAGTTTGATGAGGTGTGATCACGTAACCCATTGGGTGAATTGATCCCTTCTCCAT